>CM038678.1:24192594-24254600 GCA_021605205.1 Aegilops longissima
ATAACCTGAGTATTCTGCGTGTGCAACTGTTTTGCACCGTTGTATTTGAGCGTAGAGCCTATCACACCCGATCATCACGTGGTGTCTCAAAGACGAAGAACTTTCGCAATGGTGCATACTCGGGAGAACACTTCTTGATAATTTAGTAAGGGATCATCTTATAATGCTACCGTCAATCAAAGCAAAATAAGATGCATAAAGGATTAACATCACATGCAATCAATATAAGTGATATGATATGGCCATCATCATTTTGTGCTTGTGATCTCCATCTCGAAGCACCGTCATGATCACCATCGTCACCGTAGCGACACCTTGATCTCCATCGTAGCATCGTTGTCGTCTCGCCAACTATTGCTTCTCGACTATCGCTACTCCTTAGTGATAAAGTAAAGCAATTACATGGCGTTGCATTTCATACAATAAGCGACAACCATATGGCTCCTGCCGATTGCCGATAACTTCGGTTACAAAACATGATCATCTCATACAATAAAATATAGCATCACGTCTTGACCATATCACATCACAACATGCCCTGCAAAAACAAGTTAGGCGTCCTCTACTTTGTTGTTGCAAGTTTTACGTGGCTGCTACGGGCTGAGCAAGAACCGTTCTTACCTCGCATCATAACCACAACGATACTTCGTCAAATAGACTCCGTTTAACCTTCTCAAGGACCGGGCGTAGCCACACTCAGTTCAACTAAAGTGAGAGAGACAGACACCGCCGGTCACCTTTAAGCAACGAGTGCTCGGGCGGTGAAACCAGTCTCGCGTAAGCGTCTGGCGTAATGTCGGTCCGGGCCGCTTCATCTCACAATACCGCTGAACCAAAGTATGACATGCTGGTAGGCAGTATGACTTGTATCGTCCACAACTCACTTGTGTTCTACTCGTGCACATGACATCAACGCATAAAACCAGGCTCGATACCACTTTGTTGGGGAACGTAGTAATTTCAAAAATTTTCCTACGATCACGCAAGACCATGGTGATGGCATAGCAACGAGAGGAAGAGTGTCCGTCCACGTACCCTCGTGACCGAAAGCGAAGCGTTATAACAACGCGGTTGATGTAGTCGTCGTCCCCACGATCCGACCGATCCAAGCACCGAGCGACGGCACCTCCGAGTTCTGCACACGTTCAGCTCGATGGCGATCCCGGACTCCGATCCAGCAAAGTGTCGGGGATGAGTTCCGTCGACCTGACGGCGTGGTGGCGATGATGATGCTCCACCGGCGCAGGGCTTCGCTAAGCTCATGACGATATGACTTCTCCGCGCGGGGCTTCACCTAAGCTCATGACGATATGACCGAGGTGGAATATGGTGGAAGGGGCACCGCACACGGCTAAGGAAAGATCCGTAGATCAACTTGTGTGTCATGGGTGCCCTCCCCTGTATATAAAGGAGGGAAGGGAGGGCTGGCCGGCCACCTATGGCTGCGCTGGGAGTCCTACTCCCACCGGAGTAGGATTCCCCCAATCCTAGTCCAACTAGGGTTTGACCAAGGGAGAGGGAGAGAGGCGCCACCCCTTCTCCTAATCCTAATAGGACTAGGGAAGGGGAAGGCTGCGGCCAGCATATGGCCCCTTTTCTCTTTCCCTTAAGGCCCATCAAGGCCCATTGACTCCCGGGAGGTTCCGTAACCCCGGTACTCGGTAAAATTCCCAATTTCACCCGGAGTGATTCGGAGTCAAACATAGGCTTCAATATATCAATCTTTATGTCTCGACCATTTGAGACTCCTCGTCATGTCCGTGATCTCATCCGGGACTCGAACAACCTTGGTACATCAATATCATATAAACTCATAATAAGCATCATCGAAGCGTTAAGCGTGCGGACCCTACGGGTTCGAGAACTATGTAGACATGACCGAGACACCTCTCGGTCAATAACCAATAGCGGGACCTGGATGCCCATATTGGTTCCTACATATTCTACGAAGATCTTTATCGGTCGAGACCGCATAACAACATCGTTGTTCCCTTTGTCATCGGTATGTTACTTGCCCGAGATTCGATCGTCGGTATCAATACCTAGTTCAATCTCGTTCTTGGCAAGTCTCTTTTCTCGTTCCGTAATACATCATCTCACAACTAACACATTTAGTTGCAATGCTTGCAAGGCTTATGTGATGTGCATTACCGAGAGGGCCAGAGATACCTCTCCGACAATCGGAGTGACAAATCCTAATCTCGAAATATGCCAACCCAACATGTACCTTCGGAGACACCTGTAATGCACCTTTATAATCACCCGATTCGTTGTGACGTTTGGTAGCACCAAAGTGTTCCTCGGGCAAGCGGGAGTTGCATAATCTCATAGTCATAGGAACATGTATAAGTCATGAAGAAAAGCACTAGCAACAAACTATACGATCAGGTGCTATGCTAATGGAATGGGTCATGTCAATCAGATCATTCAACCAATGATGTGATCCCATTAATCAAATAACAACTCCTTGTTCATGGTTAGGAAACATAACCATCTTTGATTAACGAGCTAGTCAAGTAGAGGCATACTAGTGACACTCTGTAGGTTTATGTATTCACACATGTATTATGTTTCCGGTTAATACAATTCTAGCATGAATAATAAACATTTATCATGATATAAGGAAATAAATAATAACATTTATTATTGCCTCTAGGGCATATTTCCTTCAGAGCAGTGAGCTGGTGCAGTTGCAAGCAGAGCATCGTGGCGGGATCTACATGTGAAGCGGAGTACATGGCAGCCTCGGAGGCAGCGCATGAAGCAATATGGATGAAGGAGTTCATCATCGACCTAGGAGTCATACCCAATGCGTCGGGGCCAATCACTCTCTTCTGTGACAACACTGGAGCTATTGCCCTTGCCAAGGAGCCCAGGTTTCACAAGAAGACCAGGCACATCAAGCATCGTTTCAACTCCATTCGTGAAAATGTTTAAGATGGAGACATAGATATTTGCAAAGTACATACGGATCTGAATGTCGCAGATCCGTTGACTAAACCTTTCCGCGAGCAAAACATGATCAACACAAGAACTCTATGGGTGTTCGATTCATCACAATGTAACTAGATTATTGACTCTAGTGCAAGTGGGAGACTGTTGGAAATATGCCCTAGAGGCAATAATAAAAGGATTATTATTATATTTCTTTGTTCATGATAGTTGTCTTTTATCATGCTATAATTGTATTATCCGGAAACTGTAATACACGTGTGAATCCTTAGACCACAACATGTCCCTAGTGAGCCTCTAGTTGACTAGCTCGTTGATCAATAGATAGTCATGGTTTCCTGACTATGGACATTGGATGTCGTTGATAACGGGATCACATCATTAGGAGAATGATGTGATGGACAAGACCCAATCCTAAGCATAGCACAAAGATCGTGTAGTTCGTTTGCTAGAGCTTTTCCAATGTCAAGTATCTTTTCCTTAGACCATGAGATCGTGTAACTCCCGGATACCGTAGGAGTGCTTTGGGTGTACCAAACGTCACAACGTAACTGGGTGACTATAAAGGTGCACTACAGGTATCTCCGAAAGTGTCTGTTGGGTTGACACGGATCGAGACTGGGATTTGTCACTCCGTATAACGGAGAGGTATCACTGGGCCCACTCGGTAATGCATCATCATAATGAGCTCAAAGTGACCAAGTGTCTGGTCACGGGATCATGCATTATGGTACGAGTAAAGTGACTTGCTAGCAACGAGATTGAACGAGGTATTGGGATACCGACGATCGAATCTCGGGCAAGTAACATACTGTCTAACAAAGGGAATAGTATACGGGGTTGCTTGAATCCTCGACATCGTGGTTCATCTGATAAGATCATCGAGGAGTATGTGGGAGCCAACATGGGTATCCAGATCCCGCTGTTGGTTATTGACCGGAGAGCCGTCTCGGTCATGTCTACATGTCTCCCGAACCCGTAGGGTCTACACACTTAAGGTGCAGCGACACTAGGGTTGTATGAATATGAGTATGCAGCAAACCGAATGTTGTTCGGAGTCTCGGATGAGATCCCGGACGTCACGAGGAGTTTCGGAATGGTCCGGAGGTAAATAATTATATATAAGAAGTGCTGTTTCGGCCATCGGGAAAGTTTCGGGATCACCCGGTATTGTACCGGGACCACCGGAAGGGTCCCGGGGGTCCACCGGGTGGGGCCACCTATCCCGGAGGGCCCCGTGGGCTGAAGTGGGAGGGGAACCAGCCCCTAGTGGGCTGGTGCGCCCCACTTGGGCACCCCCTGCGCCTAGGTTGAAAACCCTAGGGTGGGGGGCGCACCCCACTTGCCTTGGGGGGCACTCCACCCCCCTGGTCGCCGCCCCCCTTGGAGATCTGATCTCCAGGGCCGGCGCCCCCCCTGGGGGCCTATATAAAGGAGGGGGGAGGGAGGGCAGCCGCACCTAAGTCTTGGCGCCTCCCTCCCCCTGCTACACCTCTTCCTCCTCCCGCAGTTGCTTGGAGAAGCCCTGCCGGAGTCCTGCTGCATCCACTACCACGTCGTCGTGCTGCTGGATCTTCATCAACCTCTCCTTCCCCCTTGCTGGATCAAGACGGAGGAGACGTCACGCTGACCGTACGTGTGTTGAACGCGGAGGTGCCGTCCGTTCGGCGCTAGGATCTCCGGTGATAGGATCTCTCTCTCTCGTTGCTAGTTGAACTCATAGGTTGATCTTGGTGAACGTAGGAAATTTTTTATTTTATGCAACGTTCCCCAACATATTTGGCATAAGATCAAATCACCCTTGTCCCTCTTAGTAAAAAGAGTGGGATCGATCACCCCTTTCACAAAACCATCATCGAGTAAAAACTTCTTAAATGATCATACCAAGCACGAGGTGCTTGTTTGAGGCCATACAAAGCCTTATGAAGTTTGTACACATAGTCTTTGTGATCGGGATCAACGAACCCAGGTGGTTGTGACACATATACTTCTTCTTGTAGAGGACCGTTAAGGAAAGCACTCTTCACATCCATTTGATGTAAAGTAAAACCATTGAAAGCGGCATAAGCAATGCGAATGGATTCAAGACGGGCAACGGGGGCAAAGGTCTCACCAAAGTCCAAACCTTCAACTTGTGAGTACCCTTGTGCCACTAACCTTGCCTTGCCACGGATGATTACACCATTCTCATCTTTCTTGTTCTTGAAAATCCATTTTGTTCCAATGACGTTGTGCTTGGTAGGTGGCCTCTTGACTAATGACCACACTTGATTGCGTTCAAAACTGTTCAACTCTTCTTGCATAGCAATGAGCCAATCATTGTCCATCAATGCATCTTGTACCTTAAGGGCTCAACACTAGACACAAACGAGAAGTGAGCATAAAAGTTTGTCAAATGTTTACGAGTGACTCTACCTTTCGATATGCCGGTGAGAATTTTTTCAACATCAACACAACCGGCGACTCGAGGCGTGATGGATTAGGGTTTCTCGAGGTTCAACTTCATGTCCATCATCGACTCCTGAAGGTTTGAAGTTTGGCACATACAAATTTACTTGGAACGGCAGGTAAATACCGCATATAGGAAGGTATGGTGGGCTCATATGGTATAACTTTGGGGTTAACAGAGTTTGGATGCACTAGCAGTATTCCCGCTAAGTACAGGTGAAGGCTAGAAAAAGACTGGGAAGCGACCAACTGACAGAGCGACAACAGTCATGAACATGCATTAAAATTAATCAACACTGAGTGCAAGCATGACTAGGATATAATCCACCATGAACATAAGTATCGTGAAGGCTATGTTGATTTTGTTTCAACTACATACGTGAACATGTGCCAAGCCGAGTCACTCAATTTATTCAAAGGAGGATACCACCCTATCATACCACATCACAACCATTTTAATAGCATGTTGGCATGCAAGGTAAACCATTATAAACTCATAGCTAATTAAGCATGGCATAAGCAACTATAATCTCTAATTGTCATTGCAAACATGTCTATTCATAATAAGCTGAATCGGAATGATGAACTAATCATATTTACAAAAACAATAGATGTCGAGTTCATACCAGCTTCTCTCATTTCAATCCGCCCATCATATATCGTCATTATTGTCTTTCACTTGCACGACCGAACGGTGTGGATAATAATAATAGTGCACGTGCATTGGACTAAGCTGGAATATGCAAGCATTCAATTCAAGGGAGAAGACAAGGTAATATGGGCTCTTGGTTAAATCAACAATAATGCATATAAGAGCCACTCAACATTTTGATTATGGTCTTCTCCTCTCGACCCCCAAAGAAAAGAAATAAAACTATTTACACGGGAAATCTCCCAACAAGTAAAAGAAGAACAAGAAATCTTTTTGGGTTTTCTTTTAATATTATTACTACAAGCATGGAAATTTAACTAACTAATTTTTTTGGTTTTTCTTAAGGTTTATTAAACACACAAGAAGAAAGCTAGAAAAAGGAAATTAAACTAGCATGAATAGTGAAGTGAAAAAGTATGAACACCGACAACAAGAGTGAGTGTGTGAACATGAATGTAATGTCGGTGAGAAATACATACTCCCCCAAGCTTAGGATTTTGGCCTAAGTTGGTCTATGGCCACGGGTAGCCTGGCTGATATCCGAAGTTGTAACTGGGGTCGTACTGAGATGCAGCAGCAAATGCCTCCTGGGCTGCAGCACGGTGGCGAGCTGCCTCCGTCCTCCTCTCGTACTCATTTGCCTCCTCCCTGGTGATAACATATCTTCCTTTTGCCTCATAATCAAAAAGGGAAGGAGCAGGGAGAGTAACATGGACAGCGCGACGTCTGTCAAAGATTAGTCGATACTGGAGGAACTGTTCATTCCTCTCAAGAAAATGATGACTGACCATAGCATTATAATCTGAATAAGCGGGAGGCAACTCCCTATCATTCTCATGTACAGGTATACCAAGATAATTAGCCACACGGGTCGCATAAATCCCTCCAAACAAATCTCCAACTAAACCACTATTATGCAACCTACGTGAAACAATAGCCCCCAAGTGGTATTGTTTATCACCTAATATAGCACTCTTGAGAACACAAAGATCAGGAACGCACATGTGACATGCTTCATCCTTACCATTAATCATCTACCAATGAAGAGAGCAAAATAATGTATAGCAGGAAAATGAATGCTCCCTATGGTAGCTTGTGCTAATTCTCTAGATTCTCCCACAGTGACACTAGAAAGAAAGTCTTTATATTCAGATTTACGGGGTTCATTAACACTACCCCACTGTGGGAGTTTACAAGCAGTAGTAAAATCTTCTAAGTCCATGGTATACGATTTATCATAAATATCAAACAGGACATTTTGAGAATTACGCGAAGGCGTAAATTTAAACCTTCTCACAAATGAATCAGTCAAATAATAGTATTGAGGACACTTATCTTGCATGAAGTCCTCAAGATTGGCATTACGCACATATGCATAAAATTCATCCTTGATGCCTGCATTAACCATAAACTCTTCTGACGGCCATTCACAAGGCCGCACATCAGCTTCCCTTGGTGGTTCGTCGTCTTGCTCACGCATTGCAAGTCTGGGTCCTTTCTTTCTCGAAGAACCACGTTGGTACATTTTCCTGGACATATTTCTTCCTCTAATTTTTTTTGAAAGTTTTAGTAACTCAAAATAAAAGTGAATCAAATTCAACAAGATTGATAGCAACTACTCCCACAAGTTCCTAGAGCCTATATCATGCATTAGAATTACTTGGGACCTCATAAATTTGACATGCAAGCTCAAGAACAGGGTCACCTAGGCAGCAAAAATTTGCAATGAATAAAGCACTAGAACAAAAACTAATTGGACCATTGGAGGAGTCACATACCAAAGAACAATCCCCCAAAGCAGTTTTGTGAATGGAGCTTTGAGCAAGGAGATCGAAAATGGCAGCAAAGTGAGCTAGAACTCGTGCTTGAGCTGGATGGTGATTTTTTGGGAGGAAGATGAAGTGCGAGCGTGCAGGAATAAGTGGAGGGGGGCCACCATGGGCCCACGAGGCAGGGGGCGCGCCCTGGACCCTCGTGGCTAGGTGCTTGCTCCCCCTGCTGTGTTCTCAGTGCCAGATATTCTCAAATATTCCAGAAAAAATCATATTAAATTGGTAGGGCATTTGGAGAACTTTTATTTTCGGGGTATTTTTTATTCCATGGATAATTCAGAAAACAGGCAAAAAATATTATTTTTGCTTTACTTATTCTAAATAACAGAAAGTAAAAAGAGGGTACAGAAGGTTGTGCCTTCTAACTTCATCCATCTCATGATCATCAAAAGGAATCCACTAACAAGGTTGATCAAGTCTTGTTAACAAACTCATTCCGAATAACATGGAACCGGAGAAATTTCGAATAACACTAGGTTACCTCAACGGGGATATGAAAATCCCCATTAATAAGAATATCATATTTCTTCTTAATAGTCGGAAGAGGAAATAAAAAAATTCCAATAATAATAGTTGGACTTTTTCCAATAGAATTGATGCTATGAACTTGAGGTTGTTTCCTTGGAAAGTGTACGGTATGCTCATTACCATTAACATGAAAAGTGACATTGCCTTTGTTGCAATCAATAACAGCCCCTGCAGTATTCAAAAAGGGTCTACCAAGGATAATCGACATACTATCGTCCTCAGGAATATCAAGAATAACAAAGTCCGTTAAGATAGTGACATTTGCAACCACAACAGGCACATCCTCACAAATACCGACAGGTATAGCGGTTGATTCATCGGCCATTTGCAAAGATATTTCAGTAGGTGTCAACTTATTCAATTCAAGTCTACGATATAAAGAGAGAGGCATAACACTAACACCGGATCCAAGATCACATAAAACAATTTTGACATAGTTTCTTTTAATGGAGCATGATATAGTTGGTACCCCTGGATCTTCAAGTTTCTTTGGTATTCCACCTTTAAAAGTATAATTAGCAAGCACAATGGAAATTTCAGTTTTCGGTATCTTTCTTTTATTTGTAATAATATCCTTCATGTATTTAATTAGCATAAGGATTTACTTTAAGCATATCAGTTAAGCGCATATGTAAGAAGATAGGTTTAATCATTTCAGCAAAGCGCTCAGAATCTTCATCATCCTTTTTCTTGGATGGCTTAGGAGGAAAGGGCATGGGTTTCTGAACCCATGGCTCTCTTTCTTGACCATGTTTCCTAGCAACAAAGTCTTTCTTATCGTAACGTTGATTCTTTGATTGTGGGTTATCAAGATCAACAACAGGTTCAATCTATACATCATTATTATTGCTAGGTTGAGCATCAACATGAACATTATCATTAACATTATCTCTAGATTCATGTTCATCACGAGATTGTGTTTCAGCATCAGAAATAGAAATATCATTAGGATTCTCAGGTATGTGTACAACAGGTTCACTAGAAGCATGCAAAGTCCTATCATTTTTCTTTTTTTCTTTTTAGAAGTACTTGGTGTATCTACATTACTTCCTTGAGAATCTTGCTCAATTCCCTTAGGGTGGCCTTCAGGATACAAAGGTTCCCGAGTCATCTTACCAGTTCTAGTAGCCGCTCTAACAACAAAATCATGTTTATTATTTAATTCATCGAGCAAACCACTTTGAGCTTTAAGTACTTGTTCTGCTTGAGTGGTAACCAATGAAGCATATTTACTAATGAGTTTAAGTTCACCTTTGACTCTAGATAAAGTCTCTCAAGTGTTCAATCATATAAGCATTTCTTTTCAGTTGTCTACCAACATAAGCATTGAAGTTTTCTTGTTTAACAATAAAATTATCAAACTCATCTAAGCATTGGCTAGCAGACTTATAATAAGGAATATCACCTTCATCAAATCTATAGAGAGAATTTACCTTTGCTACCTGTGTCGGGTTATCAAGACCATGTTTTTCTTCAATAGGTGGTATATTAAGACCATGTATTTCTTCAACAGGAAGTAAATTCTTAACATCTTCAGCTTTAATACCTTTCTCTTTCATTTATTTCTTTGCCTCTTGCATATCTTCATGACTGAGAAATAGAACTCCCCTTTTCTTTGGAGATGGTTTAGGAATAGGCTCAGGAGTTGGCTCAGGAAGTGTCCAATTATTTTCATTATTCAACATATTATTTAATAACAATTAAACTTGATCAACTATTCTTTCCTTGAAAACACAACCAGCAAAAATATCCAAGTGGTCCTTGGAAGCATCGGTTAGTCCATTATAAAAGATATCAAGTATTTCACTTTACTTAAGAGGATGATCAGGCAAAGCATTAAGTAATCGGAGAAGCCTCCCCCAAGCTTGTGGGAGACTCTCTTCTTCAATTTGCACAAAATTATATATTTCCCTCAAGGCAGCTTGTTTCTTATGAGCAGGGAAATATTTAGCAGAGAAGTAATAGATCATATCCTGGGGACTACGCACACAACCATGATCAAGAGAATTAAACCAAGTTTTAGCATCATCCTTTAATGAGAATGGAAATATCTTAAGGATATAATAGTAGCGATATTTCTCATCATTAGTGAACAGTGTGGCTATATCATTTAACTTAGTAAGATGAGCCACAACTGTTTCAGATTCATAGCCATAGAAAGGATCAGAATCAACCAAAGTAATTATCTCAGGATCGACAGAGAATTCATAATCCTTATCAATAACAAAGATAGGTGGAGTAGCAAAAGCAGGGTCATACTTCATTCTAGCATTCAGAGTTTTCTGTTCAAGTTTAGCTAGTAACTTCTTAAGATCAGATCAATCATTGCAAGCAAGGAAATCTCTAGCAGTTTCTTCATCCATAACATAACCCTCAGAAACGACATGCAATTCATATTTAGGGGAAGAACCTTCATCATCACTATCTTCAATAATATCAGTTTCACTAATTTCATTCTCTCTAACCCTAGCAAGTTGTTCATCAAGAAATTCACCTAATGGCACAGTAGTATCAAGCATAGAAGTAGTTTCATCATAAGTATCATGCATAGTAGAAGTGGCATCATCAATAACATGCGACATATCAGAATTCATAGCAGTGGCAGGTTTAGGTGTCCCAAGCTTACTCAAAACAGAAGGAGAATCTAGTGCAGAGCTAGATGGCAGTTCCTTACCTCCCCTCGTAGTTGAGGGAAAAATCTAAGTTCTTTCATCTTTAAAGTTCCTCATAGTGATCAGCAGATATAAATCCCAAGTGACTCAAAAAATAGAGCTATGCTCCCCGGCAACGGCGCCAGAAAATAGTCTTGATAACCCACAAGTATAGGGGATCGCAACAGTTTTCGAGGGTAGAGTATTCAACCCAAATTTATTGATTCGACACAAGGGGAGCCAAAGAATATTCTCAAGTATTAGCAGTTGAGTTGTCAATTCAACCACACCTAGATAACTTAGTATCTGCAGCAAAGTATTTAGCAGCAAAGTAGTATGGAAGTAACGGTAACGATAACAAAAGTAACAGTGATAGTTTTGTAGTGAATGTAATAGTAGCAACGGTAAAGTAAATAAGCAAAGCACAATATGTGAAAAGCTCGTAGGCATTGGATCAGTGATGGATAATTATGTCGGATGCGATTCCTCATGTAATAGTTATAACATAGGGTGACACAGAACTAGCTCCAATTCGTCAATGTAATGTAGGCATTGTTGGAAATATGCCCTAGAGGCAATAATAAAATGGTTATTATTGTATTTCCTTGTTCATGATAATTGTCTATTATTCATGCTATAATTGTATTGACCGGAAACCGCAATACATGTGTGAATACATAGACCACAACATGTCCCTGGTGAGCCTCTAGTTGACTATCTCGTTGATCAACAGATGGTCATGGTTTCTGACCATGGACATTGGATGTCATTGATGACGGGATCACATCATTAGGAGAATGATGTGATGGACAAGACCCAATCCTAAGCCTAGCACAAGATCGTGTAGTTCATATGCTAAAGCTTTTCTAGATGTCAAGTATCTTTTCCTTAGACCATGAGATTGTGCAACTCCCGGATACCGTAGGAATGCTTTGGGTGTCCCAAACGTCACAACGTAACTGGGTGGCTATAAAGGTGCACTAAGGGTATCTCCAAAAGTGTCTGTTGGGTTGGCACGAATCGAGACAGGGATTTGTCACTCCGTATGACGGAGAGGTATCTATGGGCCCACTCGGTAGGACATCATCATAATGTGCACAATGTGATCAAGGATTTGATCGCGGGATGATGTGTTGCGAACGAGTAAAGAGACTTGCCGGTAACGATATTGAACAAGGTATCGGCATACCGACGATCGAATCTCGGGCAAGTACTATACCGGTAGACAAAGGGAATTATATACGGGATTGATTGAATCCTTGACATCGTGGTTCATCCGATGAGATCATCGTGGAACATGTGGGAGCCAACATGGGTATC
Source organism: Aegilops longissima (assembly GCA_021605205.1). Classification (NCBI taxonomy): domain Eukaryota; kingdom Viridiplantae; phylum Streptophyta; class Magnoliopsida; order Poales; family Poaceae; genus Aegilops; species Aegilops longissima. Next base: position 24,204,978 of record CM038678.1, read on the forward strand.
CAGATCCTGCTGTTGGTTATTGACCGGAGAACGTCTCGGTCATGTCTGCATGGTTCCCGAACCCGTAGGGTCTACACACTTAAGGTTCGATGACGCTAGGGTTATAGGGAATAGATATACGTGGTTACCGAATGTTGTTCGGAGTCCCGGATGAGACCCCGGACGTTACGAGGAGTTCTGGAATGATCCGGAGATAAAGATTTATATATGGGAAGTCCTGTTTTGGTCACCGAAAAAGTTTCGGGTGCTATCGGTAATGTACCGGGACCACCGGGAGGGTCCCGGGGCTCCACCAGGTGGGGCCACCGGCCCCAGAGGGCCGCATGGGTCAAGTGTGGGAGGATACCAGCCCCAGGTGGGCTGGTGCGCCCCCCCCCCCCACCAGGGCCCAAGGCGCCTAGGGTTTGGGGAGGGGGCGCCTCCACCTTTCTTGGGGGGCAAGTTTCCCCCTCTTCCCCCCTTTGGCCGCACCCTAGATGGGTTTTGGGGCTGCCGCCACCCCTAGGGAGGGAATCCTAGATGGGGGCGCAGCCCCTCCCCTTCCCCTATATATACTTGAGGTATTGGGGGCTGCAAACACAAGAGTTTTGACCTCTCCCTGGCGCAGCCCTACCTCTCTCCCTCCTCATCTCTCGTAGTGCTTGGCGAAGCCCTGCTAGAGTACCGCGCTCCTCCACCACCACCACGGCGTTGTGCTGCTTCTGGACGGAGTCTTCCCCAACCTCTCCCTCTCTCCTTGATGGATCAAGGCATGGGAGACGTCACCGGGCTGCACGTGTGTTGAACGCGGAGGTGTCGTCCGTTCGGCCCTAGGATCTCCGGCGACTTGTATCACAACGAGTACGACTCCCTCAACCCCGTTCTCTTGAACGCTTCCGCTTAGGGATCTACAAGGGCATGTAGATGCACTCCCCTCTCTCTCGTTGCTAGTCCCTCCATAGATAGATCTTGGTGACTCATAGGAAATTTTTTGAATTTCTGCTACGTTCCCCAACAGTGGCATCATGAGCTAGGTCTATTGCGTAGATTCTATGCACGAGTAGAACAGAAGTTGTTGTGGGTGTTGATTTTGTTCAATATGCTTACCGTTACTAGTCCTATCTTGATTCGACAGTATTGTGGGATGAAGCGGCCCAGACCGACCTTACGCGTACACTTACGTGAGACAGGTTCCACCGACTGACATGCACTTGTTGCATAAGGTGGCTAGCGGGTGCCAGCCTCTCCCACTTTAGTCGGATCGGATTCGATGAAAAGGGTCCTTATTAAGGGCAAATAGCAATTGGCATATCACGTTGTGGCTTTTGCGTAGGTAAGAAACGTTCTTGCTAGAAACCCATAGCAACCACGTAAAACATGCAAACAACAATTAGAGGACGTCTAACTTGTTTTTGTATGGTATACTATGTGATGTGATATGGCCAAAAGAATGTGATGAATGATATGTGATGTATGAGATTGATCATGTTCTTGTAATAGGAATCACGACTTGCATGTCGATGAGTATGACAACCGGCAGGAGCCACAGGAGTTGTCTTTATTTATTGTATGACCTGCGTGTTACTAAATAACGCCATGTAATTACTTTACTTCATTGCTAAACCGTTAGCCATAGTAGTAGAAGTAATAGTTGGCGAGACAACTTCATGGAGACACGATGATGGAGATCATGATGATGGAGATCATGGTGTCATGCCGGTGATGATGATGATCATGGAGCCCCGGAGATGGAGATCAGAAGGAGCAAACTGATATTGGCCATATCATGTCACTTTTTGATTGCATGTGATGTTTATCATGTTTATGCATCTTATTTGCTTAGAACGACGGTAGTAAATAAGATGATCCCTCACAATAATTTCAAGAAAGTGTTCCCCCTAACTGTGCACCGTTGCGAAAGTTCGTTGTTTCGAAGCACCATGTGATGATCGGGTGTGCTAGATTCTAACATTCACATACAACGGGTGTAAGCCAGATTTACACACGCGAAACACTTAGGTTGACTTGACGAGCCTAGCATGTACAGACATGGCCTCGTAACACAAGAGACCGAAAGGTCGAACATGAGTCGTATAGTGGATACGATCAACATGAAGATGTTCACCGATGATGACTAGTCCGTCTCACGTGATGATCGTACACGGCCTAGTTGACTCAGATCATGTATCACTTAAGATGACTAGAGGGATGTCTATCTGAGTGGGAGTTCATAAGATGAACTTAATTATCCTGAACATAGTCAAAAGGTTTTTGCAAATTATGTCGTAGCTCGCGCTTTAGTTCTACTGTTTTAGATATGTTCCTAGAGAAAATTTAGTTAAAAGCTGATAGTAGCAATTATGCGGGCTGGGTCCGTAAACTGATGATTGTCCTCATTGCTGCGTAGAAGGCTTATGTCCTTAATGCACCGCTCGGTGTGCTGAACCTCGAACGTCGTCTGTGGATGTTGCGAACATCTGACATACACGTTTTGATAACTACGTGATAGTTCAGTAATGTTAAACGGTTTAGAATTGAGGCACCAAAGACGATTTCGAAATGTCGCGGAACATATGAGATCTTTCGAGAGCTGAAATTGGGATTTCAGGCTCGTGCCCACGTCAAGAGGTATAAGACCTCCGACGAGTTTCTTAGCCTGCAAACTAAGGGAGAAAAGCTCAATCGTTGAGCTTGTACTCAGATTGTCTAGGTACAACAATCACTTGAATCGAGTGGGAGTTAATCTTCCGGATGAGATAGAGATGTTTCTCCAAAGACATTGCCACCAAGCTACTAGAGCTTCATGATGAAGTATAACATATCAGGGATAGATATGATGATCCTTGAAATATTCGTGATGTTTGACACCGCGAAAGTAGAAATCAAGAAGGAGCATCAATTGTTGATGGTTAGTGAAACCACTAGTTTCAAGAAGGGCAAGGGCAAGAAGGGGTACTTCATGAAACGGCAAATCAGTTGCTGCTCCAGTGAAGAAACCCAAGGTTGAACCCAAACCCGAGACTAAGTGCTTCTATAATGAGGGAACAGTCACTGAAGCAGAACTACCCTAGATACTTGGTAGATGATAAGGCTGACAAGGTTCACAGAAGTATATTGGATATACATTGTATTAAATGTGTACTTTACTAAGTACTCCTAGTAGCACCAGGGTATTAAGATACCGGTTCGGTTGCTAAGTGTTAGTAACTCGAAATAAAAGAGCTACGGAATAAACGGAGACTAGCTAAAGGTGAGATGACGATGTGTGTTGGAAGTGTTTCCAAGGTTGATGTGATCAAACAACGCCTGCTCCCTCTACCATCGAGATTGGTGTTAAACCTAAATAATTGTTATTTGGTGTTTGCGTTGAGCATAGACATGATTGGATTATGTCTATCGCAATATGGTTATTCATTTAAGGAGAATAATGGTTACTCTATTTATTTGAATAATACCTTCAATGGTCTTGCACCTAAAAGATTGGTTTATTGAATCTCGATCGTAGTGATACACATGTTCATGCCAAAAGATATAAGATAGTAATGTAGTACCACCTGCTTGTGGCACTGCCATTTGAGTCATGTTGGTATAAAACGCATGAAGAAGCTCCATGTTGATAGATCTTTGGACTCACTCATTTTTGAAAAGTTCGAGACATGTGAACCATGTCTATTGGTATATACGCAGGAAGAAACTCCATGCAGATGGATCGTTTGGACTCAATTGATTTTGAATCACTTGAGTCATGCAAATCATACCACATGGGCAAGATGACTAAAAGGCCTCGTTTTCACTGAAATGGAACAAGAAGGCAACTTGTTGGAAGTAATACATTTTGATGTGTGCAGTCCAATGAGTCTTTGAGGCACGCAATGGATGTCGTTATATTCGTACTTCACAAATGATTTGAGTAGATGCAGAGTATATTTACTTGATGGAACACAAGTCTGAATTATTGAAAGGTTCAAGTAATTTCATAGTGAAGTTGAAGATCATCGTGACAAGAGGATAAAATGTCTATGATATGATCACAGAGATGAATATCTGAGTTATGAGTTTGGTATACAATTAAGACATTGTGGAAATTGTTTCACAACTACTACCGCCTGGAACACCATAGTGTGATGGTGTGTCCGAACATCATAGATGCACCCTATTTGATATGAGGCATACCATGATGTCTCTTATCGAATTACCACTATCGTTTATGGGTTAGGCATTAGAGACAACCGCATTCACTTTAAATAGGGCACCACGTAAATTCCGTTGAGATGACACCGTATGAACTATGGTTTAGAGAAACCTAAGCTGTCGTTTCTTGAAAGTTTGGGGCTGTGATGCTTATGTGAAAAAGTTTCATGCTGATAAGCTTGAACCCCAAGCGGATAAATGCATCTTCATAGGACACCCAAAACAGTTGGGTATACCTCCTACTTCAGATCCGGAAGCAAAAGTAATTGTTTCTAGAAGTGGGTCCTTTCTCGAGGAAAAGTTTCTCTCGAAAGAATTGAGTGGGAGGATGGTGGAGACTTGATGAGGTTATTGAACCATCACTTCAACCAGTGTGTAGCAGGGCACATGAAGTTGTTCCTGTGGCACCTACACCAATTGAAGTGGAAGTTGATGATAGTGATCATGAAACTTCGGATCAAGTCACTACCAAACCTCGTAGGACGACAAGGACGCGTACTGCTTTAGAGTGGTACGGTAATCCTGTCTTGGAGGTCATGTTGCTAGACAACAATGAACCTACGAGCTATGGAGAAGCGATGGTGGGCCCGGATTCTGACAAATGGCTCGAGGCCATAAAATCCGAGAGAGGATCCATGTATGAAAATAAAGTGTAGACTTTGGAAGAACTACTTGATGGTCGTAAGGCTGTTGGTACAGATGGATTTTAAAAGGAAGACGGACAATGATGGTAAGTATCACCATTAAGAAAGCTCGACTTGTCGTTAAGATGTTTTCCGACAAGTTCAAGGAGTTGACTAGGATGAGACTTTCTTACTCGTAGTGATGCTAAGAGTCTGTTGGAATTATATTACCAATTACTGCATGATTTATGAAATCTTGCAGATAGGATGTAAAAAACATTGTTTCCTCGACGATATTCTTGAGGAAAGGTTGTATGTGATACAACCAGAAGGTTTTGTCAATCCTGGAAGATGCTAACAAGTGTGCAAAGCTCCAGCAATCCTTCTAAGGACTGGAGTAAGCATCTCGGAGTTCGAATATACGCTTTGATGAGATGATCAATGATTTTGGGTTTATACAAAGTTTATGAGAAACTTGTATTTCCAAAGAAGTGAGTGGGACTACTATAGCATTTCTGATGAGTATATGTTGTTGACATATTGTTGATCGGAAATGATGTAGAATTTCTGGAAAGCATATAGGGTTATTTGAAAAGTGTTTTTCAATGGAAGACCTGGATTAAGCTACTTGAACATTGAGCATCAAGATCTATAAGGATAGATCAAAACGGTTAATAGTACTTTCAAATGAATACATACCGTGACAAGATTTTGAAGGAGTTCAAAATAGATCAGCAAAGAAGGAGTTCTTGGCTGTGTTATATGGTGTGAATATTGAGTAAGACTCAAGACATGACCACGACAGAAGAGAGAGAAAGGACGAAGGTCGTCCCCTATGCTTCAGACGTAGGCTCTATAGTATGCTATGTTGTGTACCGCACCGGAAGTGTGCCTTGCCATGAGTCAGTCAACGGGTACAAGAGTGATCCAGGAATGGATCACAGGACAGCGGTCAAACTTATCCTTAGTAACTAGTGGACTGAGGAATTTTCTCGATTATGGAGGTGGTAAAAGAGTTCATCGTAAAGGGTTACGCCGATGCAAACTTTGACACTAATCCGGATTATTCTGAGTAGTAAACCAGATTCATATAGTAGAACAGTTATTTGGAATAGCTCCAAATAGAGTGTGGTAGCTGCATCTAGGAGATGACATAGAGATATGCAACGCACACACGGATGTGAAAGGTCCAGATCCGTTGACTAATAACCTCTCTCACAAGCGAGATATGATCAAACCCCATGGGTGTCGATTCATTACAATCACATAGTGATGTGAACTAGATTATTGACTCTAGTGCAAGTGGGAGGATGTTGGAAATATGCCCTAGAGGCAATTATAAAATGGTATTATTGTATTTCCTTGTTCATGATAATTGTCTATTATTCATGCTATAATTGTATTGACCGGAAACCACAATACATGTGTGAATACATAGACCACAACATGTCCCTGGTGAGCCTCTAGTTGACTAGCTCGTTGATCAACAGATGGTCATGGTTTCTGACCATGGACATTGGATGACATTGATGACAGGATCACATCATTAGGAGAATGATGTGATGGACAAGACCCAAACCTAAGCCTAGCACAAGATCGTGTAGTTCATATGCTAAAGCTTTTCTAAAAGTCAAGTATCTTTTCCTTAGACCATGAGATTGTGCAACTCCCGGATACCGTAGGAATGCTTTGGGTGTGCCAAACGTCACTACGTAACTGGGTGGCTATAAAGGTGCATGTCGGTGTCAAAACCGACAGATCTCGGGTAGGGGGTCCCGAACTGTGCGTCTAGGCGGATGGTAACAGGACACAAGGGACATGATATTTTTACCCAGGTTCGGGCCCTCTCGATGGAGGTAAAACCCTACTCCTGCTTGATTAATATTGATGATATGGGTAGTACAAGAGTGGATCTACCACGAGATCAGAGAGGCTAAACCCTAGAAGCTAGCCTATGGTATGATTGTTGTTCGTCCTACGGACTAAAACTCTCCGGTTTATATAGACCCCGGAGAGGGCTAGGGTTACACAGAGTCGGTTACAATGGGAGGAGATCTTCATATCGTATCGCCAAGCTTGCCTTCCACGCCAAGGAAAGTCCCATCCGGACACGGGACGGAGTCTTCAATCTTGTATCTTCATAGTCCGGAGTCCGGCCGAAGGTCATAGTCCGCCATCCGGACACCCCTAATCCAGACTCCTCAAGAGTAGCCCTGAACCAGGCTTCAATGACGACGAGTCCCAGCAGCAAATTGTCTTCGCATTGCAAGACGGGTTCCTTCTCCGAATATTCCATAGATGATGTTGAACACAAGGATAGTGTCCGGCTCTGAAAGATAAGTTCCACATGCCACCGTAGAGAGAATAATATATGCACAAATCTAATCTTCTGAAGTATTCCGTTGAGTGACGTCACGGCCAGGCCTTTATTCGAATCTTTTTACTGTTCCACCTAAGCGCGTTTAGCGAGGCGGTTTCCTTGGCATGTCTTGTCAAAGCAGAGATCGTGTCCCCTTATTCCGGGATCCTCATCAATACGGGCGTGGGTAACCCAACCGTGCCTTTGGTATGACTCCCAAATTGAAAGCGAGTCCCAAACAGTTACGGGGAGGGCTCTTGGTATTCAACTCCTTTATAAAGGGACCAAGGCTCGACTCCCCTTTGTCTTAATCCAATTGAATCCGCCCCTTGCTTCGAGTTCCAACACCCAAAGCTCTAGTTTTAGGCGTCTCGGACCTTCGACGATGTCCGGCTCCGACCTTCAAGGCCGGTGGATGCCTTCCTCCGTTACGGAAGAAGATGTGCGAAAGCTGAGAGATGCTGTATCTAACCAGCGCAATCAGATAGGCTGCCTGCTCAAGGGCAGGCCATTCCCACTCCGGAGGGCGCCCACCTTCTTGGGGGCAAGTTTCCCCCCTTTGGCCGCACCCTAGATGGGTTTTAGCTGCCACCACCCCTAGGGAGGGAATTCAGATGGGGCGCAGCCCCTCCCTTCCCCTATATATACTTGAGGTATTGGGGCTGCAAACACAAGAGTTTTGACCTCTCTCCGGCGCAGCCCCTACCTCTCTCCCTCCTCATCTCTCGTAGTGCTTGGCAAGCCCCTGCTAGAGTACTCGCCTCCACCACCACCACGGCAAGCTGCTTCTTCGACGGAGTCTTCCCAACCTCTCCTCTCTCCTTGATGGATCAAGGCATGGGAGACGCCACCGGCTGCACGTGTTGAACGCGGAGGTGTCGTCTGCTCGCCCTAGGATCTCCGGCCACTTGTATCACAACGGTACGACTCCTCAACCTGCTCTCTTGAACGCTCCGCTTAGGGATCTACAAGGGCATGTAGATGCACTCCCTCTCTCGCTGTTAGTCCCTCCATAGATAGATCTTGGTGACTCATAGGAAATTTTTGAATTTCTCGCCACGCTCCCCAACAAAGGGCATCATGAGCTAGGTCTATTATGTAGATTCTATGCACGAGTAGAACAGAAGTTGTGGGTGTTGATTTTGTTCAATATGCTTACCGCTACTAGTCCTATCTTGATTCGACAAGATTGTGGGATGAAGCGCCTGCACCGACCTTTACGCTGCATACATTTACGTGAGACAGTTCCACCGATCGACATGCACTTGTTGCATAAGGTGGCTAGCGGGTGCCAGCCTCTCCCACTTTAGTCGGATCGGATTCGGCGAAAAGGGTCCTTATTAAGGGCAAATAGCAATTGGCATATCACGCTGTGGCTTTTATGTAGGTAAGAAACGTTTGCTAGAAACCCATAGCAACCACGTGAAACATGCAAACAACAATTAGAGGACGCCTAACTTGTTTTTGTATGGTATACTATGTGATGTGATATGGCCAAAAGAATGTGATGAATGATATGTGATGTATGAGATTGATCATGTTCTTGTAATAGGAATCACGACTTGCATGTCGATGAGTATGACAACCGCAGGAGCCACAGGAGTTGTCTTTATTTATTGTATGACCTGCGCAGTTATTAAATAACGCCATGTAATTACTTTTACTTCATTGCTAAACCGTTAGCCATAGTAGTAGAAGTAATAGTTGGCTAGACAACTTCATGGAGACACGATGATGGAGATCATGATGATGGAGATCATGGTGTCATGCCGGTGATGATGATGATCATGGAGCCCGGAGATGGAGATCGAAGGAGCAAACTGATATTGGCCATATCATGTCACTTTTTGATTGCATGTGATGTTTATCATGTTTATGCATCTTATTTGCTTAGAACGACGGTAGTAAATAAGATGATCCTCACAATAATTTCAAGAAAGTGTTCCCTAACTGCAATGCACCGCTATGTAAAGTTCGTTGTTTCAAGCACCATGTGATGATCGGTGTGCTAGATTCTAACATTCACATACAACGGGTGTAAGCCAGATTTACACACGCCAAACACTTAGGTTGACTTGACGAGCCTAGCATGTACAGACATGGCCTCGTGAACACAAGAGACCGAAAGGTCGAACATGAGTCGATAGTGGATACGATCAACATGAAGATGTTCATCGATGATGACTAGTCCGTCTCACGTGATGATCGTACACGGCCTAGTTGACTCAGATCATGTATCACTTAAGATGACTAGAGGGATGTCTATCTGAGTGGGAGTTCATAAGATGAACTTAATTATCCTGAACATAGTCAAAAGGTTTTGCAAATTATGTCGTAGCTCGCGCTTTAGTTCTACTGTTTTAGATATGTTCCTAGAGAAAATTTAGTTAAAAGCTGATAGTAGCAATTATATGGCTGGGTCCGAAACCGATGATTGTCCTCATTGCTGCGTAGAAGGCTTATGTCCTTAATGCACCGCCGTGTTGAACTCTAACGCCGCTCTGTGGATGTTGCTAACATCCGACATACACGCTTTTGATAACTACGTGATAGTTCAAGAATGTTAAACGGTTTAGAATTGAGGCACCAAAGACGCATTTCGAAATGTCGCGAACATATGAGATCTTTCGAGAGCTGAATTGGGATTTCAGGCTCGTGCTCACGCCAAGAGGTATAAGACCTCCGACGAGTTTCTTAGCCTGCAAACTAAGGGAGAAAAGCTCAATCGTTGAGCTTGTACTCAGATTGTCTAGGTACAACAATCACTTGAATCGAGGGAGTTAATCTTCCTGATGAGATAGAGATGTTTCTCCAAAGACATTGCCACCAAGCTACTAGAGCTTCATGATGAAGTATAACATATCAGGGATAGATATGATGATCCTTGAAATATTCGTGATGTTTGACACCGCGAAAGTAGAAATCAAGAAGGAGCATCAATTGTTGATGGTTAGTGAAACCACTAGTTTCAAGAAGGGCAAGGGCAAGAAGGTACTTCATGAAACGGCAAATCAGTTGCTGCCCCAAAGGAAGAAACCCAAGGTTGAACCCAAACCCGAGACTAAGTGCTTCTATAATGAGGAACAGTCATCGCAGTAACTACCCTAGATACTTGGTAGATGATAAGGTCGACAAGGTTCATGTATATATTGATATACATTGTATTAAATGTGTACTTTACTAAGTACTCCTAGTAGCACTGTGGTATTAAGATACCGGTTCGGTTGCTAAGTGTTAGTAACTCAAATAAAAGAGCTACGGAATAAACGGAGACTAGCTAAAGGTGAGATGACGATGTGTGTTGAAGTGTTTCCAAGGTTGATGTGATCAAACAACGCCTGCTCCCTCTACCATCGAGATTGGTGTTAAACCTAAATAATTGTTATTTGGTGTTTATGCTGAGCATAGACATGATTGGATTATGTCTATCGCAATATGGTTATTCATTTAAGGAGAATAATGGTTACTCTATTTATTTGAATAATACCTTCAATGGTCTTGCACCTAAAAGATTGGTTTATTGAATCTCGATCGTAGTGATACACATGTTCATGCCAAAAGATATAAGATAGTAATGTAGTACCACCTGCTTGTGGCACCGCCATTTGAGTCATGTTGGTATAAAACGCATGAAGAAGCTCCATGTTGATAGATCTTTGACTCACTCATTTTTGAAAAGTTCGAGACATGTGAACCATGTCTATTGGTATATACGCAGGAAGAAACTCCATGCAGATGGATCGTTTGGACTCAATTGATTTTGAATCACTTGAGTCATGCAAATCATACCACATGGGCAAGATGACTAAAAGGCCTCGTTTTCACTGAAATGGAACAAGAAGGCAACTTGTTGGAAGTAATACATTTTGATGTGTGCAGTCCAATGAGTGCTGAGGCACGCAGTGGATGTCGTTATATTCGTACTTCACAAATGATTTGAGTAGATGCAGAGTATATTTACTTGATGGAACACAAGTCTGAATTATTGAAAGGTTCAAGTAATTTCATAGTGAAGTTGAAGATCATCGTGACAAGAGGATAAAATGTCTATGATATGATCACAGAGATGAATATCTGAGTTATGAGTTTGGTATACAATTAAGACATTGTGGAAATTGTTTCACAACTATTACCACCGAACACCATAGTGTGATGGTGTGTCCGAACATCATAGATGCACCCTATTTGATATGAGGCATACCATGATGTCTCTTATCGAATTACCACTATCGCTTATGGGTTAGGCATTAGAGACAACCGTGATTCACTTTAAATAGGGCACCACGAATTCCGCTGAGATGACACCGTATGAACTATGGTTTAGAGAAACCTAAGCTGTCGCTTTTTGAAAGTTTGGGGCTGTGATGCTTATGTGAAAAGTTTCATGCCGATAAGCTTGAACCCTGTTGATAAATGCATCTTCATAGGACACCCAAAACAGTTGGGTATACCTCCTACTTCAGATCCGAAGCAAAAGTAATTGTTTCTAGAAGTGGGTCCTTTCTCGAGGAAAAGTTTCTCTCAAAGAATTGAGGGGAGGATGGTGGAGACTTGATGAGGTTATTGAACCGCCACTTCAACCAAAGTGTAGCAGGCACATGAAGTTGTTCCTGTGGCACCTACACCAATTGAAGTGGAAGTTGATGATAGTGATCATGAAACTTGGATCAAGTCACTACTAAACCTCGAGGGACTACAAGGACGCAGATCGCTTTAGAGTGGTACGTAATCCTGTCTTGGAGGTCATGTTGCTAGACAACAATGAACCTACGAGCTATGGAGAAGCGATGGTGGGCCCGGATTCTCACAAATGGCTCGAGGCCATAAAATCCGAGAGAGGATCCATGTATGAAAATAAAGTGTAGACTTTGGAAGAACTACTTGATGGTCGTAAGGCTGTTGGTACGTATGGATTTTAAAAGGAAGACGACAATGATGGTAAGTATCACCATTAAGAAAGCTCGACTTGTCGCTAAGATGTTTTCCGACAAGTTCAAGGAGTTGACTAGGATGAGACTTTCTTACTCGTAGTGATGCTAAGAGTCTGTTGGAATTATATTACAATTACTGCATGATTTATGAAATCTTGCGATAGGATGTAAAAACATTGTTTCCTCGACGATATTCTTGAGGAAAGGTTGTATGTGATACAACCGTAAGGTTTTGTCAATCCTCGAAGATGCTAACAAGTGCAAAGCTCCAGCAATCCTTCTAAGGACTGGAGTAAGCATCTCGGAGTTCGAATATACGCTGATGAGATGATCAATGATTTTGGGTTTATACAAAGTTTATGAGAAACTTGTATTTCCAAAGAAGTGAGTGGACTACTATAGCATTTCGATGAGTATATGTTGTTGACATATTGTTGATCGGAAATGATGTAGAATTTCTGAAAGCATATAGGGTTATTTGAAAAGTGTTTTTCAATGGAAGACCTGGATTAAGCTACTTGAACATTGAGCATCAAGATCTATAAGGATAGATCAAAACGGTTAATAGTACTTTCAAATGAATACATACTGTGACAAGATTTTGAAGGAGTTCAAAATAGATCAGCAAAGAAGGAGTTCTTGGCTGTGTTATATGGTGTGAATATTGAGTAAGACTCAAGACATGACCACGATGAAGAGAGAGAAAGGACGAAGGTCGCCCCTATGCTTCGATTTAGGCTCTATAGTATGCTATGTTGTGTACCGCACCGAAGTGTGCTCTTGCCATGAGTCACTAACTGGTACAAGAGTGATCCAGAATGGATCACAGACAGCGGTCAAACTTATCCTTAGTAACTAGTGGACTGAGGAATTTTCTCGATTATGGAGGTGGTAAAAGAGTTCATCGAAAGGGTTACGCCGATGCAAACTTTGACACTAATCCGGATTATTCTGAGTAGTAAACCAGATTCATATAGTAGAACAGTTATTTGAATAGCTCCAAATAGAGTGTGGTAGCTGCATCTAGGAGATGACATAGAGATATGCAACGCACACACGGATGTGAAAGGTCCAGATCCGCTGACTAATAACCTCTCTCACAAGCTTAGATATGATCAAACCCCATGGGTGTCGATTCATTACAATCACATAGTGATGTGAACTAGATTATTGACTCTAGTGCAAGTGGGAGGATGTTGGAAATATGCCCTAGAGGCAATTATAAAATGGTATTATTGTATTTCCTTGTTCATGATAATTGTCTATTATTCATGCTATAATTGTATTGACCGGAAACCACAATACATGTGTGAATACATAGACCACAACATGTCCCGGTGAGCCTCTAGTTGACTAGCTCGTGATCAATGATGGTCATGGTTTCTGACCATGGACATTGGATGACATTGATGATGGATCACATCATTAGGAGAATGATGTGATGGACAAGACCCAAACCTAAGCCTAGCACAAGATCGTAGTTCATATGCTAAAGCTTTTCTAAAAGTCAAGTATCTTTTCCTTAGACCATGAGATTGTGCAACTCCCGGATACCGTGAGGAATGCTTTGGTGTGCCAAACGTCACTACGAATCGGGTGGCTATAAAGGTGCATGTCGGTGTCAAACCGATGATCTCGGTAGGGGGTCCCGAACTGTGCGCTAGGCGGATGGTAACAGACACAAGGGACATGATATTTTTACCAGGTTCGGCCCTCTCGATGGAGGTAAAACCCTACTCCCCGCTTGATTAATATTGATGATATGGGTAGTACAAGAGTGGATCTACCACGAGATCGAGAGGCTAAACCCTAGAAGCTAGCCTATGGTATGATTGTTGTTCGCCCCACGGACTAAAACTCTCCGGGTTTATATAGACCCGGAGAGGGCTAGGTTACACAGTAGTCGGTTACAATGGGAGGAGATCTTCATATCAGACGCCAAGCTTGCCTTCCACGCCAAGGAAAGTCCCATCCGACACGGACGGAGTCTTCAATCTTGTATCTTCATAGTCCGGAGTCCGCCGAAGGTCATAGTCCGCCATCCGGACACCCCCTAATCCAGACTCCTCAAGAGTCCCTAACCAGGCTTCAATGACGACGAGTCCTCACAAGAAATTGTCTTCGCATTGCAAGACGGGTTCCTTCTCCGAATATTCCATAGATGATGTTGAACACAAGGATAGTGTCCGCTCAAAGATAAGTTCCACATGCCACCGTAGAGAGAATAATATATGCACAAATCTAATCTTCAAGTATTCCGTTGAGGACGCCACGCCAGGCCTTTATTCGAATCTTTTACTGTTCCACCTAAGCGCCATGAGCGAGGCGGTTTCTTGGCATGTCTTGTCAAAGCAGAGATCGTGTCCCCTTATTCCGGATCCTCATCAATACGGGCGCAGTAACCCAACTGCGTTTTGGTATGACTCCCAAATTGAAAGCGAAGTCCCAAACAGTTACGGGAGGGCTCTTGGTATTCAACTCCTTTATAAAGGGACCAAGGCTCGACTCCCTTTGTCTTAATCCAATTGAATCCGCCTTGCTTCGAAGTTCCAACACCCAAAGCTCTAGTTTTAGGCGCCTCGACCTTCGACGATGTCCGCCCGACCTTCAAGGTCGGTGGATGCCTTCCTCCGCTACGGAAGAAGATGCTAAAGTCGAGAGATGCTGTATCTAACCAGCGCAATCTCAGATAGGCTGCCTGCTCAAGGGCAGGCCATTCCCACTCCCTAGCCCGGTGAGAGCGTGGTGTTCGCCTCACTTCTTTCGGGTTAGGCTTCCCATCGATCCCTTCGCGAGGGGGCTTATGTTTTATTACGGGCTGGAGTTCCACGACTTAGCTCGAGTCCATCCTCCAAATCTCATCATTCATTGTCGTGTGAGGCCTTCCTCCATATCACCTCACTTGGATTGTGGCTAAAACCTTCAAGGTGGAACCCAAGATGATCGAGGGCAGCACGCTGAGTGCGGAGGAGCTATAATAAGCAAGATGGCCGATGCTCCATGGCCCGAGGGCTTTTTTCAAGAGGAGTTCGGCTTATGGCAACGGGACTGGTTTTACATCACAGCCCTGTGGGCACCACATGGATGGCGCCACCCACTTTTCGCCGGGTCCCCACCGCTGCTAGCGCCATGGGTTAATGAAGGACTTATCTGGGACCGCCCAAAGACGCGCTCCTTGCTGCAGGACCGCATTCAAGATCTTTTAGAAAGAGATATCAATTTGACCGTAGTGGCGCAAGTCATGCTGATTCGCCGCACACTGCCCTGCAAACGTCGACCTCTACGCCTGTGGGAATTTAATCCGGAGGGACCGCGAGTCCTCCAACATTTCATGGGTGCGGCACCCGTGGAGATGTACAAATTGTTCTTCGGATCACAAGCAAGGTGTCCGGATTTGTCCGAGGACGCAGGTCTTAGCTGCAATCGCCCGGATGATAAGGTAAGTAGCCCCGTATTTGGACACACCATCCGTATTTTCATCACAAAATTACCCTTAACAGAGTTGTCCCTTGAACAGGAGTGGATAGTGAAGCAAAGCTTATCAGGTGTCCAGCCCCCCTGCCCGAGACCGCGCCGAACCCCATGCTAACCAGGATGCTGGAGGTCGCGCTTCTGGCGGAAGGCGAAGGGGGCAACCACGGAGCTACTGCCTCCGTGAAGGAGGCTGTTAGGAAGGGAAGAATCGAAAATTCCCCCACCAGTGGAAAGAAAAGGACTGCCTCAAGACCCGGAGGTGATGGCCTCAAACGGGGAAGAAATTCTGGCCGAGGGTTCGGCACCGAGAACGCCTGGCCGAATCGCCCCCTAAGGGGGACCCGCTTTCCCCCGAGACGTAAGTGAAGGGAGGGGTTGCATAATAAATAACACTCATGTTTTATTTCTGAGGAAGATAACCAAAACATTACCTCGCAGTTCGGATCTCAACCCTTCTCAGCAGAGCTCATCTTCGTGGGATCTTCGTCCGAAATGATAGAGAGGAACGCCTCTTGTTGCGCCGTCTCATGAGGCAAGCGACCCCGAGGTGTCGCCTCGGAGGGTCTTCGCAAGTCCGGATCCCGGAGAAGGTCGTCAGTTAGTCCGCACCCTCCGTGCACAATGGAGGGGCTGGAGGATCTGCTTGAGAGGGCATCCATCTCGTAAGAACACCGTATGTTGATGAATACGATGATTGAAGGATTTCATCCAGGAAAGCGGATTGTACGAGGCTGCCGTGAGTTTACTAACAGGCTTTGAGGTATGCAAGAAGTTGTACCTTTTGGTAGAGCCGCATATTGAATGTGCCTCAGATAAATAGTAGCCCCCGAGACTCGTGGTGTCGCCAAGAGTGACGCGCGCAGAGGATCATAATCCCAGGTGTAATATGTCGCGCTTTCCATGAAGGTGGCGAGGCGGCGGTGGCTAGCCGGACTGATGAATCTGCCGAACTAAAGCGGCAACTTGACGTGGCAGATGCCGACATCGCGCTTGTAAATAAGCGGCTAGACGAGGCACAAGGTATGTTCCAAAGACACATGGTAATAGGAGCTCGATGCTCAGGCCTTATATATACGTGCTTAATGTAGATGGTGTTGATGCCGTGGAGAACCTTCGGGTGGAACTTGCCCGAGCCAAGGAGCAAGCAAGGAGAAGTGATGCGGCTGCCATTAAAGCGGCTCAAGAGCTAAAAGTCAACAGGCTGCTCAACGCCGTGAGCAAAAAGGTGATAGCTGAAATGACCATAAAGTTGAAGGATGCTACCGATCGCTGTAAATTTCTTGAACAAGAAGATAGGGCGACTCGTATGATCTTGAAAAGATCGCTGCGGGTTAAGGATACTCGCCTCAATGAGAGCTATGAAGCAGAACTGCGCCAGCCGAGATATCACGATGGAAACCTTTATATGCTACGGATGAAGTTCGAGACCCTAAGTATGCTCCGTTAGACCAGCAAAGGAGTGCGGAAAACCCTTATCCGGATTTGGCAGTTAGTGCGGCGACGCGATCAACACTTACGCGCCGAGGTGACCACGGATTAGAAGAGCTTTTTTGGTCGCAGTTCCACAATCCAGAACGCCCACTTTCGGTATCCGACCATTTGGCTGCCTGGGCGGAGCTGAACAGGTTATCCGGACTCGCCATGAGGTATGTTGCGAGTCGTTTGTGGCCGGAGAAGCCGGAGCCGAAGAGTTACTTTTTGCTTGGTGCAGCAGTTCCTTAGTTCGGTGCCGCATGCTGATGCGATGAAGAGGTCGGCGTGCATAGAGGGCGCACGGATGGCTCTTGACCGTGTCAAAACATATTGGGCGGATATGAAGGCCAGCGTTGTTGCATCCCGGGATTCGGACGAAAGTCGAGTACCTGCCAAGCAATACTTTGAGGAAGTTCTTCATGGCGCTCGTTTAATAGAGTCACAGTGCTCGAAGGATGTTGTGTTTGAATAGCGTGTGCTATTTGTAAAATGAATATTTTGATGGAATATAAAAGCTTTTTATACTTGTGCTTGCAAGAATTATGATGCCTCATGTGCGGCCGTTTAATGTATATATTTGTATATAACCCGAAGATGACAATGTTATTTCAGCCCCCACGCATAGAATGCGGGGTGTTCGCAAAAAGGCGCCTTTTCACACTTAATCCAACGCCTTGGTCCTATAAAGGAGGTGGTGGCGCTAACTAGGAAACCGGACTATAATGCTTTATCACTTTCACTTAGCCATACGAGTTTGACAAAGGCTACCGAATAGCCCTTTAGGGCACCGCGCCACCCGGATTCGGGCGCGAGCGCGTTCTGACCGAAGCGGCCTTCGTTAATGCGGAGGAATCCTAAAGATTCCGAAAGTCATCGAGTGGTTGACCAGTCTCGCTATATCATGACAATGGTTTCGCTTTCATCGAGGTGCTCATCCGCCGAACCGGGCACAATCGCAGAGTTATCCTGGTGCCGATTAGCCGATATAACGGAACGAAGGCAGCAAAACAGAGGAGCCGGGCAAACCCAACATTTGACCAAAGACATGATTCGAGCTGATGCATATAGGGCCAACTCGCGACGCCGAACACTCCCTAAGGTATTCGGTCTTTATGAGGACGGGCCAAATAGAGCCCTTGGTAAAAAGCCCCGGTGTCCGTGTACGCCAAGAAAAATTCTGGCGTGGCTAAATGCCAAGACGCCAGCCTCCTCCTTGGTTATAGCGAAACCGGGGATGTTGTCAACAAGAGACAGTAAAAAGGTTTACGCAGGTCTTAATCTGAAAAGAATCCTTGAACGGGTCCTCGCTGCACGCTCTCACCGTGTTCCATGCAGCCGATCCTCGACGGGCGAGTAACGATGTTCGCTCATGAAAGAGAGGAACTTATTAAAAAATAAGCGGCGAAATCTATATTAAAATAAACAAAATATAGTTGAGCAAAAATTATGTCGATTGTCTCCGGGCGTGACACGCGGAGCCCCTTTTACGGGTTATGCGCCTATTAAGCATATGTATGATTTACACCGACTCGCCGAGCCGTGTCCGGATAGTAGGGCTGGATTAGTGGGCGGCTGTCTAGGCGGCCGCACCTTTGCCTCGCATTTTGGGGGTCAATTTATATTCCCCAGTAATGAAATGATGCCTCATGGCCCGGCATTTTAAGTGTAAGGGATGCATAATGCGGTATTGCTAAAGCGGCGAAGGCTTTCATCCCAAGAGCGCTTTGATAGCGATTTCACTAATGGGGTGATGTGGAATGTTAACTTTTCGCTTCGGAAGTTGTCGGTGAGCCAAACTTACTTCTAACGAAAGGGAACCCATACTTTGGGTATCTGACCCGCGTGACTCCTTGAAAGGAAGTGTTGCCATGGCGGATTATAGCTGGGTTTACCCCTAGTTTGCGGATTGTGTCCAGATATAACAGGTTCAAGTCATCGCCATTCCATAAGGACTTCAGAATTGAGTCCGTTAATAATCGGATTCACGCACCAAGGCAGTCCAGCTCATGCTCCGGCCTTTTGGAGTAATCCTGATGATCAAGGTGATTGGTTGTAACAACCATTGGCGGTGCTCCTCTGGTTGGCATACACGGCGCGGTCTTCGTAAGCGCCGCTCTGTTTTTCCCTTTGTCATCTGAAGTAAATTTATTGTCTTGACTTTGTGGGAACTTCTTTTGTTCTCCGTGTTCTGCTTGTCGGGTGCGCCGTCATCCTCACTTGGTGTGTCGAGCCCTTGTGTTCGGGCGTTGAGTTTGTCGGACCGCTTGAAGACCCAACAATCTCTCGTGGTATGGTTGGCAGGCCTCCCGAGTAATCGTGGATTTGACATATTTTGTCCAAGATTTTGTTGAGGTTGGATAGCTCGCCTGGTCATCTTTGGGGGCGGCTTTTTCTTATTTTGCCGAGAGCTTTTGAACCGGCGCTATCGCCGTGCTCATCGGGCTGTTGTCCTTGATCCGCCGCGTTCTTTGTTATGGCGCGGTTTCCGCTTCCATCTCCGGGTTCGGATGTATTCGGTCACCGGTGCCGCTTCTGCCAACCAGCTATCCTCTCCCGCATGTAAGCCGGTCATGAGGCTTGTTAATGCGCCATTGTTCTTGGCTTTTCTTGGCCGAGGTGTCCGGCGAGCCATTCTGCCCTTGACGCTATGTTTGAAAGCTGCTAGGGCCTCATGCGTCCGGACAATGATTATCTCGATTCTTTTTAGTGAGGAATCTGTTCCAGAGTTTCCGAGCGGACTCTCCAGGCTGCTGAGTTATATGACTCAGATCATCTGCATCCGGAGGACGGACATAGGTCCCTTGAAAATTTGCCCGGAAAGCGCCCTCGAGCGCTTCCCAACTTCCCATGGTGTTTTCGAAGGATTTTGCCAATGCGGCTGGGCCTTTGAGCTTAAGTGGTAAGTATTTTATGGCGGAGGTCATCTCCTCCGCCATGTGTATATGGAGGATGTAATCCTCGATCCGCATCTGTGGTGTGTTGTTCCGTCAGATGCTTCTATGTTTACGGGCTTGAACTCACTGAAATTCATGATCCAGACACCTCATCGGTAAAGATAGGGGATGTGCGCGCCCCTATATTTAGGTGTGCCGCGTGTTCGGATATTTTTGCATTGCATTGCTCATCGGAGCTTGCTTTCTTGGCCCGTAGATGGATCTGGTTGGGCCAGTTTTTGATGCTAATTTTGGACAGATCACTACCGATGGAGTTCGGGCTACTCGCTGTTTGAGATCGATCGTGGGGTCGCCTTATCCGACCTTGTGGCTTCCTTGTTTTTGACCGTGGGGCTTTATGGCCTCTTCATCAAATTCGTAGTAGTTTCCGCTCGATAGCACTTTTGTATGACGGCTATTGCCGCATTTGTGTGCGGTATTGAGTACTTTGCCCCATCTGATTCTCGAGTGCATCTTCCGCTGTTTTGAGCCTCCGCTTCGCTTTTTCAGCTACGTATGTGGCGATGAGCCTTTGGTGGAGGTTCTGATGTTCCAGCAATTTGTCCGGCGTGAGATCGTCTGGACTATTATCTGTCCCGGGATGGCTGTTCAGATTGTCCGCCTGCTTGGACGGTTGCTCGATGGCATGTTCGTCTTCCGCTGGTTCACCCTGCTCTATGGCTGGGTCTTTGTCGAGGTGGGTTTGGCCTTGCGCTTACGCCCGCTGCTTTTGATTGCTTTTCGAGGAGCGATCCCTGGTTGCGCCTTTTGATCCTCGCTGTCATTTCTTCTGGTGTGCCCACCATATATATATCATGTGATGAGGTGGCTTTACGGTGCCCTATAGGTGCTGGTTCTTGTTTATCTCTCTATCGGGCGCCCATACCGCCGATGTCTTTGGAGTCAAAGTCGAGCATGTCGGTTAGATCGCCGACATGGGCTACCAAGTGGGTGGTGGTGGGTTTCAATTTCTTTGTCGCCCGTGATCCCAGCCATGCCGACCGTAGTCCGCCAGGCTCTCCGACAAAGAGAGAGACTTTAGTGAATCCAGGATATCGCCAAAGGGCGAAAGTGCCGAAGACGCCCGCTGCGGTGAACTCCATGATCGGAGCCCAATTGGGTTCGATCGAAGGGTGCGGAAGATTCGAGTCCGGAACGGAATCCGCATCTTGGAGTCACGGGCCTTGCAAAGGACTAGGCTGGTATTCGCCTCTATCGCCGTAGTGATTGCGCTCCCGGGTGGCGCCCAACCGCCCATCCCCGATTAGCGCAGCCAGCCCGAGCTAATGGTCGGAGCGGCACCGAGCGAAAGCTTTGGGCGCCGTCCGCGCATACAGCTATATCATGCCCATCGTAATAGGCGGCGTGTTCGGCTGGGGCTCAAACCGTCAAGATCAAGTCCCCGCGATGTCGGCCGTAGTTTAAATTCCAACCTGACCTGATGGCCAGGGGCGAAGCTTTCGATCTGCTCCAGATGGCTGCGAAGTTGGCCCGCAGCGGCGCGCCGAATACGTAAGATCTGTCCGGGAGAAAAGTCTCACCGACCGCGCCGTGATTGATGATCGAAGAAGCCATCGGGCCTAAAGGCGACGCACACGAGGAACTCTCAATGAAAGCACCAATGTCGGTGTCAAACCGCGGATCTCGGTAGGGGGTCCCAACTCGCATCTAGGCGGATGGTAACAAGAGACAAGGGACACGATGTTTTACCCAGGTTCGGCCTCTCGATGGAGGTAAAACCCTACCCCGCTTGATTAATATTGATGATATGGGTAGTACAAGAGTGGATCTAACACGAGATCGAGAGGCAAAACCCTAGAAGCTAGCCTATGGTATGATTGTTGTTCGCCCCACGGATTAAAACTCTCCGGTTTATATAGACACCGGAGAGGGCTAGGGTTACAGAGTCGGTTACAATGGGAGGAGATCTTCATATCAGACGCCAAGGAAAGTCCCATCCGGACACGGGACGGAGTATTCAAACTTGTATCTTCATAGTCCGGAGTCCGCCGAAGGTCATAGTCCGCCATCCGGACACCCCTAATCCAGACTCCTCAAGCACTACGGGTATCTCCGAAAGTGTCTGCGGTTGGTACGAATCGAGATCGATTTGTCACTCCGTATGACGGAGAGGTATCTCCGCCCACTAGGTAGGACATCATCATAATGTGCGTAATGTGATCAAGGAGTTGATCGCGATGATGTGTTATGGAACGAGTAAATAGACTTGCCAGAACGAGATTGAACAAGGTATCGCATACCGGACGATCAATCTCGCAAGTACTATACCGTAGACAAAGGGAATTGTATATGTGATTGATTGAATCCTTGACATCGTGGTTCATCCGATGAGATTATCGTGGAACATGTGGGAGCCAACATGGGTATCCAGATCCCGCTGTTGGTTATTGACCGCAGAATGTCTCGGTCATGTTTGCATGGTTCCCGAACCCGTAGGGTCTACACACTTAAGGTTAGATGACGCTAGGGTTATAGGGAATAGATATACGTGGTTACTGAATGTTGTTGGAGTCCCGGATGAGATCCCGGACGTCATGAGGAGTTCCGGAATGATCCGGAGATAAAGATTTGTATATGGGAAGTCCTGTTTTGGTCACCGGAAAAGTTTCGGGTGCTATCGATAATGTACCGGGACCATCGGGAGGGTCCCGGGGGTCCACCAGGTGGGGCCACCAGCCCCAGAGGGCTGCATGGGCCAAGTGTGGGAGGGGACCAGCCTCAGGTGGGCTGGTGCGCCCACCAGGCCCAAGGCTCCTAGGGTTTGGGAGGGGCGCCCACCTGTCGGGGGGCAAGTTTCCTCTTCCCCTTGGCCGCACCCTAGATGGGTTTTGGGCCGCCACCCCTAGGAGGGAACTCAGATGGGGCGCAGCCCTCCCTTCCCTATATATACTTGAGGTATTGGGGCTGCAAACACAAGAGTTATGTGCACAATGTGATCAAGGATTTGATCGGCGGGATGATGTGTTGCGAACGAGTAAAGAGACTTGCCGTAACGAGATTGAACAAGGTATCGGCATACCGACGATCGAATCTCGGGCAAGTACTATACCGGTAGACAAAGGGAATTATATACGGGATTGATTGAATCCTTGACATCGTGGTTCATCCGATGAGATCATCGTGGAACATGTAGGAGCCAACATGGGTATCCAGATCCTGCTGTTGGTTATTGACCGGAGAACGTCTCGGTCATATTCGCATGGTTCCCGAACCCGTAGGGTCTACACATAAGGTTCGATGGCGCTAGGGTTATAGGGAATAGATATACGTGGTTACGAATGTTGTTGAGTCCGGATGAGACCCGGACGTCATGAGGAGTTCGGAATGATCCGGAGATAAAGATTTATATATGGGAAGTCTGTTTTGGTCACCGAAAAAGTTTGGTGCTATCGGTAATGTCTGCGGACCACGGGAGGGTCGAGGGTCCACCAGGTGGGGCCACCGGCCCAGAGGGCTACATGGGCCAAGTGTGGGAGGATACCAGCCCGGGTGGGCTGGTGCGCCCCACCAGGCCCAAGGCGCCTAGGGTTTGGGAGGGCGCCTCCACCTTTCTTGGGGGCAAGTTTCCCCCTCTTCCCCCCTTTGGCCGCACCCTAGATGGGTTTTGGGGCTGCCGCCACCCCTAGGGAGGGAATCCTAGATGGGGGCGCAGCCCCTCCCCTTCCCCTATATATACTTGAGGTATTGGGGGCTGCAAACACAAGAGTTTTGACCTCTCCCTGGCGCAGCCCTACCTCTCTCCCTCCTCATCTCTCGTAGTGCTTGGCGAAGCCCTGCTAGAGTACCGCGCTCCTCCACCACCACCACGGCGTTGTGCTGCTTCTGGACGGAGTCTTCCCCAACCTCTCCCTCTCTCCTTGCTGGATCAAGGCATGGGAGACGTCACCGGGCTGCACGTGTGTTGAACGCGGAGGTGTCGTCCGTTCGGCCCTAGGATCTCCGGTGACTTGTATCACGACGAGTACGACTCCCTCAACCCCGTTCTCTTGAACGCTTCCGCTTAGCGATCTACAAGGGCATGTAGATGCACTCCCCTCTCTCTCGTTGCTAGTCTCTCCATAGATAGATCTTGGTGACTCATAGGAAATTTTTTGAATTTCTGTTACATTCCCCAACAGTGGCATCATGAGCTAGGTCTATTGCGTAGATTCTATGCACGAGTAGAACAGAAGTTGTTGTGGGTGTTGATTTTGTTCAATATGCTTACCGTTACTAGTCCTATCTTGATTCGACAGTATTGTGGGATGAAGCGGCCCAGACCGACCTTACACGCACACTTACGTGAGACAGGTTCCACCGACTGACATGCACTTGTTGCATAAGGTGGCTAGCGGGTGCCAGTCTCTCCCACTTTAGTCGGATCGGATTCGATGAAAAGGGTCCTTATTAAGGGTAAATAGCAATTGGCATATCACGTTGTGGCTTTTGCGTAGGTAAGAAACATTCTTGCTAGAAACCCATAGCAACCACCTAAAACATGCAAACAACAATTAGAGGACGTCTAACTTGTTTTTGCATGGTATACTATGTGATGTGATATGGCCAAAAGAATGTGATGAATGATATGTGATGTATGAGATTGATCATGTTCTTCTAATAGGAATCACGACTTGCATGTCGATGAGTATGAAAACCGGCAGGAGCCATAGGAGTTGTCTTTATTTATTGTATGACCTGCGTATTACTAAATAACGCCATGTAATTACTTTACTTCATTGCTAAACCGTTAGCCATAGTAGTAGAAGTAATAGTTAGCGAGACAACTTCATGGAGACACGATGATGGAGATCATGGTGTCATGCCGGTGATGATGATGATCATGGAGCCTCGAAGATGGAGATCAGAAGGAGCAAAATGATATTGGCCATATCATGTCACTTTTTGATTGCATGTGATGTTTATCATGTTTATGCATCTTATTTGCTTAGAACGACGGTAGTAAATAAGATGATCCCTCACAATAATTTCAAGAAAGTGTTCCCCCTAACTGTGCACCGTTGTGAAAGTTCATTGTTTTGAAGCACCATGTGATGATCGGGTGTGATAGATTCTAACATTCACATACAATGGGTGTAAGCCAGATTCACACACGCGAAACACTTAGGTTGACTTGACGAGCCTAGCATGTACAGACATGGCCTCGGAACACAAGAGACCGAAAGGTCGAACATGAGTCGTATAGTGGATACGATCAACATGAAGATGTTCACCGATGATGACAAGTCCGTCTCACGTGATGATCGGACACGGCCTAGTTGACTCAGATCATGTATCACTTAAGATGACTAGAGGGATGTCTATCTGAGTGGGAGTTCATAAGATGAACTTAATTATCCTGAACATAGTCAAAAGGTTTTTGCAAATTATGTCGTAGCTCGCGCTTTAGTTCTACTGTTTTAGATATGTTCCTAGAGAAAATTTAGTTAAAAGCTGATAGTAGCAATTATGTGGGCTGGGTCCGTAAACTGATGATTGTCCTCATTGCTGCGTAGAAGGCTTATGTCCTTAATGCACCGCTCGGTGTGCTGAACCTCGAGCGTCGTGCATGGATGTTGCGAACATCGACATACACGTTTTGATAACTACGTGATAGTTCAAGAATGTTAAGCGGTTTAGAATTGAGGCACCAAAGACGATTTCGAAATGTCGCGGAACATATGAGATCTTTCGAGAGCTGAAATTGGGATTTCAGGCTCGTGCCCACATCAAGAGGTATAAGACCTCCGACGAGTTTCTTAGCCTGCAAACTAAGGGAGAAAAGCTCAATCGTTGAGCTTGTACTCAGATTGTCTAGGTACAACAATCACTTGAATCGAGTGGGAGTTAATCTTCCGGATGAGATAGTGATGTTTCTCCAAAGACATTGCCACCAAGATACTAGAGCTTCATGATGAAGTATAACATATCAGGGATAGATATGATGATCCTTGAAATATTCGTGATGTTTGACACCGCGAAAGTAGAAATCAAGAAGGAGCATCAATTGTTGATGGTTAGTGAAACCACTAGTTTCAAGAAGGGCAAGGGCAAGAAGGGGTACTTCATGAAACGACAAATCAGTTGCTGCTCCAGTGAAGAAACCCAAGGTTGAACCCAAACCCGAGACTAAGTGCTTCTATAATGAGGGAACAGTCACTGAAGCAGAACTACCCTAGATACTTGGTAGATGATAAGGCTGACAAGGTTCACAGAAGTATATTGGATATACATTGTATTAAATGTGTACTTTACTAAGTACTCCTAGTAGCACCAGGGTATTAAGATACCGGTTCGGTTGCTAAGTGTTAGTAACTCGAAATAAAAGAGCTACGGAATGAACGGAGACTAGCTAAAGGTGAGATGACGATGTGTGTTGGAAGTGTTTCCAAGGTTGATGTGATCAAACGTCGCCTGCTCCCTCTACCATCGAGATTGGTGTTAAACCTAAATAATTGTTATTTGGTGTTTGCGTTGAGCATAGACATGATTGGATTATGTCTATTGCAATATGGTTATTCATTTAAGGAGAATAATGGTTACTCTATTTATTTGAATAATACCTTCAATGGTCTTGCACCTAAAAGATTGGTTTATTGAATCTCGATCGTAGTGATACACATGTTCATGCCAAAAGATATAAGATAGTAATGATAGTACCACCTGCTTGTGGCACTGCCATTTGAGTCATATTGGTATAAAAGCATGAAGAAGCTCCATGTTGATAGATCTTTGGACTCACTCATTTTGAAAAGTTCGAGACATGTGAACCATGTCTATTGGTATATCTGCAGGAAGAAACTCCATGCAGATGGATCGTTTGGACTCAATTGATTTTGAATCACTTGAGTCATGCAAATCATACCACATGGGCAAGATGACTAAAAGGCCTCGTTTTCAGTGAAATGGAACAAGAAAGCAACTTGTTGGAAGTAATACATTTTGATGTGTGCAGTCCAATGAGTGCTGAGGCACGCAGTGGATGTCGTTATATTCGTACTTCACAGATGAGTTGAGTAGATGCAGAGTATATTTACTTGATGAAACACAAGTCTGAATTATTGAAAGGTTCAAGTAATTTCATAGTGAAGTTGAAGATCATCGTGACAAGAGGATAAAATGTCTATGATATGATCATAGAGATGAATATCTGAGTTATGAGTTTGCTATACAATTAAGACATTGTGGAAATTGTTTCACAACTAATACCGCCTGGAACACCATAGTGTGATGGTGTGTCCGAACATCATAGATGCACCCTATTTGATATGAGGCATACCATGATGTCTCTTATCGAATTACCACTATCGTTTATGGGTTAGGCATTAGAGACAACCGCATTCACTTTAAATAGGGCACCACGTAAATTCCGTTGAGATGACACCGTATGAACTATGGTTTAGAGAAACCTAAGCTGTCGTTTCTTGAAAGTTTGGGGCTGCGATGCTTATGTGAAAAAGTTTCATGCTGATAAGCTCGAACCCCAAGCGGATAAATGCATCTTCATAGGACACCCAAAACAGTTGGGTATACCTCCTAATTCAGACCCGGAAGCAAAAGTAATTGTTTCTAGAAGTGGGTCCTTTCTCGAGGAAAAGTTTCTCTCGAAAGAATTGACTGGGAGGATGGTGGAGACTTGATGAGGTTATTGAACCATCACTTCAACCAGTGTGTAGCAGGGCACATGAAGTTTTTCCTGTGGCACCTACACCAATTGAAGTGGAAGTTGATGATAGTGATCATGAAACTTGGATCAAGTCACTACCAAACCTCGTGGGGCGACAAGGGCGCGTCTTGCTTGAGAGTGGTACGGTAATCCTGTCTTGGAGGTCATGTTGCTGAACAACAATGAACCTCACGAGCTATGGAGAAGCGATGGTGGGCCCGGATTCTGACAAATGACTCGAGGCCATAAAATCCGAGAGAGGATCCATGTATGAAAATAAAGTGTAGACTTTGGAAGAACTACTTGATGGTCGTAAGGCTGTTGGTACAGATGGATTTTAAAAGGAAGACGGACAATGATGGTAAGTATCACCATTAAGAAAGCTCGACTTGTCGTTAAGATGTTTTCCGACAAGTTCAAGGAGTTGACTACGATGAGACTTTCTTACTCGTAGTGATGCTAAGAGTCTGTTGGAATTATATTAGCAATTACTACATGATTTATGAAATCTTGCAGATAGGATGTCAAAAACATTGTTTCCTCGACGATATTCTTGAGGAAAGGTTGTATGTGATACAACCAGAAGGTTTTGTCAATCCTGAAAGATGCTAACAAGTGTGCAAAGCTCCAGCAATCCTTCTAAGGACTGGAGTAAGCATCTCGGAGTTGGAATATACGCTTTGATGAGATGATCAAAGATTTTGGCTTTATACAAAGTTTATGAGAAACTTGTATTTCCAAAGAAGTGAGTGGGAGCACTATAGCATTTCTGATGAGTATATGTTGTTGACATATTGTTGATCAGAAATGATGTAGAATTTCTGGAAAGCATATAGGGTTATTTGAAAAGTGTTTTTCAATGGAAGACCTGGATTAAGCTACTTGAACATTGAGCATCAAGATCTATAAGGATAGATCAAAACGGTTAATAGTACTTTCAAATGAATACATACCGTGACAAGATTTTGAAGGAGTTCAAAATAGATCAGCAAAGAAGGAGTTCTTGGCTGTGTTATATGGTGTGAATATTGAGTAAGACTCAAGACATGACCACGACAGAAGAGAGAGAAAGGACGAAGGTCGTCCCCTATGCTTCAGACGTAGGCTCTATAGTATGCTATGTTGTGTACCGCACCGGAAGTGTGCCTTGCCATGAGTCAGTCAACGGGTACAAGAGTGATCCAGGAATGGATCACAGGACAGCGGTCAAACTTATCCTTAGTAACTAGTGGACTGAGGAATTTTCTCGATTATGGAGGTGGTAAAGAGTTCATCGTAAAGGGTTACGCCGATGCAAACTTTGACACTAATCCGGATTATTCGAGTAGTAAACCAGATTCGTATAGTAGAATAGTTATTTGGAATAGCTCCAAATAGAGTGTGGTAGCTGCATCTAGGAGATGACATAGAGATTTGCAACGCTACCACGGATGTGAAAGGTCCAGATCCGTTGACTAATAACCTCTCTCTGGCGAGATATGATGAAACCCCATGGGTGTCGATTCATTACAATCACATAGTGATGTGAACTAGATTATTGACTCTAGTGCAAGTGGGAGGATGTTGGAAATATGCCCTAGAGGCAATAATAAAATGGTATTATTGTATTTCCTTGTTCATGATCATTGTCTATTATTCATGCTATAATTGTATTGACCGGAAACCACAATACATGTGTGAATACATAGACCACAACATGTCCCTGGTGAGCCTCTAGTTGACTAGCTCGTTGATCAACAGATGGTCATGGTTTCTGACCATGGACGTTGGATGACATTGGTGACAGGATCACATCATTAGGAGAATGATGTGATGGACAAGACCCAATCCTAAGCCTAGCACAAGATCGTGTAGTTCATATGCTAAAGCTTTTCTAAAAGTCAAGTATCTTTTCCTTAGACCATGAGATTGTGAAACTCCCGGATACTGTAGGAAAGCTTTGGGTGTGCCAAACGTCACTACGTAACTGGGTGGCTATAAAGGTGCATGTCGGTGTCAAAACCGACAGATCTCGGGTAGGGGGTCCCGAACTGTGCGTCTAGGCGGATGGTAACAGGAGACAAGGGACACAATATTTTTACCCAGGTTTGGGCCCTCTCGATGGAGGTAAAACCCTACTCCTGCTTGATTAATATTGATGATATGGGTAGTACAAGAGTGGATCTACCACGAGATCAGAGAGGCTAAACCCTAGAAGCTAGCCTATGGTATGATTGTTGTTCATCCTACGGACTAAAACTCTCCGGTTTATATAGACACCAGAGACGGCTAGGGTTACACAGAGTCGGTTACAATGGGAGGAGATCTTCATATCGTATGGCCAAGCTTGCCTTCCACGCGAAGTAAAGTCCCATCCGGACACGGGACGGAGTCTTCAATCTTGTATCTTCATAGTTCGGGAGTCCGGCCGAAGGTCATAGTCCGGCCATCCGGACACCCCCTAATCCAGGACTCCCTCAGTAGCCCCTGAACCAGGCTTGAATGACGACGAGTCCGGCGCGCAAATTGTCTTCGGCATTGCAAGACGGGTTCCTTCTCCGAATATTCCATAGATGATGTTGAACACAAGGATAGTGTCCGGCTCTGAAAGATAAGTTCCACATGCCACCGTAGAGAGAATAATATCTGCACAAATCTAATCTGCTGACGTATTCCATAGAGTGACGTCACGGCCATGCCTTTACTCGAATCTTTTTACAGTTCCACCTAAGCACGTTTAGCGAGGCAGTTTCCTTGGCATGTCTTGTCAAAGCAGAGATCGTGTCCCCTTATTCCGGGATCCTCATCAATACGGGCGTGGGTAACCCAACCGTGCCTTTGGTATGACTCCCAAATTGAAAGCGAGTCCCAAACGGTTACGGGGACGGCTCTTGGTATTCAACTCCTTTATAAAGGGACCAAGGCTCGACTCCCCTTTGTCTTAATCCAATTGAATCTGCCCCTTGCTTCGAGTTCCAACACCCAAAGCTCTAGTTTTAGGCGCCTCGGACCTTCGACGATGTCCGGCTCCGACCTTCAAGGCCGGTGGATGCCTTCCTCCGTTACGGAAGAAGATGTGCGAAAGCTGAGAGATGCCAGGTATCTAACCAGCGAAATCTCGCATAGGCTGCCTGCTCAAGGGCAGGACATTCCCACTCCCTAGCCCGGCGAGAGCGTGGTGTTCGCCTCTCACTTCCTTCGGGGGCTAGGCTTCCCGATCGATCCCTTCGTGAGGGGGCTTATGTTTTATTACGGGCTGGAGTTCCACGACTTAGCTCCGGAGTCCATCCTCCAAATCTCATCATTCATTGTCGTGTGTGAGGCCTTCCTCCATATCACTCCTCACTTCGGATTGTGGCTAAAAACCTTCAAGGTGGAACCGAAGATGATCGAGGGGCAGCACGCTGAGTGCGGAGGAGCTATAATAAGCAAGATGGCCGACGCTCCATGGCCCGAGGGCTTTTTTCAAGAGGAGTTCGACTTATGGCAACGGGACTGGTTTTACATCACAGCCCCCACGGGCACCACATGGGTGGCGCCACCTACTTTTCGCTCGGGTCCCCCACCGCGGCTAGCGTCATGGGTTAATGAAGGACTTATCTGGGGGCCGCCCAAAGACGTGCCCTTGCTGCAGGACCGCATTCGAGATCTTTTAGAAAGAGATATCAATTTGACCATAGTGGCGCAAGTCATGCTGATTCGCCGCACACTGCCCTGCAAACGTCGACCTCTACGCCTGTGGGAATTTAATCCGGAGGGACCGTGAGTCCTCCAACATTTCATGGGTGCGGCACCCGTGGAGATGTACAAATTGTTCTTCGGATCACAAGCAAGGTGTCCGGATTTGTCCGAGGACGCAGGTCTTAGCTGCAATCGCCCGGATGATAAGGTAAGTAGCCCCGTATTTGGACACACCATCCGTATTTTCATCACAAAATTACCCTTAACAGAGTTGTCACTTGAACAGGAGTGGATAGTGAAGGCAAAGCTTATCAGGTGTCCAGCCCCCCTGCCCGAGACCACGCGAACCCCATGCTAACCAGGATGCTGGAGGTCGCGCTTCTGGCGGAAGGCGAAGGGGGGAACCAAGGAGCTACTGCCTCCGCGAAGGAGGCTGTTAGGAAGGGAAGAATCGAAAATTCCCCCGACCAGGGAAAGAAAAGGACTGCCTCTGAAGACCCGGAGGTGATGGCCTCAAAATGGGGGAAGAAATCTTCGCCAGAGGGTTCGGCACCGGAGAACGCCCCGGCCGAATCGCCCCCTAAGGGGGACCCGCTCTCCCCCGAGACGTAAGTGAAGGGAGGGCTTCCATAATAAATAACACTCATGTTTTATTTCTGAGGAAGATAACCAAAACATTACCTCGCAGTTCGGATCTCAACCCTTCTCGTGAGCTCATCTTGAGGATCTTCGTCCGAAAATGATAGAGTGAAAGCGCCTCCTCTTGTTGCGCCGTCTCACGAGGCAAGGCGACCACGAGGTGTCGTCTCGGAGGGTCTTCGCAAGTCCGGATCTGGAGAAGGTCGTCGAGTTAGTCCGGCACCCTCGGTGCCAATGTCGGAGGCTGGAGGATCTGCTTGAGAGGGCATCCATGTCGGAAGAACACCGTATGTTGATGAATACGGTGATTGGAAGGATTTCATCCGTGGAAAGCAGATTATGCGAGGCTGCCGGAGTTTACTAACAGGCTTTGAGGTACATGAAGTTGTACCTTTTGGTAGAGCCGCATATTGAATGTGCCCTGTATAAATAGTAGCCCCGAGACTCGTGTGTCGTCAAGAGTGGCGGCGCGAGAGGATCATAATCCAGTGTAATATGTCGCGTTTTCCATGAAGGTGGCGAGGTGTGCGGTGGCTAGCCGGACTGATGAATCTACCGAACTAAAGCGGCAACTTGACGTGGCAGATGCTGACATCGCGCTTGTAAATAAGCGGCTAGACGAGGCACAAGGTATGTTCCAAAGACACCTGGTAATAGGAGCTCGATGCTCAGGCCTTATATATACGTGCTTAATGTAGATGGTGTTGCTGCCGTGGAGAACCTTCGGGTGGAACTTGCCCGAGCCAAGGAGCAAGCAAGGAGAAGTGATGCGGCTGCCATTAAAGCGGCTGAAGAGCTAAAAGCCGAACAGGCTGCTCACTGCCAGAGCAAAAAGGTGATAGCCGAAATGACCATAAAGTTGAAGGATGCTACCGACCGCTGTAAATTTCTTGAACAAGAAGATAGGGCGACTCAGAAGGATCTTGAAAAGATCGCTGCCGAAGCCAGGGATACTCGCTCTGCAATGAGAGCTATGAAGGAGGAACTGCGTCAGGCCGGAGATATCACGTATGGAAAGCCCTATATGCTGCGGATGAAGTTCGGAGACCCCAAGTATGCTCCGTTAGACCAGCAGTGGAGTGCGGAAAACCCTTATCTGGATTTGGCAGCTAGTGCGGCGGACGCGACCGAACACTTCCGCGGCCGAGGTGACCACGGATTAGAAGAGCTTTTTTGGTCGCAGTTCCACAATCCAGAACGCCCACTTTCGGTATCCGACCGTTTGGCCGCCTGGGCGGAGCTGAACAGGTTATCCGGACTCGCCATGAGGTATGTTGCGAGTCGTCTGTGGCCGGAGAAGCCGGAGCCGAAGAGTTATTTTGGCTTGGTGCAGCAGTTCCTTGGTTCGGTGCCGCATGCTGATGCGATGAAGAGGTCGGCGTGCATAGAGGGCGCACGGATGGCTCTTGCCTGTGTCAAAACATACTGGGCGGATATGAAGGCCAGTGTTGTTGCATCCCGGGATTCGGACGAAAGTCGAGTACCTGCCAAGCACTACTTTGAGGAAGTTCTTCATGGCGCTCGTTTAATAGTCACAGTGCTCGAAGGATGTTGTGTTCGAATAGCGTGTGCTATTTGTAAAATGAATATATTGATGGAATATAAAAGCTTTTTATACTTGTGCTTGCAAGAATTATGATGCCTCCTGTGCGGCCGTTTAATGTATATATTTGTATATAACCTGAAAGATGACGATCGTTGGCTTCAGCCCCACGCATAGAATGCGGGGTGTTATAAAAAGCGCCTTTTCACATAATCCAACATCTTGGTCCTATAAAGGAGGTGGTGGCGCGGCGAACTAGGCAACCGGACTATAATGCTTTATCACTTTCACTTAGCCATAGGAGTTTGACAAGGGCTCTTGAATAGCCCCTAGGGGCACCGCTCACCCGGATTCGGGCGCGGCGTGCTGACCGAAGCGGCCCTTCGTTAATCGGAGGAATCCTAAAGATTCGAAAGTCATCAGTGGTTGACCAATCTCTCGCTATATCATGACAGTCAGTTTTCGGCTTTCTCTACTGAGGTGCTCGCCTGGCCGAACCGGGGCACAATCGCAGTAGTTGTCCTGGTGCCGCATTAGCCGATATAACCGTAAGGCAGCAAAACAGAGGAGCCGGGCAAACCCAACATTTGAGCAAAGACATGATTCGGAGCTGATGCATATAGGGCCAAACTCGCGACGCCGAACACTCCCTAAGGTATTCGGTCTTTATGAGGACGGGCCGAAATAGAGCCCTTGGTAAAAAAGCCCCTGGTGTCCAGGTACGCGCAAAAATTCTGGTGTGGCCAAATGCCAAGACGCCAGCCTCCTCCTTGGTTATAGCGAAAACCGGGGGATGTTGTCAACAAGAGACAGTAAAAAAGGTTTACGCAGGGTCTTAATCTGAAAAGAATCCTTGAAACGGGTTCCTGCTGCACGTCTGTGCCTGTGTCTCCGTTGTGCCGTATCCTGGACGGGCGTAGCACGATGTTCGTCTGCGAAAGAGAGGAACTTATTAAAAAAATAAGCGTGCGAGAAATCTATATTAAAATAAACAAAATATAGTTGGAGCAAAAATTATGCCGTATTGTCTCCAGGCGTGGACACGCGGAGCCCCTTTTACGGGGTTATGCGGCTATTAAGCATATGTACATTTACACCGGACTCGTCGAGCCGTGTCCGGGATAGTAGGGCTGGATTAGTGGGCGGCTGTCTAGGCGGCCGCACCTTTGCCCGTACTTTGGGGGTCAATTTATATTCCCCTGTAATGAAATGATGCCTCATGGGCCGGGCATTTTAAGTGTAAGGGATGCATAATGCGGTATTGCGTTAAAGCGGGCGAAGGCTTCTCATCCCAGTAGCGCTTGATAGCGACTTACGAATGGGGCGATGTGGAATGTTAGCTTTTCGCTTCGGAAGTTGTCGGGTGAGCCAAACTTGACTTCTAACGAAAGGGAACCCATACTTTGGGTATCTGGACCCGGCGTGACTCCTTGAAAGGAAGTGTTGCCATGGCGGATTATAGCTGGGTTTACCCCGAGTTTGCGGATTGTGTCCAGATATAACAGGTTCAAGTCACTGCCGCCGTCCATAAGGACTTTTGTAAATTGGAGTCCGTTAATAATCGGATTCACGACCAAGGCAGTCCAGCCTGCGTTCCGGGCTCCTTTGGAGTAATCCTGATGATCGAAGGTGATTGGTTGTAACAACCATTGGCGGTGCTCCTCTGGGGCTGGCCATACGGCGCGTGTCTTCATAAGCGCCGTTCTGTTTTTCCCTTTTGTCATCTGAAGTAAATTTATTGTCTTGACTTCTTGTGGGAACTTCTTTTGTTCTCCGGTGTTCTGCTTGTGGGGTGCGTCGTCATCCTCTCTTGGTGTGTCGAGCTCCTTGTGTTCGGCGTTGAGTTTGCCGGACTGTTTGAAGACCCAACAATCTCTGTGGGTATGGTTGTCAGGCCTCCCCGGAGTATTGTGGATTTGACATATTTTGTCCAAGATTTTGTTGAGGTTGGATAGCTCGTCCCTGTCATCTTTGGGGGGCGGCTTTTTCTTATTTTGCCGAGAGCTTTTGAATCCGGCGTTTACTGCCGTGCTCATCGAGCTGTTGTCCTTGATCCGGCGCGGTTCTTTGTTTCGGCGCGGTTTCCCGTTTCCATCTTTGGGTTCGGATGTATTCGGGTCACTGGTACTGCTTCTTGCCAACCAGCTATCCTCTCCTGCACAGAAGCGGGTCATGAGGCTTATTAATGCGGCCATTGTTCTTGGCTTTTCTTGGTCGAGGTGTCTGGCGAGCCATTCGTCTTGGACGCTATGTTTGAAAGCTCCTAGGGCCTCGGCGTCCGGACAGTCGACTATCTGATTCTTTTTAGTGAGGAATCTGTTCCAGAGTTTCCGAGCGGACTCTCCAGGCTGCTGAGTTATATGACTCAGATCATCTGCATCCGGAGGTCGGACATAGGTCCCTTGAAATTTTCCCAGAAAGCGTCCTCGAGCGCTTCCCAACTTCCCATGGTGTTTTCGGGAAGGCATTTAAGCCAATGCCGGCCTGGGCCTTTGAGCTTAAGTGGTAAGTATTTTATGGCGTGGAGGTCATCTCCTCTGGCCATGTGTATGTGGAGGATGTAATCCTCGATCCAGACTCCAGGGTCTGTTGTTCCGTCGTATGCTTCTATGTTTACGGGCTTGAATCCCGCTGGAAATTCATGATCCAACACCTCATCGGTAAAGCATAGGGGATGTGCAGCGTCCCTATATTTAGGTGTGCCGCGGTGTTCGGATATTTTTTGCATTGCATTGCTCACTGGAGCTTGCTTTCTTGGCCCGTAGATGGATCTGGTTGGGCCAGTTTTTTGATGCGAATTCTTGGACAGATCGCGCGCCGTATGGATTTTGGTGCCCCCTGTTGCTTGATATCGATCGAGGGGTCGTCTATCCGACCTTGTGGCTTCCTTGTTTTTTGACTGTGGGGGCTTTATGGCCTCTTCATCAAATTCCGGTAGTAGTTTCCGCTTCGGATAGCACTTTGTATGACGGCTATTGCCGTACTTGTGTGCGGTATTGAGTACTTTGCCCCATCTGATTCTGAGTGCATCTTCCGCTGTTTTGAGCCTCCGTTTCTGCTTTTTCAGGCTACGTGCGGTGGCGATGAGCCTTTGGTGGAGGTTCTGATGCTCCAGCAATTTGTCCGGCGTGAGATCGTCCGGACTATTATCTGTCCCAGGGATGGGCTGTTCGGATTGTCCGCCCTGTTTGGACGGTTGCTCGATGGCATGTTCGTCTTCCGTTGGTTCACCTTGCTCTATGGCTGGGTCTTTGTCGAGGTGGGGCTTGGCCTTGCGCTTACGCCGCCGTTTTGATTGCTTTTCGAGGGAGCGATCCCTGGTTGCGCCCTTTTGATCCTCGTTGTCATTTCTGTTGGGTGTGCCCACCATATATATATATCGTGTGATGAGGTGGCTTTACGGTGCCCTATAGGTTCTGGTTCTTGTTTATCTCCTCTATCGGCGTCCATACCGTCGATGTCTTCGGAGTCAAAGTCGAGCATGTCGGTTAGATCGTCGACAGTGGCTACCAAGTGGGTGGTGGGTGGGTTTCGAATTTCTTCGTCGTCCGCATCCCAGCCATGCTGACCGTAGTCCGGCCAGGGCTCTCCTGACAAAGAGAGAGACTTTAGTGAATTCAGGATATCGCCAAAGGGCGAGTGCTGAAAGACGTCTGCTGCGGTGAACTCCATGATCGGAGCCCAATTGGGTTCGATCGGAAGGGGTGCGGAAGATTCGGAGTCCGGAACGGAATCCGGCATCTTGGAGACACGGGCCTTGCAAAGGACTAGGCTGGTATTCGGCTCTATCGCCGTAGTGATTGCAGCTCCTGGGGTGGCGTCCAACCGTCCATCCCCGACTAGCGCAGTCAGCTCCGAGCTAATGGTCGGAGCGGGCACCTGAGCGATGCTTTGGGCGCTGTCCGGCGACACAGCTATATCATGCCCATCGTAACAGTGCGGCGTGCTCAGCCGTGGCTCGAATCCGTCGAAGATCAAGTCCCCGCGGATGTCGGCCGTGTAGTTTAAACTTCCGAACCTGACCTCATGGCCAGGGGCGTAGCTTTCGATCTGCTCCAGATGGCCAAGCGAGTTGGCCCAGAATCTGCGGTTACCCGAATCTGAAGATCCGTCTGGGGAGAAAAGTCTCACTCTGGACCGCGTCGTGATTGATGATCGCAGAAGCCATCGGGCCTAAAGGCGACGACAGAGAGGAACTCTCAATGAAAGCACCAATGTCGGTGTCAAAACCGGCGGATCTCGGGTAGGGGGTCCCGAACTGTGCGTCTAGGCAGATGGTAACAGGAGACAAGGGACACGATGTTTTTACCCAGGTTCGGGCCCTCTCGATGGAGGTAAAATCCTACTCCTGCTTGATTAATATTGATGATATGGGTAGTACAAGAGTGGATCTACCACGAGATCAGAGAGGCTAAACCCTAGAAGCTAGCCTATGATATGATTGTTGTTCGTCCTACGGACTAAAACTCTCCGGTTTATATAGACACCGGAGAGGGCTAGGGTTACACAGAGTCGGTTACAATGGGAGGAGATCTTCATATCGTATCGCCAAGCTTGCCTTCCACGCAAAGGAAAGTCCCATCCGGACACGGGACGGAGTCTTCAATCTTGTATCTTCATAGTCCGGGAGTCCGGCCGAAGGTCATAGTCCGGCCATCCGGACACCCCCTAATCCAGGACTCCCTCAGTGCACTACGGGTATCTCCGAAAGTGTCATTGGGGGTTGCGAATCGAGGCTGGATTTGTCACTCCGTATGACGGAGAGGTATCTCTGGGCCCACTCGGTAGGACATCATCCTAATGTGCACAATGTGATCAAGGATTTGATCGCGGGATGATGTGTTATGGAACGAGTAAAGAGACTTGCCGGTAACGAGATTGAACAAGGTATCGGCATACCGACGATCGAATCTCGCGCAAGTACTATACCGGTAGACAAAGGGAATTGTATATGGGATTGATTGAATCCTTGACATCGTGGTTCATCCGATGAGATCATCATGGAACATGTGGGAGCCAACATGGGTATCCAGATCCCGCTGTTGGTTATTGACCGGAGAACGTCTCGGTCATGTTCGCATGGTTCCCGAACCCGTAGGGTCTACACATAAGGTTAGATGGCGCTAGGGTTATAGGGAATAGATATCGTGGTTACGAATGTTGTTGAGTCCCGGATGAGATCCGGGGCGTCATGAGGAGTTCCGGAATGATCCGGAGATAAAGATTTATATATGGGGAGTCCTGTTTTGGTCACCGAAAAAGTTTCGGGTGCTATCGGTAATGTACTGGGACCATCGGGAGGGTCCCGGGGGTCGACCAGGTGGGGCCACCAGCCCCAGAGGGCTGCATGGGCCAAGTGTGGGAGGACCAGCCCAGGTGGGCTGGTGCGCCCACCAGGCCCAAGGCGCCTAGGGTTTGGGAGGGGCGCCTCCACCTTCTTTGGGGGGCAAGTTCCCCTCTTCCCCTTCGCGCACCCTAGATGGGTTTTGGGGCTGCCGCCACCCTAGGGAGGAACCCTAGATGGGGGCGCAGCCCCTCCCCTTCCCCTATATATACTTTAGGTATTGGGGGCTGCAAATACAAGAGTTACTGGGATTGAGATTGAACGAGGTATTGGGATACCGACGATCGAATCTCGGGCAAGTAACATACCGTCTAACAAAGGGAATAGTATACGGGGTTGCTTGAATCCTCGACATCGTGGTTCATCCGATGAGATCATCGAGAGTATCTGGGAGCCAACATGGGTATCAGATCCCTCTGTTGGTTATTGACCGGAGAGCCGTCTCGGTCATGTCTACATGTCTCCCGAACCCGTAGGGTCTACACATAAGGTGCGGTGGCGCTAGGGTTGTATGAATATGAGTATGCAGCAAACCGAATGTTGTTCGAGTCCGGATGAGATCCCGGACGTCACGAGGAGTTTCGAATGGTCCGGAGGTAAAGAATTATATATAGGAAGTGCTGTTTGACCATCGGGAAAGTTTGGGATCACCGGTATTGTCACCGACCACGGAAGGGTCCCGGGGTCCACCGGTGGGGCCACCTATCCCGGAGGGCCCGTGGGCTGAAGTGGGAGGAACCAGCCCCTAGTGGGCGGGTGCGCCCTCCTTGAGCCCCCTAGCCTAGGGTTGAAAACCATAGGGGTGGGCGCACCCCACTGCCCTTGGGGCACTCCACCCCAGGCCGCCGCCCCCTTGGAGATATGATCTCCAAGGCGGCGCCCTGGGGCCTATATAAGGAGGGGGAGGAGGCAGCCGCACCTAAGTCTTGGCGCCTCCTCCCCTGCTACACCTCTTCCTCCTCCCAGCTTGCTTGGCGAAGCCTGCCGAGTCTGCTGCATCCACCATCACGCCGTCGTGCTGCTGGATCTTCATCAACCTCTCCTTCCCCTTGCTGGATCAAGGCGGAGGAGACGTCCACGCTGACCGTGCGTGTGTTGAGCGCGA
Organism: Aegilops longissima; assembly: GCA_021605205.1. Lineage (NCBI taxonomy): Eukaryota > Viridiplantae > Streptophyta > Magnoliopsida > Poales > Poaceae > Aegilops > Aegilops longissima. The sequence goes on from CM038678.1 coordinate 24,244,895, forward strand.
GGTGCCGTCCGTTCGCGCTAGGATCTCCGGTGATAGGATCACGACGAGAACGACTCCCTCAACCCCGTCTCTTGAGCGCTTCCGCCGCGATCTACAAGTGGTATGTAGATGCATCTCTCTCTCTCGTTGCTAGATGAACTCATAGATTGATCTTGGTGAATGTAGGAAATTTTTATTTTATGCAACGTTCCCCAACAGATTTGGCATAAGATCAAATCACCCTTGTCCCTCTTAGTAAAAAGAGTGGGATCGATCACCCCTCTCACAAAACCATCATCGAGTAAAAACTTCTTAAATGATCATACCAAGCACGAGGTGCTTGTTTGAGGCCATACAAAGCCTTATGAAGTTTGTACACATAGTCTTTGTGATCGGGATCAACGAACCCAGGTGGTTGTGACACATATACTTCTTCTTGTAGAGGACCGTTAAGGAAAGCACTCTTCACATCCATTTGATGTAAAGTAAAACCATTGAAAGCGGCATAAGCAATGCGAATGGAATCAAGACGGGCAACGGGGGCAAAGGTCTCACCAAAGTCCAAACCTTCAACTTGTGAGTACCCTTGTGCCACTAACCTTGCCTTGTCACGGATGATTACTCCATTCTCATCTTGCTTGTTCTTGAAAATCTATTTTGTTCCAATGACGTTGTGCTTGGTAGGTGGCCTCTTGACTAATGACCAAACTTGATTGCGTTCAAAACTGTTCAACTCTTCTTGCATAGCAATGAGCCAATCATTGTCCATCAATGGATCTTGTACCTTAAGGGGCTCAACACTAGACACAAACGAGAAGTGAGCATAAAAGTTTGTCAAATGTTTACGAGTGACTCTACCTTTCGATATGCCGGTGAGAATTTTGTCAACATCAACACAACCGGCGACTCGAGGCGTGATGTATTAGGGTTTCTCGAGGTTCAACTTCATGTCCATCATCGACTCCTGAAGGTTTGAAGTTTGGCACATACAAATTTACTTGGAACGGCAGGTAAATACCGCATATAGGAAGGTATGGTGGGCTCATATGGAATAACTTTGGGGTTAATAGAGTTTGGATGCACTAGCAGTATTCCCGCTTAGTACAGGTGAAGGATAGAAAAAGACTGGGAAGCGACCAACTGACAGAGCGACAACAGTCATGAACATGCATTAAAATTAATCAACACTGAGTGCAAGCATGAGTAGGATATAATCCACCATGAACATAAATATCGTGAAGGCTATGTTGATTTTGTTTCAACTACATACGTGAACATGTGCCAAGCCGAGTCACTCAATTTATTCAAAGGAGGATACCACCCTATCATACCACATCACAACCATTTTAATAGCATGTTGGCATGCAAGGTAAACCATTATAAACTCATAGCTAATTAAGCATGGCATAAGCAACTATAATCTCTAATTGTCATTGCAAACATGTTTATTCATAATAGGCTGAATCAGGAACGATGAACTAATCATATTTACAAAAACAAGAGATGACGAGTTCATACCAGCTTCTCTCATCTCAATCGGCCCATCATATATCGTCATTATTGTCTTTCACTTGCACGACCGAACGGTGTGGATAATAATAATAGTGCACGTGCATTGGACTAAGCTGGAATATGCAAGCATTCAATTCAAGGGAGAAGACAAGGTAATATGGGCTCTTGGTTAAATCAACAATAATGCATATAAGAGCCACTCAACATTTTGATTATGGTCTTCTCCTCTCGACCCCCAAAGAAAAGAAATAAAACTATTTACACGGGAAATCTCCCAACAAGTAAAAGAAGAACAAGAAATCTTTTTGGGTTTTCTTTTAATATTATTACTACAAGCATGGAAATTAAACTAACTAATTTTTTTGGTTTTTCTTAAGGTTTATTAAACACACAAGAAGAAAGCTAGAAAAAGGAAATTAAACTAGCATGAATAGTGAAGTGAAAAAGTATGAACACCGACAACAAGAGTGAGTGTGTGAACATGAATGTAATGTTGGTGAGAAATACATACTCCCCCAAGCTTAGGATTTTGGCCTAAGTTGGTCTATGGCCACTGATAGCCTGGCTGATATCCGAAGTTGTAACTGGGGTCGTACTGAGATGCAGCAGCAAATGCCTCTTGGGCTGCAGCACGGCGGCGAGCTGCCTCCGTCCTCCTCTCGTACTCATTTGCCTCCTCCCTGGTGAAAACATATCTTCCTTTTGCCTCATAATCAAAAAGGGCAGGAGAAGGGAGAGTAACATGGACAGCGCGACGTCTGTCAAAGATTAGTCGATACTGGAGGAATTGTTCAATCCTCTCAAGAAAATGATGACTGACCATAGCATTATAATCTGAATAAGCGGGAAGCAACTCCCTATCATTCTCATGTACATGTATACCAAGATAATTAGCCACACGGGTCGCATAAATCCTTCCAAACAAATCTCCAACTAAACCATTATTATGCAACCAACGTGAAACAATTGCCCCCAAGTGGTATTGTTTATCACCTAATATAGCACTCTTGAGAACACAAAGATCAGGAACGCACATGTGACATGCTTTATCCTTACCATTAATCATCTACCAATGAAGAGAGCAAAATAATGTATAGCAGGAAAATGAATGCTCCCTATGGTAGCTTGTGCTATTTCTCTAGATTCTCCCACAGTGATACTAGAAAGAAAGTCTTTATATTCAGATTTACGGGGTTCATTAACACTACCCCACTGTGGGAGTTTACAAGAAGTAGTAAAATCTTCTAAGTCCATGGTATACGATTTATCATAAATATCAAACAGGACATTTTGAGAATTACGTGAAGGTGTAAATATAAACCTTCTCACAAATGAATCAGTCAAATAATAGTATTGAGGACACTTATCTTGCATGAAGTCCTCAAGATCGGCATTACGCACATATGCATAAAATTCATCCTTGATGCCTGCATTAACCATAAACTCTTCTGACGGCCATTCACAAGGCCGCACATCAGCTTCCCTTGGTGGTTCGTCGTCTTGCTCACGCATTGCAAGTCTGGGTCCTTTCTTTCTCGAAGAACCACGTTGGTACATTTTCCTGGACATATTTCTTCCTCTGATTTTTTTTGAAAGTTTTAGTAACTCAAAATAAAAGTGAATCAAATTCAACAAGATTGATAGCAACTACTCCCACAAGTTCCTAGAGCCTATATCGTGCATTAGAATTACTTGGGACCTCATAAATTTGACATGCAAGCTCAAGAACAGGGTCACCTAGGCAGAAAAAATTTGCAATGAATAAAGCACTAGAACAAAAACTAATTGGACCATTGGAGGAGTCACATACCAAAGAACAATCCCCCGAAGCAGTTTTGTGAATGGAGCTTTGAGCAAGGAGATCGAAAATGGCAGTAAAGTGAGCTAGAACTCGTGCTTGAGCTGGATGGTGATTATTTGGGAGGAAGATGAAGTACGAGCGTGCAGGAATAAGTGGAGGGGGGCCACCATGGGCCCACGAGGCAGGGGGCGTGCCCTGGACCCTCATGGCTATGTGCTTGCTCCCCCTGCTGTGTTCTCAGTGCCAGATATTCTCAAATATTCCAGAAAAAATCATATTAAATTGGTAGGGCATTTGGAGAACTTTTATTTTCGGGGTAGTTTTTATTCCATGGATAATTCAGAAAACAGGCAGAAAATATTATTTTTGCTTTACTTATTCTAAATAACAGAAAGTAAAAAGAGGGTACAGAAGGTTGTGCCTTCTAACTTCATCCATCTCATGATCATCAAAAGGAATCCACTAACAAGTTTGATCAAGTCTTGTTAACAAACTCATTCCGAATAACATGGAGCTGGAGAAATTTCGAATAACACTAGGTTACCTCAACGGGGATATGAACATCCCCAGTAATAAGAATATCATATTTCTTCTTAATAGTCGGAAGAGGAAATAAAAAAATTCCAATAATAATAGTTGGACTTTTTCCAATAGAATTGATGCTATGAACTTGAGGTTGTTTCCTTGGAAAGTGTACGGTATGCTCATTACCATTAACATGAAAAGTGACATTGCCTTTGTTGCAATCAATAACAGCCCCTGCAGTATTCAAAAAGGGTCTACCAAGGATAATCGACATACTATCGTCCTCAGGAATATCAAGAATAACAAAGTCCGTTAAGATAGTGACATTTGCAACCACAACAGGCACATCCTCACAAATACCGGCAATTATAGCGGTTGATTCATCGGCCATTTGCAAAGATATTTCAGTAGGTGTCAACTTATTCAATTCAAGTCTACGATATAAAGAGAGAGGCATAACACTAACACCGGATCCAAGATCACATAAAACAATTTTTACATAGTTTCTTTTAATGGAGCATGATATAGTTGGTACCCCTGGATCTTCAAGTTTCTTTGGTATTCCATCTTTAAAAGTATAATTAGCAAGCACAATGGAAATTTCAGTTTTCGGTATCTTTATTTTATTTGTAATGATATCCTTCATGTATTTTATTAGCATAAGGATTTACTTTAAGCATATCAGTTAAGCGCATATGTAAGAAGATAGGTTTAATCATTTCAGCAAAGCGCTCAAAATCTTCATCATCCTTTTTCTTGGATGGCTTAGGAGGAAAGGGCATGGGTTTCTGAACCCATGGCTCTCTTTCTTGACCATGTTTCCTAGCAACAAAGTCTTTCTTATCGTAATGTTGATTCTTTGATTGTGGGTTATCAAGATCAACAACAGGTTCAATCTATACATCATTATTATTGCTAGGTTGAGCTCAACATGAACATTATCATTAACATTATCTCTAGATTCATGTTCATCACGAGATTGTGTTTCAGCATCAGAAATAGAAATATCATTAGGATTCTCAGGTATGTGTACAACAGGTTCACTAGAAGCATGCAAAGTCCTATCATTTTCTTTTTTTTTCTTTTTAGAAGGACTTGGTGTATCTACATTATTTCTCTGAGAATCTTGCTCAATTCTCTTAGGGTGGCCTTCAGGATACAAAGGTTCCTGAGTCATCTTACCAGTTCTAGTAGCCGCTCTAACAACAAAATCATGTTTATTATTTAATTCATCGAGCAAACCACTTTGAGCTTTAAGTACTTGTTCTGCTTGAGTGGTAACCATTGAAGCATATTTACTAATGAGTTTAAGTTCACCTTAACTCTAGATAAAATCTCTCAAGTGTTCAATCATATAAGCATTTCTTTTCAGTTGTCTGCCAACATAAGCATTGAAGTTTTCTTGTTTAACAATAAAATTATCAAACTCATCTAAGCATTGGCTAGCAGACTTATAATAAGGAATATCACCTTCATCAAATCTATAGAGAGAATTTACCTTTGCTACCTGTGTCGGGTTATCAAGACCATGTTTTTCTTCAATAGGTGGTATATTAAGACCATGTATTTCTTCAACAGGAGGTAAATTCTTAACATCTTCAGCTTTAATACCTTTCTCTTTCATTTATTTCTTTGCCTCTTGCATATCTTCATGACTGAGAAATAGAACTCCCCTTTTCTTTGGAGATGGTTTAGGAATAGGCTCAGGAGTTGGATCAGGAAGTGTCCAATTATTTTCATTAGATAAGATATTATTTAACAACAATTAAACTTGATCAACTATTCTTTCCTTGAAAACACAACCAGCAAAACTATCCAAGTGGTCCTTGGAAGCATCGTTAGTCCATTATAAAAGATATCAAGTATTTCACTTTTCTTAAGAGGATGATCAGGCCAAGCATTAAGTAATCGGAGAAGCCTCCCCCAAGCTTGTGGGAGACTCTCTTCTTCAATTTGCACAAAATTATATATTTCCCTCAAGGCAGCTTGTTTCTTATGAGCAGGGAAATATTTAGCAGAGAAGTAATAGATCATATCCTGGGGACTACGCACACAACCATGATCAAGAGAATTAAAGCAAGTTTTAGCATCATCCTTTAATGAGAACGGAAATATCTTAAGGATATAATAGTAGCGATATTTCTCATCATTAGTGAACAGTGTGGCTATATCATTTAACTTAGTAAGATGAGCCACAACTGTTTCAGATTCATAGCCATAGAAAGGACCAGATTCAACCAAAGTAATTATCTCAGGATCGACAGAGAATTCATAATCCTTATCAGTAACAAAGATAGGTGGAGTAGCAAAAGCAGGGTCATACTTCATTCTAGCATTCAGAGTTTTCTGTTCAAGTTTAGCTAGTAACTTCTTAAGATCAGATCAATCATTGCAAGCAAGGAAATCTCTAGCAGTTTCTTCATCCATAACATAACCCTCAGAAACGACATGCAATTCATATTTAGGGGAAGAACCTTCATCATCACTATCTTCAATAATATCAGTTTCACTAATTTCATTCTCTCTAACCCTAGCAAGTTGTTCATCAAGAAATTCACCTAATGGCACAGTAGTATCAAGCATAGAAGTAGTTTCATCATAAGTATCATGCATAGTAGAAGTGGCATCATCAATAACATGCGACATATCAGAATTCATAGCAGTGGCAGGTTTAGGTGTCCCAAGCTTACTCATAACAGAAGGAGAATCTAGTGCAGAGCTAGATGGCAGTTCCTTACCTCCCCTCGTAGTTGAGGGAAAAATCTTAGTTCTTTCGTCTTTCAAGTTCCTCATAGTGATCAGCAGATATGCAACAGGGTGCTAGGTTTAAGCAAGTATTGTCCGTCCGATCATTGGAATCGGCTTAGCCGAGAAAGGCAGATCTGGTTTCACTAGTAGGAAGAACACCCTTCTAAGGTGAAGGTATTCCATTTCTAAGAAGGAAGTTCTATATATTCGAACTAGAGAGAAGCTCTAAAATGGAAATCGAAAAGGAACCCCTTGTCCGTCTGGTACTCACCCCGCCGAACTCGCAATCAAACATAGGGTTGGCAAACTAGGAAGGCACAGTAAAAGAAGGCAGATTCTGAAAGCGAGCAAGGTACTTTTGAATTTCCTCAAATTGATGAATCAATGAAGTAGTTGAATTGAAGTAAATGTGCCTCTGAAAGAAGAGTTTTCGATATGGATATGCGAACAGGAAGAAAGCAAGCATATATTACTATTGCATTGGCAACGAACACCGTCAAACAAAGATAGCTGTTGAGGAGGAAGACCTGGATAGGGAGCTGGTTACCAATAAACACAGGACTAGGAAACCCCGAACTACGAATGGAAACACTTTTTCAAGCAGGGTAAATGGATCTGGTTAGGAAGCCGGAGATGGAAGAGAGGGTGTCGTGTCGATCTTCAATCGGGCAAACAACGGATGCTCGGGATAAAGCTGGACTTCGATTGGTTTTTGATGGATATGAGCTTTCCCTGAATAAGGATCAAAATATGCTTCCTAAAACAGCATGCGCAATGGTGGGCCGAGTACATAGCATAGCGTATATCAAGTATCCAACGCCTTCGAATAAGGAATGGAAGCCGACTTAATAAAACTACATCTTGTCGATGTAGGTGTAGACAGTATTCTAAAAGTAGTGACAATATTGGGTGTAAGGATTCTTCTATGCAAACATTGACCACTGTATGGTAGCCTCACAACCATCTACAAGGAGACTTCCACCTCAACCTGAAGTTCACCCACGTGGAGCCTTTACTAGTCGGAGTGGTAAGACTACAACCGATCCTCTTCCCCAATGCCGCGTTGTATGTACCACCTGCCTTCTACCCTAGCCGCCCAATAGCTTCTCCGCAGGACCTCAACAGTCCACTACTTCGCTGCACAGCCTAGTTCTTCTACACCAGCAGCTATTGCTCCTAATGATCCATCATCAATCTGCTTCACTGTCAACCCGAAGCTGCCATTTCCGTAACGGTTTGTGAAGTCAATCAAGACAAGCAGATTGCAAAGTTTCGGATATGATGACAGATATGCAGATTACCACCCCATCCTTGATGGTGTCTTACAGTGCCGATGTATACACGGTTCTTTAAGGACCAGCTCGCAAAGAAGCTAAACATTAACGAGCCGTAACTGGTTACTCTTACTAAGGAATGTAGTGCACTGTTCAAATAAGCTACCTCTCAACTTAGATGAGCCTGCCAGTTTCAGTATTCCATGCTTGATAGGAAGTCAAACTTTCCATGCTTTATGTGGTCTTGGGTCTCTGTGATTCCCTTCACTCGCTCTCGAGCCACTACCATTGGGTGATGTCTGACCGACTAGCATCACTCTCCACCTTGCTGATCAGGATCCCCGTTTTACTTTGTTGAGTGCGATCTGGTATTGACTTGCCCTTATTTTCCATCGATCGGGTAGTTAGTTAGGTCCCACGGACAAGAAGTCCTATATCTTTGAAATAAGAGGACTCCTTCCGGGCATCGCCGTTAAGGTGCTCTTTTGATAGATCTCTATACCTTCCCTCCCTTTCCTCTCGCTATATCCGCCTCTGCGAACAGCTGCTTGCTTATCGAAGAAGTCTGCTCACATGATTGGAATATGGCTCCGTCGCATGCTATTCGGGACCGAGGAATGCCTTTCTATGGTGGACCACGAGGTCGGACTCTTGCTGCTTGATTCAAACCGGATTCAATAGCAGCAACATATTGATGATGGTGCCCGAACTACCTATTCTATTACCTTTTGGGAAGCCCCAAAGCCACATCAAGCCCTATGCTATGGGTCAAGGTACTCTCGAGACCGTCTGCATTGAAGACTATCAAGCACCGTAGGTGGTACCAAAGATTCCACGTCGATAGGGCATTCCAATCTCGGGTAGCTGCCCGCCCTACTTCATTCCTATCTCCTTCAAATACATTATGTACCCCTTAAACTAACCACTTGAATTGATCAGGATTTGTTAGGTTGAGTGCATTTTCTTCAAAATCCAGTCAATTTCAAGAAAAGTATCGAAAATTCCCGGGGTTAGGCACCTTTTTTCAGTGAAATCTTGTTTTTTTCCCGCATTAATTAGTTATGGGAGAATCCTTGCTTCCTCAATGCTCTTGCCTTCACGGTCCTATTAAAAGAGACACAAGAGGTTTTAGCACCAGCATCTTTGGATCAAAAGATCATTCCATCCTAGAACCAACACGACGACTTCTCCTTGCCCGATTTGAAATGGTGATGAATATGAAATTAGGAATATATATGGACAGATGAATTATGCGTCATGGAATCCGGATCATTAAAGAGGTAGTGTAGACAGTTGTCTAAGTGTGATCTTCTTATATCCCCACGAACTGTTCAGCTTGATAGACCCAAGGGGAAATAGAATCTCGAAAGGACCTTTCTTGTATGTAACCCCGTTGGAATCGAGGGCTTGATATCTCATTGGCATGACTAATTGATGAGGTCGACTGCCTAAGTAGTACTCACGAGGTCCTTGATTTCTTGTTAGTCTGTATCTTTCTCTTTAATAGTATGGTATCCAGGTTCACCTTTTTTTTTTCCGTTGTTGCTCTTCAGAAAACGCGTATGGTAAGTAGTCTTCATCGATGGGACAAACGCTCCAGCGTATGCGTTACGAGGCAACTAGCATTTTGTCATGGAAGTTCGTGAAAGAATGTTCTTGTTTTTCGTTGGAAAAACCAATGCCGACGTCAAGATTAGTCTCCTTTCCTTTCTCTTTTCGGGAGCAGAGCTGAAAAGATGGGAAATTCCAATGATTCTTCGTTCATTATCATGTCGATTCCTCACAATCGCTCTTTGTGATGCTGCGGAACAATGGCAATTAGGATCTCAAGACGCAGCAACACCTATGATGCAAGGAATCATTGACT
>CM038678.1:24254796-24739639 GCA_021605205.1 Aegilops longissima
GTTATACTCAATGGCCGGGGTATTAGTAGATCCAGCCATTACTATCAAAGCTATTGGAAATCAATGGTATCGGTCGCCTCTTAACGAGGGTGATTTAAGTGCAACGAAATGTACCGTGGTTCGCGAAGCATCTGGCTTACCGGTCATCTCCCATTCCGTCGTCGAGAGACTAAAGAACTATAGCATGCCGAAGCGGGGAGTTGAGGTGGTTAGACCTATACCCAAATGCTCCCAGCATAGGAGCCTATGGTTCCATTCTTGTTATTACTGGAGGTACACATACCTCTTCTCGGTGTGGTGGAGCGATATCTGAAAAATAGATGCTAAGCCTGCAATGTCCGATAACGGGGCTTCAGAGTGAATCTATCGGCACCACAGCGATGGCATACAACTTTGGACCTAAGAGCTGGTCCGTTACCTTTGGAATGGGGATCCCGTTGGCAACAACCATGGTAGTAGTTCTTGAACCATCGGGCCAAGAGAGGACAACCTGTTGTTCCTGCTCCTCCTTCTTAACCCGGGGACGGAGGTCCTACGGTAGGTAAGACACGCACAAGCACTTGACCGAAGGGGACCAGCGCTTCTACTCCTCCACCGAGGAGCCGTTCTTCTGAAGCAAGGGATGTCATGAGCGGTGGGAGATCAAAGAAAGAGAATTAACCTCTGAATACAGTGATCCTATGATCTAGATAGACTCCGTCCTTTTTTTAGATAAGGGTGACTCAAGAAATTGGGGTGGGACCTGCTGGCATAATGCAGGCTGGAACGTGGAATTCGAGGTCTCATGAGCGAGTTTTTTTCGTGGACAAACATACTTTCCGGTCTTTTTATGGATCCTTTTAGATCTACGGGCGGCCGTTCACATGAGCATAGGAATCTATACTCGAGCCTTGACTTGGCCCCCCGCAGGATAGGTGAGGAATCACTCTTGAGATCTGATCTATTGGGGCCTACAACCGCCAAAGCCGACTAGCATCCCTTTCCGTGGTGAACTGGCCGTCCCATACCTTCATTTTGTCTCATGTGTGTTGAACATTGTGTTCCTCGGTTCCAGCTTCACCGATGTAGGTAGGGCTGGGCGAGAAAGGGTCCCCTCTTGCCTATTAGTAAGCGGGCCTTGATTCCACCGGGTCTTACGGTCTCATAGAGGGGAGAACTACCTAACAAAAGAAGAATAGTGCTCTTTATAAATAAGAGTAGGCGTGGAGAGCTTTTTGCGGGGAAACTTGCAAATCAAGTTTGGGGGGAGGCGGGCGTCGACCCAACCTTATGAGTATTCGGACTATAACAGTTCTGATGAGTGACTCAAAGAATAGAGCTATGCTCCCCGGCAACAGCGCCAAAAATAGTCTTGATAACCCACAAGTATAGGGGATCGCAACAGTTTTCGAGGGTAGAGTACTCAACCCAAATTTATTGATTCGACACAAGGGGAGCCAAAGAATATTCTCAAGTATTAGGAGTTGAGTTGTCAATTCAACCACACCTAGATAACTTAGTATCTGCAGCAAAGTATTTAGTAGCAAAGTAGTATGGAAGTAACGGTAACGATAACAAAAGTAACAGTGATAGTTTTGTAGTGATTGTAATAGTAGCAACGGTAAAGTAAATAAGGAAAGCACAATATGTGAAAAGCTCGTAGGCATTGGATCAGTGATGGATAATTATGTCGGATGCGATTCCTCATGTAATAGTTATAACATAGGGTGACACAGAACTAGCTCCAATTCGTCATTGTAATGTAGGCATTGTTAGAAATATGCCCTAGAGGCAATAATAAAATGGTTATTATTGTATTTCCTTGTTCATGATAATTGTCTATTATTCATGCTATAATTGTATTAATTGTATTGACCGGAAACCGCAATACATGTGTGAATACATAGACCACAACATGTCCCTGGTGAGCCTCTAGTTGACTATCTCGTTGATCAACAGATGGTCATGGTTTCTGACCATGGACATTGGATGTCATTGATGACGGGATCACATCATTAGGAGAATGATGTGATGGACAAGACCCAATCCTAAGCCTAGCACAAGATCATGTAGTTCATATGCTAAAGCTTTTCTAAATGTCAAGTATCTTTTCCTTAGACCATGAGATTGTGCAACTCCCGAATACCGTAGGAATGCTTTGGGTGTGCCAAACGTCACAACGTAACTGGGTGGCTATAAAGGTGCACTAAGGGTATCTCCGAAAGTGTCTGTTAGGTTGGCACGAATCGAGACTGGGATTTGTCACTCCGTATGACGGAGAGGTATCTATGGGCCCACTCGGTAGGACATCATAATAATGTGCACAATGTGATCAAGGATTTGATCACGGGATGATGTGTTGCGGAACGAGTAAAGAGACTTGCCGGTAACGAGATTGAACAAGGTATCGGCATACCGACGATCGAATCTTGGGCAAGTACTATACCGGTAGACAAAGGGAATTATATACGGGATTGATTGAATCCTTGACATCGTGGTTCATCCGATGAGATCATCGTGGAACACGTGGGAGCCAACATGGGTATCCAGATCCTGCTGTTGGTTATTGACGGAGAACGTCTCGGTCATATTCGCATGGTTCCCGAACCCGTAGGGTCTACACATAAGGTTCGATGGCGCTAGGGTTATAGGGAATAGATATACGTGGTTACGAATGTTGTTGAGTCTGGATGAGACCCGGACGTCACGAGGAGTTCGGAATGATCCGGAGATAAAGATTTATATATGGGAAGTCCTGTTTTGGTCACCGGAAAAGTTTCGGGTGCTATCGGTAATGTACCGGGACCACTGGGAGGGTCCCGAGGGTCCACCAGGTGGGGCCACCGGCCCCAGAGGGCTGCATGGGCCAAGTGTGGGAGAATACCAGCCCCAGGTGGGCTGGTGCGCCCCCCCCCCCCCCACCAGGGCCCAAGGCGCCTAGGGTTTGGGGAGGGGGCGCCTCCACCTTTCTTGGGGGGCAAGTTTCCCCCTCTTCCCTCCTTTGGCCGCACCCTAGATGGGTTTTGGGGCTGCCGCCACCCCTAGGGAGGGAATCCTAGATGGGGGCACAGCCCCTCCCCTTCCCCTATATATACTTGAGGTATTGGGGGCTGCAAACACAAGAGTTTTGACCTCTCCCTGGCGCAGCCCTACCTCTCTCCCTCCTCATCTCTCGTAGTGCTTGGCGAAGCCCTACTGGAGTACCGCGCTCCTCCACCACCACCACGGCGTTGTGCTGCTGCTGGACGGAGTCTTCCCCAACCTCTCCCTCTCTCCTTGCTGGATCAAGGCATGGGAGACGTCACCGGGCTGCACGTGTGTTGAACGCGGAGGTGCCGTCCGTTCGGCCCTAGGATCTCCGGTGACTTGGATCACGACGAGTACGACTCCCTCAACCCCGTTCTCTTGAACGCTTCCGCTTAGCGATCTACAAGGGCATGTAGATGCACTCCCCTCTCTCTCGTTGCTAGTCTCTCCATAGATAGATCTTGGTGACTTGTAGGAAATGTTTTGAATTTCTGCTACGTTCCCCAACAGTGGCATCATGAGCTAGGTCTATTGCGTAGATTCTATGCACGAGTAGAACAGAAGTTGTTGTGGGTGTTGATTTTGTTCAATATGCTTACCGTTACTAGTCCTATCTTGATTCGACAGTATTGTGGGATGAAGCGGCCCGGACCGACCTTACACGTACACTTACGTGAGACAGGTTCCACCGACTGACATGCACTTGTTGCATAAGGTGGCTAGCGGGTGCCAGCCTCTCCCACTTTAGTCGGATCGGATTCGATGAAAAGGGTCCTTATTAAGGGTAAATAGCAATTGGCATATCACGTTGTGGCTTTTGCGTAGGTAAGAAACGTTCTTGCTAGAAACCCATAGCAACCACGTAAAACATGCAAACAACAATTAGAGGACGTCTAACTTGTTTTTGCATGGTATACTATGTGATGTGATATGGCCAAAAGAATGTGATGAATGATATGTGATGTATGAGATTGATCATGTTCTTGTAATAGGAATCACGACTTGCATGTCGATGAGTATGACAACCGGCAGGAGCCACAGGAGTTGTCTTTATTTATTGTATGACCTGCGTGTTACTAAATAACGCCATGTAATTACTTTACTTCATTGCTAAACCGTTAGCCATAGTAGTAGAAGTAATAGTTGGCGAGACAACTTCATGGAGACACGATGATGGAGATCATGATGATGGAGATCATGGTGTCATGCCGGTGATGATGACGATCATGGAGCCCCGGAGATGGAGATCAGAAGGAGCAAACTGATATTGGCCATATCATGTCACTTTTTGATTGCATGTCATGTTTATCATGTTTATGCATCTTATTTGCTTAGAACGACGATAGTAAATAAGATGATCCCTCACAATAATTTCAAGAAAGTGTTCCCCCTAACTGTGCACCGTTGCGAAAGTTCGTTGTTTCGAAGCACCATGTGATGATCGGGTGTGATAGATTCTAACATTCACATACAACGGGTGTAAGCCAGATTTACACACGCGAAACACTTAGGTTGACTTGACGAGCCTAGCATGTACAGACATGGCCTCGGAACACAAGAGACCGAAAGGTCGAACATGAGTCGTATAGTGGATACGATCAACATGAAGATGTTCACCGATGTTGACTAGTCCGTCTCACGTGATGATCGGACACGGCCTAGTTGACTCAGATCATGTATCACTTAAGATGACTAGAGGGATGTCTATCTGAGTGGGAGTTCATAAGATGAACTTAATTATCCTGAACATAGTCAAAAGGTTTTTGCAAATTATGTCGTAGCTCGCGCTTTAGTTCTCTGTTTTAGATATGTTCCTAGAAAAAATTTAGTTAAAAGCTGATAGTAGCAATTATGCGGATTGGGTCCGTAAACTGATGATTGTCCTCATTGCTGCGTAGAAGGCTTATGTCCTTAATGCACCGCTCGGTGTGCTGAACCTCGGACGTCGTCTGTGGATGTTGCGAACATCTGACATACATGTTTTGATAACTACGTGATAGTTCAAGAATGTTAAGCGGTTTAGAATTGAGGCACCAAAGGCGATTTGAAATGTCGCGGAACATATGAGATCTTTCGAGAGCTGAAATTGGGATTTCAGGCTCGTGCCCACGTCAAGAGGTATAAGACCTCCGACGAGTTTCTTAGCCTACAAACTAAGGGAGAAAAGCTCAATCGTTGAGCTTGTACTCAGATTGTCTAGGTACAACAATCACTTGAATCGAGTGGGAGTTAATCTTCCGGATGAGATAGTGATGTTTCTCCAAAGACATTGCCACCAAGCTACTAGAGCTTCATGATGAAGTATAACATATCAGGATAGATATGATGATCCTTGAAATATTCGTGATGTTTGACACATGAAAGTAGAAATCAAGAAGGAGCATCAATTGTTGATGGTTAGTGAAACCACTAGTTTCAAGAAGGGCAAGGGCAAGAAGGGTACTTCATGAAGCGGCAAATCAGTTGCTGCTCGAAAGGAAGAAACCCAAGGTTGAACCCAAACCCGAGACTAAGTGCTTCTATAATGAGGGAACAGTCACTGAAGCAGAACTACCCTAGATACTTGGTAGATGATAAGGCTGACAAGGTTGACAGAAGTATATTGGATATACATTGTATTAAATGTATACTTTATTAAGTACTCCTAGTAGCACCAGGGTATTAAGATACCGGTTCGGTTGCTAAGTGTTAGTAACTCGAAATAAAAGAGCTACGGAATAAACAGAGACTAGCTAAAGGTGAGATGACGATGTGTGTTGGAAGTGTTTCCAAGGTTGATGTGATCAAACATCGCCTGCTCCCTCTACCATCGAGATTGGTGTTAAACCTAAATAATTGTTATTTGGTGTTTGCGTTGAGCATAGACATGATTGGATTATGTCTATCGCAATATGGTTATTCATTTATGGAGAATAATGGTTACTCTATTTATTTGAATAATACCTTCAATGGTCTTGCACCTAAAAGATTGGTTTATTGAATCTCGATCGTAGTGATACACATGTTCATGCCAAAAGATATAAGATAGTAATGATAGTACCACCTGCTTGTGGCACTGCCATTTGAGTCATATTGGTATAAAACGCATGAAGAAGCTCCATGTTGATAGATCTTTGGACTCACTCATTTTTGAAAAGTTCGAGACATGTGAACCATGTCTATTGGTATATACGCAGGAAGAAACTCCATGCAGATGGATCGTTCGGACTCAATTGATTTTGAATCACTTGAGTCATGCAAATCATACCACATGGGCAAGATGACTAAAAGGCCTCGTTTTCAGTGAAATGGAACAAGAAAGCAACTTGTTGGAAGTAATAAATTTTGATGTGTGCAGTCCAATGAGTGCTGAGGCACGCAGTGGATGTCGTTATATTCGTACTTCACAGATGATTTGAGTAGATGCAGAGTATATTTACTTGATGAAACACAAGTCTGAATTATTGAAAGGTTCAAGTAATTTCATAGTGAAGTTGAAGATCATCGTGACAAGAGGATAAAATGTCTATGATATGATCATAGAGATGAATATCTGAGTTATGAGTTTGGTATACAATTAGGACATTGTGGAAATTGTTTCACAACTAATACCGCCTGGAACACCATAGTGTGATGGTGTGTCCGAACATCATAGATGCACCCTATTTGATATGAGGCATACCATGATGTCTCTTATCGAATTACCACTATCGTTTATGGGTTAGGCATTAGAGACAACCGCATTCACTTTAAATAGGGCACCACGTAAATTCCGTTGAGATGACACCGTATGAACTATGGTTTAGAGAAACCTAAGCTGTCGTTTCTTGAAAGTTTGGGGCTGCGATGCTTATGTGAAAAAGTTTCATGCTGATAAGCTCAAACCCCAAGCGGATAAATGCATCTTCATAGGACACCCAAAACAGTTGGGTATACCTCCTAATTCAGATCCGGAAGCAAAAGTAATTGTTTCTAGAAGTGGGTCCTTTCTCGAGGAAAAGTTTCTCTCGAAAGAATTGAGTGGGAGGATGGTGGAGACTTGATGAGGTTATTGAACCATCACTTCAACCAGTGTGTAGCAGGGCACATGAAGTTGTTCCTGTGGCACCTACACCAATTGAAGTGGAAGTTGATGATAGTGATCATGAAACTTCGGATCAAGTCACTACCAAATCTCGTGGGGCGACAAGGGCGCATCTTCTTGAGTGGTGCGGTAATCCTGTCTTGGAGGTCATGTTGCTAGACAACAATGAACCTCGAGCTATGGAGAAGCGATGGTGGGCCCGGATTACGACAAATGGCTCGAGGCCATAAAATCCGAGAGAGGATCCATGTATGAAAATAAAGTGTAGACTTTGGAAGAACTACTTGATGGTCGTAAGGCTGTTGGTACAGATGGATTTTAAAAGGAAGACGGACAATGATGGTAAGTATCACCATTAAGAAAGCTCGACTTGTCGTTAAGATGTTTTCCGACAAGTTCAAGGAGTTGACTACGATGAGACTTTCTTACTCGTAGTGATGCTAAGAGTCTGTTGGAATTATATTAGCAATTACTACATGATTTATGAAATCTTGCAGATAGGATGTCAAAACATTGTTTCCTCGATTTATATTCTTGAGGAAAGGTTGTATGTGATACAACCGAAGGTTTTGTCAATCCCGAAAGATGCTAACAAGTGTGCAAAGCTCCAGCAATCCTTCTAAGGACTGGAGTAAGCATCTCGGAGTTGGAATATACGCTTTGATGAGATGATCAAAGATTTTGGCTTTATACAAAGTTTATGAGAAACTTGTATTTCCAAAGAAGTGAGTGGGAGCACTATAGCATTTCTGATGAGTATATGTTGTTGACATATTGTTGATCAGAAATGATGTAGAATTTCTGGAAAGCATATAGGGTTATTTGAAAAGTGTTTTTCAATGGAAGACCTGGATTAAGCTACTTGAACATTGAGCATCAAGATCTATAAGGATAGATCAAAACGGTTAATAGTACTTTCAAATGAATACATACTGTGACAAGATTTTGAAGGAGTTCAAAATAGATCAGCAAAGAAGGAGTTCTTGGCTGTGTTATATGGTGTGAATATTGAGTAAGACTCAAGACATGACCACGACAGAAGAGAGAGAAAGGACGAAGGTCGTCACCTATGCTTCAGACGTAGGCTCTATAGTATGCTATGTTGTGTACCGCACCGAAGTGTGCCTTGCCATGAGTCGATCAGCGGTACAAGAGTGATCCAGGAATGGATCACAGGACAGCGGTCAAACTTATCCTTAGTAACTAGTGGACTGAGGAATTTTCTCGATTATGGAGGTGGTAAAAGAGTTCATCGTAAAGGGTTACGCCGATGCAAACTTTGACACTAATCCGGATTATTCTGAGTAGTAAACCAGATTCGTATAGTAGAACAGTTATTTGGAATAGCTCCAAATAGAGTGTGGTAGCTGCATCTAGGAGATGACATAGAGATTTGCAACGCACACACGGATGTGAAAGGTCTAGATCCGTTGACTAATAACCTCTCTCACAAGCGAGATATGATCAAACCCCATGGGTGTCGATTCATTACAATCACATAGTGATGTGAACTAGATTATTGACTCTAGTGCAAGTGGGAGGATGTTGGAAATATGCCCTAGAGGCAATAATAAAATGGTATTATTGTATTTCCTTGTTCATGATAATTGTCTATTATTCATGCTATAATTGTATTGACCGGAAACCACAATACATGTGTGAATACATAGACCACAACATGTCCCTGGTGAGCCTCTAGTTGACTAGCTCATTGATCAACAGATGGTCATGGTTTCTGACCATGGACGTTGGATGACATTGGTGACAGGATCACATCATTAGGAGAATGATGTGATGGACAAGACCCAATCCTAAGCCTAGCACAAGATCGTGTAGTTCATATGCTAAAGCTTTTCTAAAAGTCAAGTATCTTTTCCTTAGACCATGAGATTGTGAAACTCCCGGATACCGTAGGAATGCTTTGGGTGTGCCAAACGTCACTATGTAACTGGGTGGCTATAAAGGTGCATGTCGGTGTCAAAACCGACGGATCTCGGGTAGGGGGTCCCGAACTGTGCGTCTAGGCGGATGGTAACAGGAGACAAGGGACACGATGTTTTTACCCAGGTTCGGGCCCTCTCGATGGAGGTAAAACCCTACTCCTGCTTGATTAATATTGATGATATGGGTAGTACAAGAGTGGATCTACCACGAGATCAGAGAGGCTAAACCCTAGAAGCTAGCCTATGGTATGATTGTTGTTCGTCCTATGAACTAAAACTCTCCGGTTTATATAGACCCCGGAGAGGGCTAGGGTTACACAGAGTCGGTTACAATGGGAGGAGATCTTCATATCGTATCGCCAAGCTTGCCTTCCACGCCAAGGAAAGTCCCATCCGGACACGGGACGGAGTCTTCAATCTTGTATCTTCATAGTCCGGGAGTCCGGCCGAAGGTCATAGTCCGGCCATCCGGACACCCCCTAATCCAGACTCCTCGGTAGCCCTGAACCAGGCTTCAATGACGACGAGTCCGGCGCGCAAATTGTCTTCGGCATTGCAAGACGGGTTCCTTCTCCGAATATTCCATAGATGATGTTGAACACAAGGATAGTGTCCGGCTCTGAAAGATAAGTTCCACATGCCACCGTAGAGAGAATAATATATGCACAAATCTAATCTTCTGAAGTATTCCGTTGAGTGACGTCACGGCCAGGCCTTTATTCGAATCTTTTTACTGTTCCACCTAAGCGCGTTTAGCGAGGCGGTTTCCTTGGCATGTCTTGTCAAAGCAGAGATCGTGTCCCCTTATTCCGGGATCCTCATCAATACGGGCGTGGGTAACCCAACCGTGCCTTTGGTATGACTCCCAAATTGAAAGCGAGTCCCAAACGGTTACGGGGAGGGCTCTTGGTATTCAACTCCTTTATAAAGGGACCAAGGCTCGACTCCCTTTGTCTTAATCAATTGAATCCGCCCTTGCTTCGAGTTCCAACACCCAAAGCTCTAGTTTTAGGCGTCTCGGACCTTCGACGATGTCCGGCTCCGACCTTCAAGGCCGGTGGATGCCTTCCTCCGTTACGGAAGAAGATGTGCGAAAGCTGAGAGATGCCAGGTATCTAACCAGCGCAATCTCGCATAGGCTGCCTGCTCAAGGGCAGGCCATTCCCACTCCCTAGCCCGGTGAGAGCGTGGTGTTCGCCTCTCACTTCTTTCGGGGTTAGGCTTCCCGATCGATCCCTTCGTGAGGGGGCTTATGTTTTATTACGGGCTGGAGTTCCACGACTTAGCTCCGGAGTCCATCCTCCAAATCTCATCATTCATTGTCGTGTGTGAGGCCTTCCTCCATATCACTCCTCACTTCGGATTGTGGCTAAAAACCTTCAAGGTGGAACCGAAGATGATCGAGGGGCAGCACGCTGAGTGCGGAGGAGCTATAATAAGCAAGATGGCCGACGCTCCATGGCCCGAGGGCTTTTTTCAAGAGGAGTTCGGCTTATGGCAACGAGACTGGTTTTACATCACAGCCCCCAGGGGCACCACATGGGTGGCGCCACCCACTTTTCGCTCGGGTCCCCCACCGCGGCTAGCGTCATGGGTTAATGAAGGACTTATCTGGGGGCCGCCCAAAGACGTGCCCTTGCTGCAGGACCGCATTCGAGATCTTTTAGAAAGAGATATCAATTTGACCGTAGTGGCGCAAGTCATGCTGATTCGCCGCACACTGCCCTGCAAACGTCGACCTCTACGCCTGTGGGAATTTAATCCGGAGGGACCGCGAGTCCTCCAACATTTCATGGGTGCGGCACCCGTGGAGATGTACAAATTGTTCTTCGGATCACAAGCAAGGTGTCCGGATTTATCCGAGGACGCAGGTCTTAGCTGCAATCGCCCGGATGATAAGGTAAGTAGCCCCGTATTTGGACACACCATCCGTATTTTCATCACAAAATTACCCTTAACAGAGTTGTCCCTTGAACAGGAGTGGATAGTGAAGGCAAAGCTTATCAGGTGTCCAGCCCCCCTGCCCGAGACCGCGCCGAACCCCATGCTAACCAGGATGCTGGAGGTCGCGCTTCTGGCGGAAGGCGAAGGGGGGAACCAAGGAGCTACTGCCTCCGCGAAGGAGGCTGTTAGGAAGGGAAGAATCGAAAATTCCCCCGACCAGGGAAAGAAAAGGACTGCCTCTGAAGACCCGGAGGTGATGGCCTCAAAACGGGGGAAGAAATCTTCGCCAGAGGGTTCGGCACCGGAGAACGCCCCGGCCGAATCGCCCCCTAAGGGGGACCCGCTCTCCCCCGAGACATAAGTGAAGGGAGGGGTTCCATAATAAATAACACTCATGTTTTATTTCTGAGGAAGATAACCAAAACATTACCTCGCAGTTCGGATCTCAACCCTTCTCAGCAGAGCTCATCTTCAGGGGATCTTCGTCCGGAAATGATAGAGAGCGAAACGCCTCCTCTTGTTGCGCCGTCTCATGAGGCAAGGCGACCCTGAGGTGTCGTCTCGGAGGGTCTTCGCAAGTCCGGATCCTGGAGAAGGTCGTTAGGTTAGTCCGGCACCCTCTGGTGCACAGTCGGAGGGGCTGGAGGATCTGCTTGAGAGGGCATCCATCTCATAAGAACACCGTATGTTGATGAATACGATGATTGGAAGGATTTCATCCGCGGAAAGCGGATTGTACGAGGCTGCCAGGAGTTTACTAACAGGCTTTGAGGTATGCAAGAAGTTGTACCTTTTGGTAGAGCCGCATATTGAATGTGCCCTGTATAAATAGTAGCCCCTGAGACTCTGTGTGTCGTCAAGAGTGACGGCGCGCAGAGGATCATAATCCCAGGTGTAATATGTCGCGTTTTCCATGAAGGTGGCGAGGCGTGCGGTGGCTAGCCGGACTGATGAATCTGCCGAACTAAAGCGGCAACTTGACGTGGCAGATGCCGACATCGCGCTTGTAAATAAGCGGCTAGACGAGGCACAAGTATGTTCCAAAGACACCTGGTAATAGGAGCTCGATGCTCAGGCCTTATATATATCTTATATCTTATATCTTATATTTACTAATTGGAGGCACCATAAGAGCTTCCACGTTAATCCACATCAGCAAGATTAATTTAGCCGTTAGATTTGAAATTTAATGGTTATGATCTATTAAAACAACGTTACTTATTTATTTGTAAAGAAAATCATCACGCGTGTTCAAAAAAATCATCACGTACATATACAAAGATTAAAAGGAATCTACCCGTAAAAAAAGGAAAAGAAAAGCACCCACGTCATCCAGCAAAAAGTTTGAGCAAAAAGAAAAAGGAAATCCAACACATAAATAAAAAGAAATCCTCATCACCAACGTCTTCGCTTAAAAAAAACAGGCCCACATCTATTTGGAAACAGAACACCACGTACCTGTAAAAGGTGGAGTCCTCCACACTCACGCTCCAGGTTTCAGGAAAAAAAATTGTAAGCCATCACGTAAAAAAAGTCTCAGCACCCACACCATTAATTGAAAAACAAAAACCATGCGTACATGTACAAAAGAGTCCTCCACGCCCACATCCAAGTTCCACCAAATAAAAATAAAATGGATCGCGTACAAAAAAAGTAATCAATCACATAAAAAAATCCTCAGCACCCATGTCCAATAATTGAAGAAAAAAAGACACCGCGTACGTTTACAAAAAAAGTCCTCCACACCCACGGCCAAGTTCGAAAACAATCACGTACAAAAAAACGGTTCTCAGCCCCATGTGCAACCAATGAAGAAAAACACATTCACGGCGAAGTTCCAAAAAAACGGAAAGCGCATCTGGCTATTCGGAAAGAATAATCTAAAGATTGTTTCTCTACTTTTATTTAATTTTCTAATACCATGCTACTCGGTGTTAGAAAATAAACACAATTACATGCATTGGAAGGTATCTTGGATGTTCTACATACATGTCTACAAAACAGTGGCTCCATGACATCAGTTTTCACAAGAATATATAATGGACTATATTTTTGTTGAACTTGACAACACTCGAATATTACGGAGTTATTCTTGAGAAACACTTCATTAATATTAGTTTGTTCCCCGTGTTAATAAAGTCCTCAGATTGGAATTGTTTTCGGTGTATATGTATGGTAACCCTTGGATCTACATAGTCCACTACAAAAGGTGCCATTAAATTTTATTTATGCTAATAATTCTTAGTCATATTTTACTTACAAATAAATTTAGTGATTAGCAAATTTCTCAGTTCATGTTTGTAGTTAGACAGGTTATGTTTTCTTACATTACTATATTTTTGGTGAGACATTGGACTAACAAACACTCTGATCATACTAATAATTGGCTTTTTGGGGTCGGATTCAAGAATGTTAGCATTGTGTTGTTCCTTCAAAAAAAAGCATCCCATCTCATAAAGTTTAGTACCTTAAATGTGTAGTTACTAGAACTATGGGGCATATTTAGTACACAAAATGATATGTTTGCCGAATTTATTGGAATAAGAAGCCGACCATGTTTTTAATTCTTTCCACCTTGACGGGGAATAGCCCTTGGTTTATAATGGCAAATGATTTTTTCACCTTTATGCTTAAGTCCTCATGGTTTAGTTTTCTTTAACCACAACTGTAAACGCATATGCATTAACACCTGAACCAGTACTATCTTAAATAAAGTAAACCATCCTATGGTCATTTCCACTTTATTGACTTCAAATATTGTTTGTCTCTCCCAAGGAACAAAAAACCTATTATTAGCTATTTCACACAACCTATTAATTTCATCTATACTTCATGTTACCTAAGATTACAAAGACCATCGAACTATCTATTAAACTCATTTTCTTTCTCCATATGAAAAATACTAATGCAAGGACTTAGTGGTAGTTTTTCATACTACTTTTTGAAATTTCACTATATCTTGAATTCATAAAATATTCATGTATTACAGATGTAGTTATTTTTATTTTGTGATACATTTGAAATTCTAGCCCGTGCAGCTGCACGGGATGATGACTAGTGTGCTTAATGTAGATGGTGTTGCTGCCGTGGAGAACCTTCGGGTGGAACTTGCCCGAGCCAAGGAGCAAGCAAGGAGAAGTGATGCGGCTGCCATTAAAGCGGCTGAAGAGCTAAAAGCCGAACAGGCTACTCACTGCCAGAGCAAAAAGGTGATAGCCGAAATGACCATAAATTTGAAGGATGCTACCGACCGCTGTAAATTTCTTGAACAAGAAGATAGGGCGACTCAGAAGGATCTTGAAAAGATCGCTGCCGAAGCCAAGGATACTCGCTCTGCAATGAGAGCTATGAAGGAGGAACTGCGTCAGGCCGGAGATATCACGTCTGGAAAGCCCTATATGCTACGGATGAAGTTCGGAGACCCCAAGTATGCTCCGTTAGACCAGCAGTGGAGGGTGGAAAACCCTTATCTGGATTTGGCAGCTAGTGCGGCGGACGCGACCGAACACTTCCGCGGCCGAGGTGACCACGGATTAGAAGAGCTTTTTTGGTCGCAGTTCCACAATCCAGAACGCCCACTTTCGGTATCCGACCGTTTGGCCGCCTGGGCGGAGCTGAACAGGTTATCCGGACTCGCCATGAGGTATGTTGCGGGTCGTCTGTGGCCGGAGAAGCCAGAGCCGAAGAGTTATTTTGGCTTGGTGCAGCAGTTCCTTGGTTCGGTGCCGCATGCTGATGCGATGAAGAGGTCGGCGTGCATAGAGGGCGCACGGATGGCTCTTGACCGTGTCAAAACATACTGGGCGGATATGAAGGCCAGTGTTGTTGCATCCCGGGATTCGGACGAAAGTCGAGTACCTGCCAAGCACTACTTTGAGGAAGTTCTTCATGGCGCTCGTTTAATAGAGTCACAGTGCTCGAAGGATGTTGTGTTCGAATAGCGTGTGCTATTTGTAAAATGAATATTTTGATGGAATATAAAAGCTTTTTATACTTGTGCTTGCAAGAATTATGATGCCTCCTGTGCGGCCGTTTAATGTATATATTTGTATATAACCTGAAAGATGACAGTCGTTGGCTTCAGCCCCCACGCATAGAATGCGGGGGTGTTCGCAAAAAGGCGCCTTTTCACACTTAATCCAACGTCTTGGTCCTATAAAGGAGGTGGTGGCGCGGCGAACTAGGCAACCAGACTATAATGCTTTATCACTTTCACTTAGCCATAGGAGTTTGACAGTGGGGCTACTGAATAGCCCCTAGGGGCACCGCGCTCACCCGGATTCGGGGCGCGAGCGTGCCTGACCGGGAAGCGGCCCTTCGTTAATGCGGAGGAATCCTAAAGATTCCGAAAGTCATCGAGTGGTTGACCAGTCTCTCGCTATATCATGACAGTCAGTTTTCGGCTTTCTCTACTGAGGTGCTCGCCTGGCCGAACCGGGGCACAATCGCAGTAGCTATCCTGGTGCCGGGTTAGCCGATATAACGGAACGTAAGGCAGCAAAACAGAGGAGCCGGGCAAACCCAACATTTGACCAAAGACATGATTCGGAGCTGATGCATATAGGGCCAAACTCGCGACGCCGAACACTCCCTAAGGTATTCGGTCTTTATGAGGACGGGCCGAAATAGAGCCCTTGGTAAAAAAGCCCCTGGTGTCCAGGTACGCGCAAAAATTCTGGCGTGGCCAAATGCCAAGACGCCAGCCTCCTCCTTGGTTATAGCGAAAACCGGGGGATGTTGTCAACAAGAGACAGTAAAAAAGGTTTACGCAGGGTCTTAATCTGAAAAGAATCCTTGAAACGGGTCCCTGCTGCACGTCTGCGCCTGTGTCTCCGTTGTGCCGTATCCTGGACGGGCGTAGCACGATGTTCGTCTGCGAAAGAGAGGAACTTATTATTGGGGAACGTAGCAGAAATTCAAAATTTTCCTACGTGTCACCAAGATCTATCTATGGAGAAACTAGCAACGAGGGGAAGGAGAGTGCATCTACATACCCTTGTAGATCGTTAAGCGGAAGCGTTCATGAGAACGGGGTTGAAGGAGTCGTACTGTCGTGATCCAAATCACGGAGATCCTAGTGCGAGCGGACGGCACCTCCGCGTTCAACACACGTACAGCCCGGTGACGTCTCCCACGCCTTGATCCAGCAAGGAGAGAGGGAGAGGTTGAGGAAGACTCCATCCAGCAGCAGCACAACGGCGTGGTGGTGATGGAGGAGCGTGGCAATCCCGCAGGGCTTCGCCAAGCACCAAGGGAGAGGAGGAGGAGGAGAGGCAGGGCTGCGCCAAGAGGAGAAGTTCTCATGTGTATGGCAGCCCTGAACCTCAAGTATATATAGGGGGAAAGGGGGGCTGCGCCCCCTTTAGGGTTTCCCACCCCAAGGGGTGCGGCCAGCCCTAGATGGGACTTGGGGGGCGGCCAAGAGGGGGAGGAGTGCCTCCCAAGTCAAGTGGAGGCCCTCCCCCTTAGGGTTTCCCCCCTCCCATGCGCATGGGCCTTGGGGGGGCTGGTGCCCCTGGCCCATTAAGGCTAGGGCGCCCCCCTACAGCCCATGCTACTGTATTGGACGTGGTGGAACAATTTCCGGACCTCCAGACCCCTCCGGAACCTTCTGGAAGCTTCCCGGTACAATACCGAAAAAACCCGAACTTTTTTGGGAACCCGAACAACAACTTTCCATATATAAATCTTTACCTCCGGACCATTCCGGAACTCCTCGTGACATCCGGGATCTCATCCAGGACTCCGAACAACATTCGGTAACCACATACAAACTTCCTCTATAACCCTAGCGTCATCGAACCTTAAGTGTGTAGACCCTACGGGTTCGGGAGACATGTAGACATGACCGAGACGTTCTCCGGTCAATAACCAACAGCGGGATCTGGATACCCATGTTGGCTCCCACATGTTCCACGATGATCTCACCGGATGAACCACGATGTCAAGGACTCAATCAATCCCGTATTCAATTCCCTTTGTCTAGCGGTATTGTACTTGCCCGAGATCCGATCGTCGGTATCCCGATACCTTGTTCAATCTCGTTACCGGCAAGTCTCTTTACTCGTTCTGTAGCACATCATCCCGTGATCAACCCCTTGGTCACATTGTGCACATTATGATGATGTCCTACCGAGTGGGCCCAGAGATACCTCTCCGTTTACACGGAGTGACAAATCCCAGTCTTGATTCGTGCCAACCCAACAGACACTTTCGGAGATACCGTAGTGCACCTTTATAGTCACCCGATTCGTTGTGACGTTTGGTACACCCAAAGCATTCCTACGGTATCCGGAGTTGCACAATCTCATAGTCTAAGGAAATGATACTTGACATTAGAAAAGCTTTAGCACACGAACTACGATCTTTGTGCTAGGCTTAGGATTGGGTCTTGTCCATCACATCATTCTCCTAATGATGTGATCCGTTATCAATGACATCCAATGTCCATGGTCAGGAAACCGTAACCATCTATTGATCAACGAGCTAGTCAACTAGAGGCTTACTAGGGACTTGGTGTTGTCTATGTACCCACACATGTATTTGAGTTTCCTATCAATACAATTATAGCATGGATAATAAACGATTATCATGAACAAGGAAATATAATAATAACTAATTTATTATTGCCTCTAGGGCATATTTCCAACAGTCTCCCACTTGCACTAGAGTCAATAATCTAGTTCACATCGCCATGTGATCAACACTGATAGGTCACATCGCCATGTGACCAACATCCAAAGAGTTTACTAGTGTCTGTAAACTAGTTCACATCATCATGTGATTTAGACTCAATGAGTTCTGATTTGATCATGTTTTGCTTGTGAGAGAGGTTTTAGTCAACGGGTTTTAGTCAACGGGTTTGAACCTTTCAGATCCGTGTGTGCTTTGCAAATTTCTAGGTCATATTGTAAATGTTGCTTCCACGCTCCACTTGGAGCTATTCCAAATGGTTGTTCCACTATACGTATCCTGTTTTCTACTTAGAGTCATTCGGATAGGTGTTAAAGCTTGCATCGGCGTAACCCTTTATGCCGAACTCTTTATCACCTCCATAATCAAGAAACATGTCCTTATTTACTCCAAGGACAATTTTGACCGCTGTCCAATGATCCATTCCTGTATCATTCTTGTACCCTTAGACCGACTCATGGCAAGGCACACTTCGATGCGGTACACAAAGATAGCATACTATAGAGCCTACGTCTGAAGCATAGGGGCGACCTTCGTCCTTTCTCTCTCTTCTGCCGTGGTCGAGCTTTAACTCTTAACTTCATACCTTACATCTCAGGCAAGAACTCCTTCTTTGACTGATCCATCTTGAACACTTTCAAGATTATGTCAAGGTATGTGCTCATTTGAAAGTACCATTAAGCGGTTTTGATCTATCCTCATAGATCTTGATGCTCAATGTTTAAGTAGCTTAATCCAGGTTTTTCACTTGAAAAACACTTTTCAAATAACCCTGTATGCTTTCCAGAAATTCTACATCATTTCTGATCAACAATATGTCAACAACATATACTCATCAAAAATTCTATAGTGCTCCCGCTCACTTCTTTGGAAATACAAGTTTCTCATAAACTTTGTATAAACCCAAAATCTTTGATCATCTCATCAAAGCGCACATTCCAACTCCGAGATGCTTACTCCGGTCCTTAGAAGGATCACTGGAGCCAGATACCTTTAGCATCCTTAGGATCGACAAAACTTTCTGATTGTATCACATACAACCTTTCCTTACGTAAACTGGTAAGGAAACTCGTCTTGACATCCATCTGCCAGATTTCATAAATGCAGCTAATGCTAACATGATTCCGACGGACTTAAGCATCGCTACGGATGAGAAAATCTCATCGTAGTCAACTCCTTGAACTTGAGAAAAACTCTTCGCCACAAGTCGAGCTTCATAGACGGTGACATTACCGTCCACGTCCGTCTTCTTCTTAAAGATCCATTTATTTCAATGGCTTGCCTATCATCGGGCAAGTCCACCAAAGTCTATGCTTTGTTCTGATACATGGATCCTATCTCGGATTTCATGGCTTCTAACCATTTGTCGGAATCCGGGCCCACCATCGCTTCTCCATAGCTCGTAGGTTCATTGTTGTCTAGCAACATGACCTTCAAGACAGGATTGCGTACCACTATGAAGTAGTACGCATCCTTGTCACCCTACGAGGTATGTCAGTGACTTGATCCGAAACTTCATGATCACTAGCATAAGGTTCTACTTCAATTGGTGTAGGTGCCACGGGAAGAACTTCCTGTGCCCTGCTACACACTAGTTGAAGTGATGGTTCAATAACCTCATCAAGTCTCCACCATCCTCCCACTCAACTTTTCGAGACGAACTTTTCCTCGAGAAAGGACCCGATTCAAGAAACAATCCCTATTGCTTCCGGATCTGAATTAGGAGGTATACCCAACTGTTTTGGGTGTCCTATGAAGATGCATTTTGTCCGCTTTGGGTTCGAGCTTATCAACCTGAAACTTTTTCACATAAACTTCGCAGCCCCAAACTTTTAAGAAATGACAGCTTAGGTTTCTCTAAACCATAGTTCATACGGTGTCATCCCAACGGAATTATGTGGTGCCCTATTTAAAGTGAATGTGGTTGTCTCTAATGCCTAACCCATGAACGATATTGGTAATTCGATAAGAGATATCATGGTACGCACCATATCCAATAGTGTGCAACTATGATGTTCGGACACACCATCACACTATGGTGTTCCAGGCGGTATTAATTGTGAAACAATTTGCACAATGTCTTAATTGTGTGCCAAAACTCGTAACTCAGATATTCATCTCTATGATCATATCATAGACATTCTATCCTCTTGTCACGAAGATCTTAAACTTCACTCTGAAATTACTTGAACCATTCAATAATTCAGACTTGTGTTTCATCAAGTAAATACACTCAAGTATCTACTTAAATCATCCGTGAAGTAAGAACATAACGATATTCATCAGCATGCCTCGGCACTCATTGGACTGCACACATCAAAATGTGTTACTTCCAACAAGTTGCTATCTTGTTCCATCTTCTTCGAAACCGAGGCTTTTCACATCTTGTCCATGTGGTATGATTTGCATATGTCAAGTGATTCAAAATCAAGTGAGTCCAAGCGATCCATCTACATGGAGTTTCTTCATGCGTATACACCAATAGACATGGTTTGCATGTCTCAAACTTTTCAAAACGAGTGAGTCCAAAGATCCATCAACATGGAGTTTCTTCATGCGTTTAACACCAATATGACTTACATGGCGAGTGCCACAAGTAAGTGGTACTATCATTACTATCTTATACCTTTGGCATGGAAATGTGTATCACTACGATCGAGATTCAATAAACCATTCTTTTATGTGCAAGACCATTGAAGGTGTTATTCAAATAAATAGAGTAACCATTATTCTCCTTAAATGAATAACAGATTGCGATAGACATAATCCAATCATGTCTATGCTCAGCGCAAACACCAAATAACAATTATTTAGGTTTAACATCAATCTCGATGGTAGAGGGAGCGTGCGATGCTTGATCACATCAACCTTGGAAACACTTCCAACACATATCGTCACTCACCTTTAGCTAGTCTCCGTTTATTCCGTAGCCTTTTATTTGAGTTACTAACACTTAGCAACCGAACCGGTATCTAATACCCTGGTGCTACTAGGAGTACTAGTAAAGTACACATTAACATAATGTATATCAATATACTTCTATCGACCTTGCCAGCCTTCTCATCTACCAAGTATCTAGGGTGATTCTGCTCCAAAGATTATGTTCCCCTTATTACGAAGCACTTAGTCTCGGGTTTGGGGTCAACCTTGGGTTTCTTCACTTGGGCAACAACTGATTTGCCGTTTCATGAAGTGTCCCTTCTTGCCCTTGCCCTCCTTGAAACTAGTGGTTTTACCAACCATCAACAATTGATGCTCCTTCTTGATTTCTACTTTCGCGGTGTCAAACATCGCGAACACTTCAGGGATCATCATATCTATCCCTGATATGTTATAGTTCATCACGAAGCTCTAGCAGCTTGGTGGCAATGACTTTGGAGAAACATCACTATCTCATCCGGAAGATCAACTCCCTCGGTTCAAGTGATTGTTGCACTTCGGACAATCGAGCACAAGCTCAACGATTGAGCTTTTCTCCCTTAGTTTGCAGGCTAAGATGATCGTCGGAGGTCTTATACCTCTTGGCGTGGCACGAGCCTGAAATCCCAATTTCAGCCTTGAAACATCTCATATGTTCCGCGACGTTTGAAAAACGTCTTGGTGCCTCAACTCTAAACCGTTTAACTGAACTATCACGTAGTTATCAAAGCGTGTATGTCCGATGTTCGCAACATCCACAAGCGACGTTTGGGGTTCAGCACACTGGCGGTGCATTAAGGACATAAGCTTTCTCTGTCCGCATAATCGCTCATGTCAACTTTCAACTATATTTTCTCTAGGAACATATCTAAGCAGTGGAACTAAAGCGCGAGCTTACAACATAATTTGCAAAGATCTTTTGACTATGTTCAGGATAATTAAGTTCATCTTATGAACTCCCACTCAGATAGACATCCCTCTGGTCCTCTAAGTGATTACATGATCCGAGTCAACTAGGCCGTGTCCGATCATCACGTGAGACGGACTAGTCTCATCGGTGAACATCTTCATGTTGATCGTATCTACTATACGACTCATGCTCGACCTTTCGGTCTCCGTGTTCCGAGGCCATGTCTGCACATGCTAGGCTCGTCAAGTTAACCCCAAGTGTTTTTGCTGTGTAAATCTGTCTTACACCCGTTGTATGTGAACGTAAGAATCCATCACACCCGATCATCACGTGGTGCTTAGAAGCGATGAACTGTAGCAACGGTGCACAGTCAGGGGAGAACACTTCTTGAAATTTGTGTAAGGGATCATCTTATTTACTACCGTCGTTCTAAGTAAACAAGATGCATAAACATAATATACATCACATGCAATTGTATAGTGACATGATATGGCCAATATCATTTTGCTCCTTTTGATCTCCATCTTCGGGGCTCCATGATCATCATCGTCACCGGCATGACACCATGATCTCCATCATCATGATCTCGATCATCGTGTCTTCATGAAGTTGTCTCGCCAACTATTACTTCTACTACTATGGCTACCGGTTAGCAATAAAGTAAAGTAATTACATGGCGTTGTTTAATGACACGCGGGTCATACAATAAATAAAGACAACTCCTATGGCTCCTGCCGGTTGTCATATTCATCGACATGCAAGTCGTGAATCCTATTACAAGAACATGATCAATCTCATACATCACATATCATTCATCACATTCTTCTTGGCCATATCACATCACATAGCATACCCTGCAAAATAAAGTTAGACGTCCTCTAATTTTTGTTTGCATGTTTTACGTGGCTGCTATGGGTTTCTAACAAGAACGTTTCTTACCTACGCAAAACCACAACGTGATATGTCAATTGCTATTTACCCTTCATAAGGACCCTTTTCATCGAATCCGTTCCGACTAAAGTGGGAGGCGGCACCCGCTAGCCACCTTATGCACCAAGTGCATGTCGATCGGTGGAACCTGTCTCACGTGAAAAGTGCGTGTAAGGTCGGTCCGGGCCGCTTCATCCCACAATACCGTCGAAACAAGATTGGACTAGTAACGGTAAGCATATTGAACAACATCAACGCCCACAACT
This sequence comes from Aegilops longissima, assembly GCA_021605205.1. NCBI lineage: Eukaryota > Viridiplantae > Streptophyta > Magnoliopsida > Poales > Poaceae > Aegilops > Aegilops longissima. The sequence continues at coordinate 24,277,471 of CM038678.1, forward strand.
ACTTTGTTTTCTACTCGTGCAAAGAATCTACATAATAGACCTAGCTCATGATGCCCTTGTTGGGGAGCGTGCAGAAATTCAAAATTTTCCTCGTGTCACCAAGATCTATCTATGGAGAAACTAGCAACGAGGGAAGGAGAGTGCATCTACATACCCTTGTAGATCGTTAAGCGGAAGCGTTCATGAGAACGGGGTTGAAGGAGTCGTGCTCGTCGTGATCCAAATCACCGGAGATCCTAGTGCGAGCAGACGGCACCTCCGCGTTCAACACACGTACAGCCGGTGGCGTCCCACGCCTTGATCCAGCAAGGAGAGAGGGAGAGGTTGAGAAGACTCCATCCAGCAGCAGCACAACGGCGTGGTGGTGATGGAGGCGTGGCAATCCCAGAGGCCGCCAAGCACCAAGGGAGAGGAGGAGGAGGAGAGGCAGGGCTGCGCCAAGAGGAGAAGTTCTCATGTGTATGGCAGCCCTGAACCTCAAGTATATATAGGGGGAAAGGGGGGCTGCGCCCCTTTAGGGTTTCCACCCCAAGGGGTGCGGCCAGCCCTAGATGGGACTTGAGGCGGCCAAGAGGGGAGGAGTGCCTCCCAAGTCAAGTGGAGGCCCTCCCTTAGGGTTTCCCCCCTCCCATGCGCATGGGCCTTGGGGGGGCTGGTGCCCCTGGCCCATTAAGGCTAGGGCGCCCCCTACAGCCCATGCTACTGTATTGGGCGTGGTGGAACAATTTCCGGACCTCCAGACCCCTCCGGAACCTTCAGAAGCTTCCCGGTACAATACGAAAAACCCGAACTTTTTCTGAACCCAACAACAACTTTCCATATATAAATCTTTACCTCCGGACCATTCCGGAACTCCTCGTGACATCCGGGATCTCATCCCTCTCTTTCTCCACGCAGCTGGCAAGCCCTCGCCGGAGAACTACGACAGCTGCACCACGCTCGGCTGCCATTGAATTGTCTTCTTCAACCTCTCCTTCACTCTTGCTGGATCAAGACGGAGGAGACGCCATCGTCCCAGACGTGTGTTGAACACGGAGGTGCTGTCCTTTCAAGACTTTGGTCATCGGTGATCGGAATCACGCTGGGAACGCCTTCATCATCACCACTCTCAAGAATGCTTCCGACTCGATCTACAAGTGGTATGTAGATGCAAACTCTCTCGCTACTCGTTGCTTAGTAGAACTCATAGATGGATCTTGGTGAAACCGTAGGAAAAATTTTAATTTTCTGCAACGCTCCCCAACAAAGGGTATCATGAGCTAGGTCTATGCGTAGTTCTCTTTGCACGAGTAGAACACAATTTTGTTGTGGGCGTGATCTTGTCAACTTACTTGCCGCTACTAGTTGTTTCTTGCTTCCAGGTATTGTGGGATGAAGCGCCCGACCAACCTTACACGCATTTCACGTGAGACCGGTTCCACCGACTAACATGCACTAGTTGCATAAGGTGGCTGGCGGTGTCCTGCTCTCCTACTTTAGTTGGAGCGGATTCGATGAACAGGGTCCTTATGAAGGGTAAATAGAAGTTGACAAGATCACGCCAGGTTATTCGAGGTAAGAAAACGTCTTGCTAGAACCCAATTGCAGCCACGTAAAAGATGCAACAACAATTAGAGGACGCCTAACTTGTTTTTGCAGCAATTGTCATGTGACGGATATGGCCAAGTTGTGATGAATGATGATATATTGTGATGTATGAGATCATGTTCTTGTAATAGGAATCACGACTTGCATGTCGATGAGTATGACAACCGCAGGAGCCATAGGAGTTGTCTTTATTTTTGTATGACCGGTCATTGAAGAACGCCATGTAATCTACTTTACTTTATTGCTAAACGCTTAGTCATAGAAGTAGAAGTAGTCGCTGGCGGACAACTTCCATTAAGCGGTTTTGATCTATCCTCATAGATCTTGATGCTCAATGTTTAAGTAGCTTAATCCAGGTTTTTTACTTGAAAAACACTTTTCAAATAACCCTGTATGCTTTCCAGAAATTCTACATCATTTCTGATCAACAATATGTCAACAACATATACTCATCAAAAATTCTATAGTGCTCCCGCTCACTTCTTTGGAAATACAAGTTTCTCATAAACTTTGTATAAACCCAAAATCTTTGATCATCTCATCAAAGCGCACATTCCAACTCCGAGATGCTTACTCCAGTCCTTAGAAGGATCGCTGGAGCCAGCATACCTTTTAGCATCCTTAGGATCGACAAAAACTTTCTGATTGTATCACATACAACCTTTCCTTACGTAAACTGGTAAGGAAACTCGTCTTGACATCCATCTGCCAGATTTCATAAATGCAGCTAATGCTAACATGATTCCGACGGACTTAAGCATCGCTACGGATGAGAAAATCTCATCGTAGTCAACTCCTTGAACTTGAGAAAACTCTTACCACAAGTCGAGCTTCATAGACGGTGACATTACCGTCCACGTCCGTCTTCTTCTTAAAGATCCATTTATTTCAATGGCTTGCCTATCATCGGGCAAGTCCACCAAAGTCTATGCTTTGTTACGATACATGGATCCTATCTCGGATTTCATGGCTTCTAACCATTTGTCGAATCCGGGCCCACCATCGCTTCTCCATAGCTCGTAGGTTCATTGTTGTCTAGCAACATGACCTTCAAGACAGGATTGCGTACCACTATGAAGTAGTACGCATCCTTGTCACCCTACGAGTATGTCGGTGACTTGATCCGAAACTTCATGATCACTAGCATAAGGTTCTACTTCAATTGGTGTAGGTGCCACGGGAAGAACTTCCTGTGCCCTGCTACACACTAGTTGAAGTGATGGTTCAATAACCTCATCAAGTCTCCACCATCCTCCCACTCAACTTTTCGAGACGAACTTTTCCTCGAGAAAGGACCCGATTCAAGAAACAATCCCTATTGCTTCCGGATCTGAATTAGGAGGTATACCCAACTGTTTTGGGTGTCCTATGAAGATGCATTTTGTCCGCTTTGGGTTCGAGCTTATCACGATGAAACTTTTTCACATAAGCGTCGCATTCCCAAACTTTCAAGAAATGACAGCTTAGGTTTCTCTAAACCATAGTTCATACGGTGTTATCTCAACGAAATTATGTGGTGCCCTATTTAAAGTGAATGTGTTTGTCCCTAATGCCTAACACATGAGCGATATTGGTAATTCGATAAGAGACATCATGGTACGCACCATATCCAATAGGGTGCAACTATGATGTTCGTACACACCATCACACTATGGTGTTCCAGTGGTATTAATTGTGAAACAATTTGCACAATGTCTTAATTGTGTGCCAAAACTCGTAACTCAGATATTCATCTCTATGATCATATCATAGACATTCTATCCTCTTGTCACGAAGATCTTAAACTTCACTCTGAAATTACTTGAACCATTCAATAATTCAGACTTGTGTTTCATCAAGTAAATACACTCAGTATCTACTTAAATCATCCGTGAAGTAAGAACATAACGATATTCACTGCATGCCTCGGCACTCATTGGACTGCACACATCAAAATGTGTTACTTCCAACAAGTTGCTATCTTGTTCCATCTTACTGAAACCGAGGCTTTTCAGTCATCTTGTCCATGTGGTATGATTTGCATATGTCAAGTGATTCAAAATCAAGTGAGTCCAAACGATCCATCTACATGGAGTTTCTTCATGCGTATACACCAATAGACATGGTTTGCATGTCTCAAACTTTTCAAAACGAGTGAGTCCAAACGATCCATCTGCATGGAGTTTCTTCATGCGTTTAACACCAATATGACTTACATGGCAGTGCCACAAGTAAGTGGTACTATCATTACTATCTTATACCTTTGGCATGGAAATGTGTATCACTACGATCGAGATTCAATAAACCATTCTTTTATGTGCAAGACCATTGAAGGTGTTATTCAAATAAATAGAGTAACCATTATTCTCCTTAAATGAATAACCGTATTGCGATAGACATAATCCAATCATGTCTATGCTCAACGCAAACACCAAATAACAATTATTTAGGTTTAACATCAATCTCGATGGTAGAGGGAGCGTGCGATGCTTGATCACATCAACCTTGGAAACACTTCCAACACATATCGTCAGCTCACCTTTAGCTAGTCTCCGTTTATTCCGTAGCCTTTTTATTTCGAGTTACTAACACTTAGCAACTGAACCGGTATCTAATACCCTGGTGCTACTAGGAGTACTAGTAAAGTACACATTAACATAATGTATATCCAATATACTTCTATCGACCTTGCCAGCCTTCTCATCTACCAAGTATCTAGGGTGATTCTGCTCCAGTGTCTGTTCCCCTTATTACAGAAGCACTTAGTCTCGGGTTTGGGGTCAACCTTGGGTTTCTTCACTGGAGCAGCAACTGATTTGCCGTTTCATGAAGTGTCCCTTCTTGCCCTTGCCCTCCTTGAAACTAGTGGTTTTACCAACCATCAACAATTGATGCTCCTTCTTGATTTCTACTTTCGCGGTGTCAAACATCGCGAACACTTCAGGGATCATCATATCTATCCCTGATATGTTATAGTTCATCACGAAGCTCTAGCAGCTTGGTGGCAATGACTTTGGAGAAACATCACTATCTCATCTGGAAGATCAACTCCCACTCGGTTCAAGTGATTGTTGCACTTCAGACAATCTGAGCACAAGCTCAACGATTGAGCTTTTCTCCCTTAGTTTGCAGGCTAAGATGATCGTCGGAGGTCTTATACCTCTTGACGTGGGCACGAGCCTGAAATCCCAATTTCAGCCTTCGAAACATCTCATATGTTCATGACGTTTGAAAACGTCTTGGTGCCTCAACTCTAAACCGTTTAACTGAACTATCACGTAGTTATCAAAACGTGTATGTCCGATGTTCGCAACATCCACAAGCGACGTTTGGGGTTCAGCACACTGAGCGGTGCATTAAGGACATAAGCTTTCTACTGTCCGCATAATCGCTACTGTCAACTTTCAACTATATTTTCTCTAGGAACATATCTAAACAGTGGAACTAAAGCGCGAGCTTACAACATAATTTGCAAAGATCTTTTGACTATGTTCAGGATAATTAAGTTCATCTTATGAACTCCCACTCAGATAGACATCCCTCTGGTCCTCTAAGTGATTACATGATCCGAGTCAACTAGGCCGTGTCCGATCATCACGTGAGACGGACTAGTCTCATCGGTGAACATCTTCATGTTGATCGTATCTACTATACGACTCATGCTCGACCTTTCGGTCTCCGTGTTCGAGGCCATGTCGCACATGCTAGGCTCGTCAAGTTAACCCCAAGTGTTTTTGCTGTGTAAATCTGTCTTACACCCGTTGTATGTGAGCGTAAGAATCCATCACACCCGATCATCACGTGGTGCTTAGAAGCGATGAACTGTAGCAACGGTGCACGGTCGGGGAGAACACTTCTTGAAATTTGTGTAAGGATCATCTTATTTACTACCGTCGTTCTAAGTAAACAAGATGCATAAACATAATATACATCACATGCAATTGTATAGTGACATGATATGGCCAATATCATTTTGCTCCTTTGATCTCCATCTTGGGGCTCCATGATCATCATCGTCACCGGCATGACACCATGATCTCCATCATCATGATCTCGATCATCGTGTCTTCATGAAGTTGTCTCGCCAACTATTACTTCTACTACTATGGCTACGGTTAGCAATAAAGTAAAGTAATTACATGGCGTTGTTTAATGACACGCTGGTCATACAATAAATAAAGACAACTCCTATGGCTCCTGCCGGTTGTCATATTCATCGACATGCAAGTCGTGAATCCTATTACAAGAACATGATCAATCTCATACATCACATATCATTCATCACATTCTTCTTGGCCATATCACATCACATAGCATACCCTGCAAAATAAAGTTAGGCGTCCTCTAATTTTTGTTTGCATGTTTTACGTGGCTGCTATGGGTTTCTAACAAAACGTTTCTTACCTCATAAAACCACAACGTGATATGTCAATTGCTATTTACCCTTCATAAGGACCCTTTTCATCGAATCCGTTCCGACTAAAGTGGGAGAGACTCACCCGCTAGCCACCTTATGCACCAAGTGCATGTCGGTCGGTGGAACCTGTCTCACGTGAAATGCGTGTAAGGTCGGTCCGGCCGCTTCATCCCACAATACCGTCGAAACAAGATTGGACTAGTAACGGTAAGCATATTGAACAACATCAACGCCCACAACTACTTTGTTTTCTACTCGTGCAAAGAATCTACGCAATAGACCTAGCTCATGATGCCACTGTTGGGGAGCGTGGCAGAAATTCAAAATTTTCCTCGTGTCACCAAGATCTATCTATGGAGAAACTAGCAACGAGGGGAAGGAGAGTGCATCTACATACCCTTGTAGATCGTTAAGCGGAAGCGTTCATGAGAACGGGGTTGAAGGAGTCGTACTCGTCGTGATCCAAATCACCGGAGATCCTAGTGCGAGCAGACGGCACCTCCGCGTTCAACACACGTACAGCCGGTGGCGTCTCCCACGCCTTGATCCAGCAAGGAGAGAGGGAGAGGTTGAGAAGACTCCATCCAGCAGCAGCACAACGGCGTGGTGGTGATGGAGGCGTGGCAATCCCGCAGGCCGCCAAGCACCAAGGGAGAGGAGGAGGAGGAGGCGGGGCTGCGCCAAGAGGAGAAGTTCTCATGTGTGGCAGCCCTGAACCTCAAGTATATATAGGGGAAAGGGGCTGCGCCCCTTTAGGTTTCCCACCCAGGGGTGCGGCCAGCCCTAGATGGGACTTGGGGGGCGGCCAAGAGGGGGAGGAGTGCCTCCCAAGTCAAGTGGAGGCCCTCCCCCTTAGGGTTTCCCCCCTCCCATGCGCATGGGCCTTGGGGGGGCTGGTGCCCCTGGCCCATTAAGGCTAGGGCGCCCCCCCTACAGCCCATGCTACTGTATTGGACGTGGTGGAACAATTTCCGGACCTCCAGACCCCTCCGGAACCTTCTGGAAGCTTCCCGGTACAATACCGAAAAAACCCGAACTTTTTTCGGAACCCGAACAACAACTTTCCATATATAAATCTTTACCTCCGGACCATTCCGGAACTCCTCGTGACATCCGGGATCTCATCCAGGACTCCGAACAACATTCGGTAACCACATACAAACTTCCTCTATAACCCTAGCGTCATCGAACCTTAAGTGTGTAGACCCTACGGGTTCGGGAGACATGTAGACATGACCGAGACGTTCTCCGGTCAATAACCAACAGCGGGATCTGGATACCCATGTTGGCTCCCACATGTTCCACGATGATCTCACCGGATGAACCACGATGTCAAGGACTCAATCAATCCCGTATTCAATTCCCTTTGTCTAGCGGTATTGTACTTGCCCGAGATCCGATCGTCGGTATCCCGATACCTTGTTCAATCTCGTTACCGGCAAGTCTCTTTACTCGCTTCAGTAGCACATCATCCGTGATCAACCCCTTGGTCACATTGTGCACATTATGATGATGTCCTACCGAGTGGGCCCAGAGATACCTCTCCGTTTACGGAGTGACAAATCCAGTCTTGATTCGTGCCAACCCAATGACACTTTCGGAGATACCTGTAGTGCACCTTTATAGTCACCCGATTCGTTGTGACGTTTGGTACACCCAAAGCATTCCTACGGGATCCGGGAGTTGCACAATCTCATGGTCTAAGGAAATGATACTTGACATTAGAAAAGCTTTAGCACACGAACTACGATCTTTGTGCTAGGCTTAGGATTGGGTCTTGTCCATCACATCATTCTCCTAATGATGTGATCCCGTTATCAATGACATCCAATGTCCATGGTCAGGAAACCGTAACCATCTATTGATCAACGAGCTAGTCAACTAGAGGCTTACTAGGGACTTGGTGTTGTCTATATACCCACACATGTATTTGAGTTTCCTATCAATACAATTATAGCATGGATAATAAACGATTATCATGAACAAGGAAATATAATAATAACTAATTTATTATTGCCTCTAGGGCATATTTCCAACACTTATTAAAAAAAATAAGCGTGCGAGAAATCTATATTAAAATAAACAAAATATAGTTGGAGCAAAAATTATGCCGTATTGTCTCCGGGCGTGGACACGCGGAGCCCCTTTTACGGGGTTATGCGGCTATTAAGCATATGTACATTTACACCGGACTCGTCGAGCCGTGTCCGGGATAGTAGGGCTGGATTAGTGGGCGGCTGTCTAGGCGGCCGCACCTTTGCCCGTACTTTGGGGGTCAATTTATATTCCCCTGTAATGAAATGATGCCTCATGGGCCGGGCATTTTAAGTGTAAGGGATGCATAATGCGGTATTGCGTTAAAGCGGGCGAAGGCTTCTCATCCCAGTAGCGCTTGATAGCGACTTACGAATGGGGCGATGTGGAATGTTAGCTTTTCGCTTCGGAAGTTGTCGGGTGAGCCAAACTTGACTTCTAACGAAAGGGAACCCATACTTTGGGTATCTGGACCCGGCGTGACTCCTTGAAAGGAAGTGTTGCCATGGCGGATTATAGCTGGGTTTACCCCGAGTTTGCGGATTGTGTCCAGATATAACAGGTTCAAGTCACTGCCGCCGTCCATAAGGACTTTTGTAAATTGGAGTCCGTTAATAATCGGATTCACGACCAAGGCAGTCCAGCCTGCGTTCCGGGCTCCTTTGGAGTAATCCTGATGATCGAAGGTGATTGGTTGTAACAACCATTGGCGGTGCTCCTCTGGGGCTGGCCATACGGCGCGTGTCTTCATAAGCGCCGTTCTGTTTTTCCCTTTTGTCATCTGAAGTAAATTTGTTGTCTTGACTTCTTGTGGGAACTTCTTTTGTTCTCCGGTGTTCTGCTTGTGGGGTGCGTCGTCATCCTCACTTGGTGTGTTGAGCTCCTTGTGTTCGGCGTTGAGTTTGTCGGACCGTTTGAAGACCCAACAATCTCTGTGGGTATGGTTGGCAGGCCTCCCCGGAGTACTGTGGATTTGACATATTTTGTCCAAGATTTTGTTGAGGTTGGATAGCTCGTCCCTGTCATCTTTGGGGGCGGCTTTTTCTTATTTTGCCGAGAGCTTTTGAATCCGGCGTTTACTGCCGTGCTCATCGGGCTGTTGTCCTTGATCCGGCGTGGTTCTTTGTTACGACGCGGTTTCCCGTTTCCATCTCTGGGTTCGGATGTATTCGGGTCACTGGTGCTGCTTCTTGCCAACCAGCTATCCTCTCCTGCACAGAAGCGGGTCATGAGGCTTGTTAATGCGGCCATTGTTCTTGGCTTTTCTTGGCCGAGGTGTCTGGCGAGCCATTCGTCTCGGACGCTATGTTTGAAAGCTGCTAGGGCCTCGGCGTCCGGACAGTCGACTATCTGATTATTTTTTAGTGAGGAATCTGTTCCAGAGTTTCCGAGCGGACTCTCCAGGCTGCTGAGTTATATGACTCAGATCATCTGCATCCGGAGGACGGACATAGGTCCCTTGAAAATTTGCCCGGAAAGCGTCCTCGAGCGCTTCCCAACTTCCCATGGTGTTTGCGGAAAGGCTTTTAAGCTAATGCCGGGCTGGGCCTTTGAGCTTAAGTGGTAAGTATTTTATGGCGTGGAGGTCATCTCCTCTGGCCATGTGTATGTGGAGGATGTAATCCTCGATCCGAACTCGAGGTCATTGTTCCGTCGTATGCTTCTATGTTTACGGGCTTGAATCCCACTGGAAATTCATGATCCAGCACCTCATCGGTAAAGCATAGGGGATGTGCGGCGTCCCTATATTTAGGTGTGCCGCGGTGTTCGGATATTTTTTGCATTGCATTGCTCACTGGAGCTTGCTTTCTTGGCCCGTAGATGGATCTGGTTGGGCCAGTTTTTTGGTGCGAATTCTTGGACAGATTGCGCGCCGTATGGAGTTCGGCGCCCCCTGTTGCTTGAGATCGATCGTGGGGTCGTCTATTCGACCTTGTGGCTTCCTTGTTTTTTGACTGTGGGGGCTTTATGGCCTCTTCATCAAATTCCAGTAGTAGTTTCCGCTTCGGATAGCACTTTGTATGACGGCTATTGCCGTACTTGTGTGCGGTATTGAGTACTTTGCCCCATCTGATTCTGAGTGCATCTTCCGCTGTTTTGAGCCTCCGTTTCTGCTTTTTCAGGCTACGTGTGGTGGTGATGAGCCTTTGGTGGAGGTTCTGATGCTCCAGCAATTTGTCCGGCGTGAGATCGTCCGGACTATTATCTGTCCCGGGGATGGGCTGTTCGGATTGTCCGCCCTGTTTGGACGGTTGCTCGATGGCATGTTCGTCTTCCGTTGGTTCACCCTGCTCTATGGCTGGGTCTTTATCGAGGTGGGGCTTGGCCTTGCGCTTACGCCGTCGTTTTGATTGCTTTTCGAGGGAGCGATCCCTGGTTGCGCCCTTTTGATCCTCGTTGTCATTTCTGTTGGGTGTGCCCACCATATATATATCGTGTGATGAGGTGGCTTTACGGTGCCCTATAGGTGCTGGTTCTTGTTTATCTCCTCTATCGGCGTCCATACCGTCGATGTCTTCGGAGTCAAAGTCGAGCATGTCGGTTAGATCGTCGACAGTGGCTACCAAGTGGGTGGTGGGTGGGTTTCGAATTTCTTCGTCATCCGCATCCCAGCCATGCTGACCGTAGTCCGGCCAGGGCTCTCCTGACAAAGAGAGAGACTTTAGTGAATTCAGGATATCGCCACAGGGCGAGTGCTGAAAGACGTCCGCTGCGGTGAACTCCATGATCGGAGCCCAATTGGGTTCGATCGGAAGGGGTGCGGAAGATTCGGAGTCCGGAACGGAATCCGGCATCTTGGAGTCACGGGCCTTTCAAAGGACTAGGCTGGTATTCGGCTCTATCGCCGTAGTGATTGCGGCTCCTGGGGTGGCGTCCAACCGTCCATCCCCGACTAGCGCAGTCAGCTCCGAGTTAATGGTCGGAGCGGGCACCTGAGCGATGCTTTGGGCGCTGTCCGGCGAAACAGCTATATCATGCCCATCGTAACAGTGCGGCGTGCTCGGCCGTGGCTCGAATCCGTCGAAGATCAAGTCCCCGCGGATGTCGGCTGTGTAGTTTAAACTTCCGAACCTGGCCTGATGGCCAGGGGCGTAGCTTTCGATCTGCTCCAGATGGCCAAGCGAGTTGGCCCGCAGTGCGAAGACGCCGAATACGAAGATCTGTCCGGGGAGAAAAGTCTCACCCTGGACCGCGTCGTGATTGATGATCGAAGAAGCCATCGGACCTAAAGGCGACGACACAGAGGAACTCTCAATGAAAGCACCAATGTCGGTGTCAAAACCGGCGGATCTCGGGTAGGGGGTCACGAACTGTGCGTCTAGGCGGATGGTAACAGGAGACAAGGGACACGATGTTTTTACCCAGGTTCGGGCCCTCTCGATGGAGGTAAAACCCTACTCCTGCTTGATTAATATTGATGATATGGGTAGTACAAGAGTGGATCTACCACGAGATCAGAGAGGCTAAACCCTAGAAGCTAGCCTATGGTATGATTGTTGTTCGTCCTACGGACTAAAACTCTCCGGTTTATATAGACACCGGAGAGGGCTAGGGTTACACAGAGTCGGTTACAATGGGAGGAGATCTTCATATCGTATCGCCAAGCTTGCCTTCCACGCCAAGGAAAGTCCCATCCGGACACGGGACGGAGTCTTCAATCTTGTATCTTCATAGTCCGGGAGTCCGGCCGAAGGTCATAGTCCGGCCATCCGGACACCCCCTAATCCAGGACTCCCTCAGTGCACTACGGGTATCTCCGAAAGTGTCTGTTGGGTTGGCACGAATCGAGACTGGGATTTGTCACTCCGTATGACGGAGAGGTATCTCTGGGCCCACTCGGTAGGACATCATCATAATGTGCACAATGTGATCAAGGAGTTGATCGCGGGATGATGTGTTATGGAACGAGTAAAGAGACTTGCCGGTAACAAGATTGAACAAGGTATCGGCATACGGACGATCGAATCTCGCGCAAGTACTATACCGGTAGACAAAGGGAATTGTATATGGGATTGATTGAATCCTTGACATCGTGGTTCATCCGATGAGATCATCGTGGAACATGTGGTAGCCAACATGGGTATCCAGATCCCGCTGTTGGTTATTGACCGGAGAACGTCTCGGTCATGTCTGCATGGTTCCCGAACCCGTAGGGTCTACACACTTAAGATTAGATGACGCTAGGGTTATAGGGAATAGATATACGTGGTTACCGAATGTTGTTCGGAGCCCGGATGAGATCCCGGATGTCATGAGGAGTTCCGGAATGATCCGGAGATAAAGATTTATATATGGGAAGTCCTGTTTTGGTCACCGGAAAAGTTTCGGGTGCTATCGGTAATGTACCGGGACCATCGGGAGGGTCCCGGGGGTCCACCAGGTGGGGCCACCAGCCCCAGAGGGCTGCATGGGCCAAGTGTGGGAGGGGACCAGCCCCAGGTGGGCTGGTGCGCCCCCCCACCAGGGCCCAAGGCGCCTAGGGTTTGGGGAGGGGGCGCCTCCACCTTGCTGGGGGGGGCAAGTTTCCCCCTCTTCCCCCCTTTGGCCGCACCCTAGATGGGTTTTGGGGCTGCCGCCACCCCTAGGGAGGGAACCCTAGATGGGGGCGCAGCCCCTCCCCTTCCCCTATATATACTTGAGGTATTGGGGGCTGCAAACACAAGAGTTTTGACCTCTCCCTGGTGCAGCCCTACCTCTCTCACTCCTCATCTCTCATAGTGCTTGGCGAAGCCCTGCTGGAGTACCGCGCTCCTCCACCACCACCACGCCGTTGTGCTTCTGCTGGACGGAGTCTTCCCCAACCTCTCCCTCTCTCCTTGCTGGATCAAGTCATGGGAGACGTCACTGGGCTGCACGTGTGTTGAACGCGGAGGTGCCGTCCGTTCGGCACTAGGATCTCCGGTGACTTGGATCACGACGAGTACGACTCCCTCAACCCCGTTATCTTGAACGCTTCCACTTAGCGATCTACAAGGGTATGTAGATGCACTCCCCTCTCTCTCGTTGCTAGTCTCTCCATAGATAGATCTTGGTGACTCGTAGGAGATTTTTTGAATTTCTGCTACGTTCCCCAACAGGCATGTATTCCGAATATAGTCATACATGCTTATGGAAAAGAACTTGGAAACTAAGGCATATTAAGGCCTCCTTTTAATGGAATACCGGACCAAAGCATTAGAACTTAGTGAATACATGAACTCCTCAAACTACGGTCATCACCGAGAAGTATCCCGATTATTGTCACTTCGGGGTTGTCGAATCATAACACATAATAGGTGACTATAGACTTGCAAGATAGGAACAAGAACTCACATATATTCATGAAAACATAATAGGTTCAGATTTGAAATCATGGCACTTGGGCCCTAGTGACAAGCATTAAGCATAGCAGAGTCATAACAACATCAATCTCAGAACATAGTGGATACTAGGGATCAAACCCTAACACAACTAACTTGATTACATGGTAAATCTCATCCAACCCATCGCCGTCCAGCATGCCTACGATGGAATTACTCACGCACGGCGGTGAGCATCATGAAATTGGTGATGAAGGATGGTTGATGATGATGACGGCGACGAATCCCCCTCTCCGGAGCCCCGAACGGACTCCAGATCAGCCCTCCCGAGAGAGATTAGGGCTTGGCGGCGGCTCCATATCGTAAAACACGATGAATCTTTCTCTCTGATTTTTTTCTACGCGAAAGCAAATATATAGAGTTGGAGTTGAGGTTGGTGGACATCCAGGGGGCCTACGAGGTAGGGGGCGCGCCCAGGGGGCAGGCGCGCCTCCCACCCTCGTGGACATGGTGTGGGCCCCCTGGCCTTGATTCTTTCGCCAGTATTTTTTATATTTTCCAAAAATAATCTCTGAGGAGTTTCAGGTCATTCCGAGAACTTTTGTTTCTGCACAAAGATAACACCATGGCAATTTTGCTGAAAACAGCGTCAGTCCGGGTTAGTTCCATTCAAATCAGGCAAGTTAGAGTCCAAAACAAGGGCAAAAGTGTTTGGAAAAGTAGATACGACGGAGACGTATCAACTCTATAGGCGTGAGAGTTTGATCCATAGCCAACAAATATGCCCTCAATTGTTTTGGATTGAAATTTTCCTAACCGTTCTCTTTTGTTGAGGATGAAACATCTGCACCCAAATACACGAAAGTACTTGACATTTGGCTTGTTCCCAGTTAGGAGCTCATATGGAGTCTTTTCCAATATAGTGCGGAGGAAGAGCCGGTTTGATGCATGGCATGCAGTGTTGACAACTTCGGCCCAAAAACTATGTGGTGACTCGTATTCATCAAACATGGGCCTTGCCATCTCCACAAGTGTACGGTTCTTCCTTTCGGCTACACAATTTTGCCGAGGAGTGTAAGGAACTGAATATTGATGCTCAATCCCTTCATCACTAAGGAATTCTTCCAAGTTATAGTTCTTGAACTCAGATCCATTGTCACTTCTTATTGCCAAGATTTCTTTGTCAAACTTGCGTTGTGCTTGCTTGGCAAAATCAACGAAGGTGATCTTTGTCTCGTCCTTGGACTTGAGAAAAAACACCCATGTATATCTTGAGTAATCATAAACAATGACAAGTCCATATTTTTTCCCACCAAGACTATCCTATGAAGGAGGCCCAAAAAGATCCACATGAAGGAGCTCCAAAGGCTTTGAAGTAGACACAATGTTCTTGGGTGGGTGATTTGATTGGTGTTTCTTCCCGGCTATGCATGCACTACACACATGATCTTTCTCAAAATAGACATTGGTTAGTCCAAGGATGTGATTCCCCTTTAAGAGATCTTGAAGATTTCTCATGCCGACATGGGCTAGCCGGCGATGCCATAGCCACCCCTTGTCGGCCTTGGCCATTAGACAAGTTGCATGGAATGTGCTCTCTTTAGAGAAATCAACCGTGTAAAGTTTGCCATCCAACTCTCCAACAAAGGCCACTTCGAGAGTATCTCTCTTAAAGACTTTCACATCCGTTAGTCCAAAGAGTGTATCATAACCAATAGACGCCAATTGGCGAACAGAAAGCAAATGGTATTTAAGGGATTGGACAAGCATGACATTTGCAAGAGAAATGTCATTTGTGATAGCCACCTTGCCCAACCCGAGTACCTGTCCTTTTGAACCTCCACCAAACATAATACTCACGAATGGTTGAATAGCTTCCATGAAATCGTAGAGCAATTTGCTATCTCTGGTCATATGATTGGTACATCCACTATCAATCACCCATTTTACTCCACCGGAGAAGGCAACCTACACACAATTATGACTTGGTTAGAGGCACCCATTTTGCAATGGGAACTCTCAAGTTAGTCACAAGGGTCTTAGGGACCCAAATAGCATAGAATCGGAATGCATTTCGAGGACCAAATTTTTTTGCATAAACTTCTCCATCCTTAGTCTTTCGAAGAACATAGGATGGAGGCATGAACTATTTTGGCTTGTTGAGAGTGGGCATGCCCCTTGTGGCCTTCCCACTAACAACCTTACCTTTCTACTTGTGCCCTTCTCGCACAAATGTTTCCTTTAGAGGGGTTGTGCACTTTTGAGAGGACGTCTTGTTCTTGCTTGTGCTTGGGTCGAACCCGAGTCCCTCTTTGGCAAACACCTCACTCTATTGGCTCAATATCTCATTAAGGTTCTTTTGCCCTTGAGCACATGTCATGAGACCTTTCTCGATTTGAGCCTTGAGGAAGCGATTTTCCTCAAGAATAGCTGCTAGATCACTACTATAGTTAGTAGTACAAGCATCAACATTGATAATAGGAGAAGAGTAAGCCTTGGCTAGAGTTTCAAGATAAGTAAGTTTGAGCGTCTCAAAACTCTTTGTAAGAAGGGTGAGCTCTTCTTCCTTAGTCTTAAGGGACACGGATAGAAGCTCACAATCCTTAGAGAGAGAAGCATGAGACTTCACAAGCTTACTTTTATCATTCATCAACTCTTCGCAAGAGTCAATAGCCTTTTTCAAGGAGGCAAGATCTTTAGTATGAACATCAATGTTTGCACCAATTTTTAAGCATAGTTCATCATTTCGTGCTTCCTCATATTGGACTTTCCGCTCAAGAATTTCACATTTTCCTTTTCCTCGGTGATGAGGGTTTCAAGTTCCTTAATGGTGATGGTGTAATTACTCACCATCTCGTTCCGCACTGCAGTGGTACGGCAACCCTGTCACGGAAATCATGTTGTTAGACAACGGTGAACCTTGAACTATGAAGAAGCAATGGCGGGCCCAGATTCCAACAAATGGCTAGAAGCCATGAAGTCCGAGATAGAATCCATGTATGAAAACAAAGTGTGGACTTTGGTGACTTGCCCTATGATCGTGACGATAGAAAACAAATGGATTTTTAAGAAGAAGGCGGACGCGATGGTAATGTCACCATCTATAAAGCTCGACTTGTCGCTAAGGGTTATCGGCAAGTTCAAGGGATTGACTACGATGAGACTTTCTCTCCGTAGCGAAGCTTAAGTCCGTCCGAATCATGTTAGCAATTGCCGCATACTATGATTATGAGATATGGCAGATGGACGTCAAAACAGCGTTCCTTAACGGCTATCTTAAGGAAGAGCTGTATATGATACAGCCGGAAGGTTTTGTCGATCCTAAGAATGTCGACAAAGTATGCAAGCTCCAGCGATCCATTTATGGGCTGGTGCAAGCATCTCGGAGTTGGAACATTCGCTTTGATGAGATGATCAAAGCATTTGGGTTTATCTGAGACTTATGGAGAAGCCTGCGTTTACAAGAAAGTGAGTGGGAGCTCAGTAGCATTTCTCATATTATATGTAGATGACATACTTCGATGGGAAATGATATAGAATTCTTGGACAACATTAAGGCCTACTTGAATAAGTGTTTTCAATGAAGGACCTTGGAGAAGCTGCTTATATATTAGGCATCAAGATCTATAGAGATAGATCGAGGCGCCTCATAGGTCTTTCACAAAGCACATACCTTGATAAGATTTTGAAGAAGTTCAAAATGGACCAGTCAAGAAAGGGTTCTTGCCTGTATTGCAAGGTGTGAGATTGAGCTCAGCTCAATGCCCGACCACGACAAAAGATAAAGAAGAGATGAGTGTCATCCCTATGCCTCAGCCATAGGATCTATTATGTATGCCATGCTGTGTACCGACCTGATGTAAACCTTGCCGTAAGTTTGGTAGGAAGGTACCAAAGTAATCCCGCAAGGAACACCGGACAGCGGTCAAGAATATCCTGAAGTACCGAAAAGGACAAAGGACATGTTTCTCGTTTATGGAGGTGACGAAGAGCTCGTCGTAACAGGTTACGTCGGCGCTTAGCTTCGACACGATCTGATGACTCTAAGTCACAAACCGGATCGTGTATATGTTGAATGGTGGAGCGATGCTGGTGCAGCTGCAAGCGAGCGTCGTGGCGGGATCTACATGTGAAGCGGAGTACATGGCAGCCTCGGAGGCAGCGCATGAAGCAATTTGGGTGAAGGAGTTCATCACCGACCTAGGAGTCATACCCAATGCGTCGGGGCCGATCAAACTCTTCTGTGACAACACTGGAGCTATTGCCCTTGCCAAGGAGCCCAGGTTTCACAAGAAGACCAGGCACATCAGCGTCGCTTCAACTCCATCCGTGAAAATGTTCAGGATGGAGACATAGAAATTTGTAAAGTGCATACGGATCTGAATGTCGCAGATCCGTTGACTAAACTCTCTTCCGCGGCAAAACATGGTCAACACGAGAACTCTATGGGTGTTCGGTTCATCACAATGTAAACTAGATTATTGACTCTAGTGCAAGTGGGAGACTGTTGGAAATATGCCCTAGAGGCAATAATAAAAGCATTATTATTATATTTCCTTGTTCATGATAATTGTCTTTATTCATGCTATAACTGTATTATCCGGAAATCGTAATACACGTGTGGATACATAGACTACAATCGTCCTAGTAAGCCTCTAGTTGACTAGCTCGTTGGTCAACAGATAGTCATGGTTTCGACTATGGACATCGGATGTCATTGACAACGGGATCACGTCATTAGGAGAATGGCGTGATGGACAAGACAATCCTAAGCATAGCACAAAGATCGTGTAGTTCGTTTTGCTAGAGCTTTTCCAATGTCAAGTATCTCTTCCTTAGACCATGAGATCGTGCAATTCCGGATACCGTAGGAGTGCTTTGGGTGTATCAAGCGTCACAACGTAATCGGGTGACTATAAAGGTGCACTACAGGTATCTCCGAAAGTGACCATTGGGTTGACACGGATCGAGGCGGGATTTGTCACTCCGTATTACGGAGAGGTATCACTAGGGCCCACTCGGTAATGCATCATCATAATGAGCTCAAAGTGATCAAGTGTCCAGTCACGGGATCATGCATTGCGGATGCGAGTAAAGTGACTTGCGATAACGAGACTAACGAGGTATTGGGATACCGACGATCGAGTCTCGGGCAAGTAACATACCGTCGACAAAGGGAATAGAATACGGGTTACTTGAACCCTTGACATCGTGGTTCATCCGATGACAACATCGAGGAGCATGTAGGAGCCAACATGGGTATCCAGATCCGCTGTTGGTTATTGACTTGAGGTAGTCTCGGTCATGTCGCATGTCTCCCGAACCCGTAGGGTCTACACATAAGGTTCGGTGGCGCTAGGGTTAATAGGAAGACAAGTATGTGATTACGAATGTTGTTGAGTCCGGATGAGATCCCGGACGTCACGAGGAGTTCGGAATGGTCGGAGGTAAAGATTTATATATGGAAAGTGGTTAAGCGGACTCGGAAGTTTGGTAGTATCTGGGTAAAGTACAGGGCTACGGGAGGTTCGGAGGTCCACCGAGGGGCCACCTCCCGGGGGCCACATGGGCTAAGTGGGAGGGAGCCAGCCCCTGGTGGGCTGGGCGCACCTCCCACCTAGGCCCATCGGCTAGGGTTTGGGAGGGTAAACCCTAAGGGGCCCCCCTAGCTTGGGGGCAAGCCACCCTCCCTCCTCCCTTGGGCCGCCCCCCATCTAGGGTTTACCCTAGATGGCCGCCCCCTGACCCTCTCCTCCTATAAATAGAGGGGTGGGGGAGGGCTGCCAACACAGTTGAAGGCGCAGCCCTCCCTCCCAACACCTCTCTTTCTCCACGCAAGCTTGGCGAAGCCTGCTGGAGAACTACCGTACCAGCTGCACCACGCCGTCGTGCTGCCATTGGAATTGTCTTCTTCAACCTCTCCTTCACTCTTGCTGGATCAAGGCGGAGGAGACGCCATCGTCCCCGTCGTGTGTTGAACACGGAGGTGCTGTCCTTCGAGACTTTGGTCATCGGTGATCGGAATCACGTTGGGAGCGTCTTCATCATCACCACTCTCAAGAACGCTTCCGTACTCGATCTACAAGTGGTATGTAGATGCAAACTCTCTCTCGTTACTCGTTGCTTAGTAGAACTCATAGATGGATCTTGGTGAAACCGTAGGAAAAATTTTAATTTTCTGCAACGTTCCCCAACACATGAGACGCTCTAGGAGTTGATTGGGGGTTTCACCTTTCTCCATACAAAAGTTTTGCAATTGCCCCTTGGAAATTTCATATTGAGCACTCCGGAGGGTGGAGGTGCCGGTCTTGGATCTTATAATACTTTCCCATAGTTCCTTGGCACTTGTGATGTGTATGAACGGTCTCCTTTGCTTTTCAACCATACCTCTCCTTATACACATGGTTGCAGTGTCATTGAGATTCTTGTCATAAATTTCTCTTGGTGTAGGATTCTTTGGATCAACCACATGATAACCATACTCCAAGATCTCCAGCATCTCATCATTCCCATATCGAAGATGATCCTGCATAGCAACTCTCCACAAGGCAAAATCGGAAGTGGCATCAAGTAAAGGAGGTTTGCCTTGAGGATTATATTTCGGTTTCTCAACCTGGGGTCTTGCATAAAGCCAAGGAACACTAGAGTGTTCATTGCTAGGAGGTTGTTGACCAAGTGACGTAGCAGGCACAGTTGGCCTCGAAGCCGCACCACCCGAGAGTGGTGCAAGCACCGTGGACAACGTGGCTAATCTCATTTGGACCAAGGCCTCAAAAGAAGCATCATGCTCCTCTTTTTGCTTAGCAAGGGCCCGTTCCAGATCCTTAGAAGTAAAGGACTTGACTTCAGAAGAAGCCTCACCTTTATCCTTCGGATCTGCAACAAGGGGAGTCCCATCGGGGTTCATCTCGCTCTAGGGCGGTTAAGCCACAAGAATAGAGCACGAGGCTCTGATACCAATTGAAAGGATCAAGATGGACCTAGAGGGGGGGTGAATAGGTACAATTACAAATTTTAACTATTACTTAGCAATTTTAGGCAATAACGCAGAATATGAAGGTGAGCCTAACAATTGCAAGTGTAGTACTAAGTACTAAGCAAGTAACACTAGTAAGCAAGCACACTATGATATAAGTAAGTGCTAAGAGACAAGTAACCACAAGTAGAAAGTTAGGGTTAGGAATAACCGCAACTCCGTGAGATGAGGATGTATGCCGATGTTCACTTCCTTGGAGGGAAGCTAGTCACCATTAGAGAGGTGGATGTTACCACAAAGGCACACCAACGCCACAAAGGCTCACCCTATTCTCCCTTTGAGACAACACCACGGAGGCGTTTCTCAACCACTAGTGGTAGACCTTGGGGTGGTCTCCAAACCCTCACAATTTTTTCCGAGGGTAATCACAAAGGTCGATTCCTCTCCAAAAGACTCCTACCGCCTAGGAGTCTCCAACCTCCAAGAGTAATAAGAACGATGGGGAAAAGCTCAAAACTTACTCAAATCACGAATTCCTTTGGTGCAAAGAAGGGGAAAGAGTGGATCTATCACTTGATTGCAGAACTTCTCTCAAATGTTCCCAAATCACTTGGGGATCTAGGATTTGGTGTAGAGGATTGAGAGAGAGAGTGAAAAGTGTTCTTGGCAAGCTCAAAGTGAATGGTCAACTTCATCCCGTGGAAGGAGAAGCCTATATATAGTGGGTGTGGAAAAAGTATCCGTTTGAGCCACTTAAGTGCACTGAAGAGGTCGGACGTCCGGACAGCACCGGACGTCCGGTGGCACAAACATGTCCGGACATCCGACAGACATCGATCGTCCGGCCGCTGGGAATTCATAAGCCACGAACCAGCACACAGCAACCGAACGTCCGAGACGGGCCGGTCGTCCGGAGACCGGACGTCCGGAGAGGCTCGGAAATCCGTGAATATTGTTATGTAAGAGAAACACCAGATGACCCTAGAGAGCCGGACGTCTGGACAGCTGAGAGGGATCGGACGTCCGTAAGTACCGGACGTCCGGAGAGAAAAACTGGAGTTGGTGGGTTTGAACAAATCTTTTACTAGATCCAACGATCCCCTCTTAATAGTGCGGGATCCCTATACTCAAGAACAAACCGTAAACAAATCTTTTACTAGATCCAATGATCGGTGGGTTTGAACAAATCTTTTACTAGATCCAACGGTCCCCTCTTAATAGTGCGGGATCCCTATACTCAAGAACAAACCGTAAACAAAGCCAAGGCTAATATCTTGTATCTCCGATCTTGAGTTATATGCATTTGTCCCTAGTCAAGATCCACACACGGCCTTTGAGACATAATCCTGAGATATACTTGATAAACATGATTAGTGCCAACATGTATGTTGTCATCAACATCAAAATTTGATTAAGGGCATGATTGCACTTTCAAAGAGGAAATAGCGGGATTTTTGCTCGACAAGGTCATTGATCCCAAAGAAGAATACCATTACCCGTTACCGCAGTAATGCCTTCATGTAGGAGAAATTGTATATACCAAATTATAATTATATATATAACACCCCTTTAGAGTCTTATTCTAATAACACTCCAGGATGGTTCTATTCTAATAATACCCTTTTAGAGTCTTATTCTGCACATCAAACATGCTTATTCTGCTAACACTTTCTGGACTGCCCCATAGCTACAAACTACACCGAGCGAACTACGCGTGCATAAAAAACACTATCCCACCTTATCTTCTTATCCACCAAATCCTCCTTCTCTCCCACGACCACAATTTCCCCTACGAACCCCCGCTTCAGGTCGCCCACTCCCCATCCCCGCCGCGTCGCCTCCTACCCCCGCACCATCGCCCCGCCTCCTTCCCAGCGCTGCCTCCTACCCTCACGCCGCCGCCCGGCCTCCTTCCCCAGCGCCGCCTCCTACCCTCGCGCCGCCACGACGCCTCCTTGCCCCGCGCCGTCGCCGCTGGGATCCACTCCAGCATTCTCCTATGAGCCCGCCACCAGATCCATCCATGGGAGGGATGGGGGTGACCACGCTAGATCAGGTCGGCTCTACCGCCGCCGACCGTCACCAGAGGTGCATCGGGTACCCATCCGCCCCAAGATCCACCGAAGAACCGTCCCCTGCATGAAGTGCTGTCTGTTCACTTGCGGAGACCAGAGGTGAATCATTGATACGCATCCCTCCCCCAGTTTCATTTCTATGCTTGATCCATTCGTGCGTGCGTGCGTGCAGCTTAGGTGTTTGCTGAATTGCTGCTTCCTTGCCGGTTCTTATTCATTGACCGCTGCTAATTAAATACATGCTATCGACCACTAACCTGTGTCTATCTTTTTACTGGATCGCATCCATATGCCCAGGTCCAATGCGCCCTGCTATAGCCACATTTCTAAATATATCCGTCAACAAAGATGCTATTGTTTATTTTATTTTTTCTAATGTTTTTCAGAAAAGCTGATAAGTGAATTGGGTGCAGTGCTGTTTAGAAGCTTCCGTTGAGTATATTTTCCAGTGTGTTGATGCAGTTCACTGAGGGTGATCCCTCACGGTCTCCGGCATGTGTTCGTGCAGTCCGGTGGCGGTGCCGATGTAAGAAGTGCGGTGAGCTCCTTGCCGTTGTCGTGGGCTCCTCAACGACGCTGGAGTGGATGGATTATGGGTCCAGGTTGGCAATGGCTCTGGTTGCCCAGGGCGAGGGGGCCCTCTTTGCAGCTCATTCAAGTTTATTTTGTAGCTCGCTTGCTGGTATAGTGCAGGGGCAACGCCTCCGTGCAGTTCAAGCAATCGTGTGCGTGCAATGCGGCGAGTGCGTGCGGTTCGGCGGCGTAAAGTATTTGCATTCTCACTATGTTAATGCGTGCGGTTCAGTGCATTTTATAAGGGCGACTGCTACAAATCATCCGACTGATTTCCTAGGGAAATCAGTCAGGTCAAGCGTCGTTATAGGTGCTGCTGTTTGTGGGTTTTTTGTGGTCTATCGAATGTATCTGGTTGGGATAAGATGTATTTTATATAAAAAATATTTGTTAAGAAGTTCATTTCAAAAAGCATTAAAATGGGTCACTTTTCAAGAGAAAAAATGGATGGATGCAGCCCATTTCGAGGAGTCTTGTGGTTCACTACATTTAGCAAAAAACACGGCAGTGGATAGGAAAACAAAAACAAGCAAAAAACCGTGTGGTTCACTCGCCTCGTCCTCGAAGTGTGGAAGAATTTCTAAAATTAAAAAGAAAACAAAAAATGTGTGTGGTTCATTTTGCAGTGCGTTTGGTCCTCGGATGAGGTTTACTTTTGAGAGTGATGTTGTTCACTTGCCCTCAACATGAAAATGCAAAAGGTTAGTGAAACGACAAGATGGTAATGCGGTACACTTTGATATATATTGCGGCTCACTTGCTCTTGTCTTTGCGGTCCATTCTCGTTCATAAAAGAAAGTTGAAAAAAAGACAATAAAAACTCGTATGAGAAAAATAACGTCCGACAAAAGAAATTATGCAGCTCGCTTGCACGTCCGATGAGGTGCGGTTTTCATTTTAAAGCAGTGCGGTCGGCCGTGTGATGTTCATCCCGTAAGTGCAAAAAAATTGTTAAGGAAGCGAAAAAAAGTAATGCGGTTCACTTCTTGATAGTGTTGTAGTTTATTTACACCCGATGTGAAGTGCACTCTACTTTCTCGTCCTTGAAAAAATTACGTCTGAATAAAAGAAACCATGCAGTTCTCTTACCCGTCTAATGCAGTGAGGTTTTTCGTCTGATGCAGTGTGGTTTTCAGTCGGATGAAATACCCACGTCGATTTGGGTGTCGCGAAAACAAAGTGTCCGCATTTCGATAAATTTAAAACTGCTCTTAAACCGTAACGAATTAGAGAGAGTGTTCTACATGAAAAAGTTGCGCCTCGTTGATATCTTTCCAACGGTGTATCGTTAGAATTGTTTAGACAACCGGTTTGTAAAAACTTAACGAAAAACGGCCGCTGCCACTCGTCGTCCACAGCAGGATTTTTAAAATTAACTTAAAACCGTAAGGAATCTCAAAAATATTTCTACATATGAAAGTTGCGCCTTGTCCATAGATTTTCAACGGCATATCGCACGCCTCGTTTTGACAAACGGTTAAAAAACTGGGGCGAAAACAGTACAGAAAATTTAGAAAAAATGAAAAACAGAATTCCGTGATTTAGTAAATTTAAAACTGCTCTTAAACCGTAAAGAATTAGTGAAAAATTTAGATATGAAAAAGATGCGCCTTGATGATATCTATCCAACGGTGTATAGTTTGCTTCGTTCCGACGAGCGGTTTAGAAAAAAACGCGAAAAAACGCTCGCTGCCACTCGTCATGGGCCGCACCATTTTCAAAACTGCTCTTAAACCGTGTGGAATCTCGAAAAGTGTTCAACATGTCGAAGTTGCGCCTAATTCATAGCTTTTCAACGGTATATTACAATCCTCATTCTGATAAACGGTTAAAAAATTAGAGCGAAAACAGTACCGAAAAATAAAACGTGCAGTTCTTTCCGACGAGACGTTCACTCGTGTGAGTACTGCAGCACACTTGGTTCAAACAATGACGTGCTCTTGCATTGAGCGTGCAGTGCGGAAGTGGTGTGCAGAATAGTTATTCTGCTAATATTAGCAGTATATATATATATATATATATATATATATATATATATATATATATATATATATATATATATATATATATATATATATATATATATGAAAAATGCATCCTACTACGGGTGTAGCTACACCGTTTCTCATATACTATCATGTGGTAGTATATACTCTACTTTATTATTTTTAGTATGTTCATATACTATATCTAAGATACACCTAAGTGATTTGTATGAAAAAATTGCAAGTGAGCTCATAATTTTATTGTATTTATGAAATACGTACATATTTATCGTGAAATAGAATATGCATAAAATATGATACATACTACCGAAAAAGTAGTATATATACTATCTAAACATTCTTATATACTACATACTACGCATACATACTCTCCGATATGATAGATACTACCTAAAACGTATGAAACATAAGTGGGAGTAACTACACCGGTAGTAGGAAAAATTTGTCATATATATATATATATATATATATATATATATATATATATATATATATATATATATATATATGATAGGTTCTACGAGAATTTCTATTTATATATATGTAGTATCGTAAAATACCAGCAAATGAAAAACAATTAAATGGAAAACACAAAATTAAAGAAAAAATAAATCATGAACCCAACCCCCCAACCTTTTAGTACCGGTTGGTGTTACCAACCGGTACTAAAGGTCTCCCCGCCCCCGGCGTTGGCTCGTGCCACGTGGTGGCCCTTTAGCGGTGGTTCATGCTGAACTGGAACCGGCACTAAAGGGCCTTATGAACCGTTGCTATAGCCCGGTTCTGCACTAGTGTTGCACGCCCTTCCTTGCGGTGCATCGACCATACCCTCACCCTCCTCATCCACTTTATATTCATGATGATCTTTATGTACTTCATTGCTTTGAGACCAATGAGAATTGTTGGAGCAGACACCCATAGTTGACATATATGTGCATCATTGAAACTATAAAGTATGATAAAGAAAACTAATCAAGCTATCCATATGTATACATTTATCTAAAAACAACAACAAAATTAAAAAAACATACCTTGTGGGCATTTCATCAAACACCATGTGCGCATCGGCCGCCGGTGCAACAAATTGCAAGCTATCCGTCGCTTCGGGCGGCAGAGGCACGGCCGGATGCACTGCTGGATTCTTCTTCACGCACCTAGAAGCGACGTCCACTTACCTCTTCTTTTGGGCTGCCGTCACCATTGGTCGGTTGGAGACGGAGCTCCGTGGCTTCGCGGCTGGCGGCGGTTCGACACCACCCTACGAATTCATCCGGGGAGCCATGAAGAGGCCGCGCGCGAGACCGGTGCTTGCAGCCGGTGCGGCGCCGGCGGCGAAGCCAGAGGTCAACCCCGTGCTAGGGTTTACGGTGGCGGCGGCGGCGAAGGGGTCGCGGGTGTAGGGAGGGGTTGTGAAGGAAATATGCCCTAGAGGCAATAATAAAGATGTTATTTATATTTCCCTATATCATGATAAATGTTTATTATTCATCCTAGAATTGTATTAACAGGAAACTTGATACATGTGTGAATACATAGACAAAACAAAGTGTGCCTAGTATGCCTCTACTTGACTAGCTCGTTAATCAAAGATAGTTAAGTTTTCTGACCATAGACATGTGTTATCATTTGCTGAACGGGATCACATCATTAGGAGAATGATGTGATGGACAAGACCCATCCATTTGCTTAGCATGTTGATCGTTCAGTTTTATTGCTATTGCTTTCTTCATGACTTATACATATGCCGCTGACTATGAGATTATTCAACTCCCGAATACCGGAGGAACACTTTGTGTGCTATCAAACGTCACAACGTAACTGAGTGATTATAAAGATGCTCTACAGGTGTCTCCGAAGGTGTTTGTTGACTTGGCATAGATCGAGATTAGGATTTGTCACTCCTTGTATCGAAGAGGTATCTCTGGACCCTCTCGGTAATGCACATCACTATAAGCCTTGCAAGCAATATGATTAATGGGTTAGTTACGGGATGATGCATTATGGAACAGTGAAAGACTTGCCGGTAAAAGATTGAACTAGGTTTGATGATACGGACGATCGACTCTCGGGCAAGTAACATACCGATGACAAAGGGAATGACATATGTTGTTATGCGGTTTGACCGATAAAGATTTTCGTAGAATATGTAGGAGCCAATATGAGCATCCAGGTTCCGCTATTGGTTATTGACTGGAGATGTGTCTCGGTCATGTCTACATAGTTCTCGAACCCGTAGGGTCCGCACGCTTAACGTTCAATGACGATTTTATTATGAGTTATGTGTTTTGATGACCGAAGTTTGTTCGGACTCCCGGATGAGATCACGGACATGCCAAGGAGTATCAAAATGGTCGAGAGGTAAAGATTGATATATTGGAAGGTTATATACGGACACCGGAATGGTTCAGATAAGGTTCGAGGATTTTCTGGAGTACCGAGAGGCTACCTGAACCCCCCGGGAAAGTTATTAGGCCTATTGGGCCAAAGTGGAGAGAGGGAGGCTGCCGCAGGAGGTGCCCCCCCCCCCAAGCCCAAACTGAATTGGACCAGGGATTGGGGGCTTTCCTTCTCCCTCTCCCTCATTTCTCCTTTCCGTTGATTGGAAGGAGGGGGGCCCGAATCCTACTTGGACTAGGAATCCAAGTAGGACTCCCCCCTTGCCGCGCCCCCCTTAGGCCGGCCACCTCCTCCTCCCCCCCTTTACATACGGGGACAGGGGGCACCCCAAAGGAACACCAAGATTTTTCTTAGCCGTGTGTAGTGCCCCCCTCCATAGTTTACCACCTCGGTCATATTGTCATAGTGCTTAGGCGAAGCCCTGCGCGGATCACATCACCAACACCGTCGCCACGCCGTCGTGCTGACGGAACTCTCCCTCGACCCTCTATTGGATCAAGAGCTCGAGGGATGTCATCGTGCTGAACATGTGCTGAACACGGAGGTGTTGTACGTTCGGTACTTGGATCGGTTGGATCGTGAAGATGTTCGACTACATCAACCGCGTTAACAGAATGCTTGCACTTTCTGTCTACGAGGGTACGTGGGCACACTCTCCCCTCTTGTTGCTATGCTTCTCCTAGATAGATAATGCGTGATCGTAGGAAAATTTTGAATTACTACGTTACCGAACAGGTTGGGGGATGTTGGGGAGGTCGTCCATCAATGAAATTTAGCCGGCAGCGGCACAGAGCGAGGCGAAGGCGGGCGCTGCTAGAGAATTCAGGGTGGCGGTTGCTTGCTCACGCGCAAATGTACATTGTCGAACACGCGGGAGCTGGCGCACCAAATACACAGCGCGGGATGCCATTTCCCCGAGTGCGCTGAACCTAGTTAACGCGTGCGGGATTATAGCGCAACTGCTGGAGCGTTACTTTCGGTCGTGCGTTATATAGCCGTTTTTTCCAGTGCGCAGCTTATATAGCGCATCTGTTGTAGATGCTCTTACAATGCATCGTCAATTAAGATGAGATTTACCCCTCTTTATAATGAGAGAGATATCTCTAGGGCCCTTGAGCTAGATTTACTTAAGGTTGATTAGTTATTTAAGCACGTGATTGAGAAACAGAGATCAAGCCCGAGCTTGACCAATACTAGTGCAAATGCCCGTGCGTTGCAACGGGCATAGAAACTCGCAAGAAACGACTCATGTGCCATTACGTTTCAATAACACGAATAGTTTGTGAATCAAGAGTAGTGCTTCATGGAATGATCTGGGAATCTTTCTTATCTTTTGCTTTTCGGAAAAGTGCAAACTTTTAGAATGCTTTATTAAAATTGTATTTTCTGAAGCAGAACTTTTTTTTAAATGTGAATAGTTTTACTTTTTGTGAACATATCTAGATGCAATTTTTGTCTAAAAAATGTAAAGAATTTTGACCTGTTTCTAAAGATTGTTTATACATATATCATAATGCACATACACTATTAAAACTATTTTTCACCATGTTAATTTTTTATAAATTTGGTTGTTTGGTTGGGAAGAGTTATTGGGTTTTTTTTTTCATTATTTGTGCTTGCCCCAAACAAAGCACTTGACGTATACACTTCATGTACACATGTAACATGCATTCTCTTCACGTACTGCTATGGCTCAAACAAAGGGGCACTCGCGAATTCATCTCCCTTCCCGTCCCTCATTGTTTCCATCCGTTCCGGGTTACACTCGAGCATCTTTGTCCGCAACAGGCGGCCTGCCCCGTGCTGCTCGTCCTCCCTCCATTCCTCTCGTTGCTTCTGGTCGCGCTCGCTGCCCTCTCTCATCTATCTGTTTTCTGCCGCAGAGCAACACCATGGACACTGAGCCGGTACTCACCTCTGCCTCGCACTTTCGGTGGCTGCACCATCGTGCTCTCCACCTGCGCCACCGTATCAACGAGACCTTGCGCGGCACCAGCGCAGCTGAAGTTGGAGTTGATCCTGATGGATTGGTGTTGGTGATGCTAATTGGTGTTGGTGATGCTGTTTGTATCGATACAGCAGTGAAGGCCACTGCCTTTTTGAGATCACTACGTATTAATTAGGTATACTTCCTTTATAAAATGTGCATACTCTATTATTTTTAGTCATCTTATCTCAACCCCATTTCTTTTCCCCCTCTCGCACATCCGAGAGCATACCCCAAGCAAATTCCCCTTTTTACACTGCCTCCTCCAACCACGCCGGGAGAGGAGCTTGTTTGTGGCCTGAGCCGCCCCAAGCAGCAGGCCCAGCTTTGGAAACCGCTTAGCAAGCGGCGATATCGGGACGCCATCGACAACATCATAGCTGGCCTTCTTTCTTCGGCGTCGGCATTTGCTCCTCCTCCACCACCACCACCACCACCTCGTGAGCCGGATTAGCTTCTTTTTTAGCTTTGTTTGGGGCTTGTCTTGTTGTACCCCATCATGACTTTATGACTTGATCGTACTCTATACTGTGATGTTGGATGCTCGGTTCGTTGCTTTATAATGTAAAGCGGGGGGAAACCCTTTTTCATAAAGCAGCAGGCCCAGCTAGCTGCCGCCCCTCTCCTCCTCTTTCTTGCCTTTTTCCCTTCTCCTTCTTCTCTATCTAAACTCTATTTTCTCAGAAGGTAGTCGCCATGGAACAACAGCAGCACCTCCGAATTGGGGCTCGCCACCTCTCGCCACATCTCCATCGGCCTTGTACTCTTTCGCCTTGATCCGTCCGTCCCACCGCTGGATCCATGCCATAGTAGTCGGATCCGCTGGCCACGTCTCAGTCGGCCTTGTGCTCGTCCGCCCCGATCTGTCCGCCCCAGCATCACTGGATCCACGCCGTAGTTGCCGGATCCACCACACTGACCACCAAGCGCCGCCTCGCCCTGTTCGTCTGCCACCTCTCCGTCAGCCTCGTGCTCCTCCGCCCTGCCGCCTACTGCCTCGTAGGCCGTCGGGAGGAGGAGGACCTATGCAGGCAGGCCCTCCTCCCGCTTCTCACTCGTCCCGATCTCCTTCGTGCAGCCGAGGTAGGGGCTCGATCCCGCGAGTGGCCGTCCGTGGCTCTTGTCGGCGTCCCTCGCCGTCGCCCTGTCCGAACGATTGGAACCCCCGCCCCTTCTTCCCTTTCTCTCTTCCTGCGCGCTCCTCCCGCCGGCCGTCCAGCACGCCATCATCATCCCTCGCAGAGGCGCCGCCTCTCTCTGCTCCTCTCGTGCTCCAACCACCGCAGGCCGCCGCCCCTGAAGTTCCTCCGCATGCCATCTCTGGATCCTGCTCTGCAGTTTGCTGCCAGCCCCGCTTGCAACTGCCACTACCTGCTACTAACTCGTTCGGGTCGAGCGAAACGTTTTTTACCTACTAACTTAAATTTGTAGCGCGGGCTAATTGTCTATAACTTCAAGGGGCTTTGTGTAAAAATGCCGCGTCCGTGAACCCGACAGACTCAACCCGTGCTTTATTATTAGGGAAAGATAATGCGGTAAAGGGACCGATATGTACTCCTATGTAACATTGTGTAGGTTTGTCTGATTCAGTTGATCTTTACCTGCATTTGGAAGTTGGCATGTCATGCTAGAGGTCACTAGCAACTACTCCCTCCGTTCCTAAATAGTTGTCTTTCTAAAGATTTCAACAAGTGACTACATACGTAGCAAAATGAGTGAATCTATACTCTAAAACATGTCTACATACATCCGTATGTTGTAATCCATTTGAGATGGCTAGAAAGACAATTATTTGGGAACGGAGGGAGTAGTGATCATGTAATCTTAGGAGAAAGATTCTGAAGCGTTTTTTTACTCCCATGAGTGACTGTCATAGCGACAAGGGTTTCCCCGTCTACCGCTGGCGCAGCAACTGACCTGCCTCTCTTCTTTGTCCTTAGGGCCATGGAGGCATGACGGACCCCAGCCTTTACCACCTGCCTCTCTTCTCTGTCCTTAGGGCCATGGAGGCATGACGGACCCCAGCCTTTACCTGCGTGTGGGCTCCTGCCCTATTTTAGTTACCAGTAAAAGGGCCCGTGCGTTGCAACAAGAGAAAAAAAATCATAATCTCGAATGGCGATGACTGCATTTTGTTCATATCTCATCGCGATTTTCAAAATTTGTTCACAAATGCAAAAAATGTTTTTTTAATTTATTCACAAATATAAGTAATTTTCACATTTTAAAAAACATACTATAGTATTCTGGTCCACCCACGCAGTTAATTCTTCAAACTTCACGCAGGTATATAGTCACAAAGACTCAGAAGCATTATTATTTAACTACATACCTTCGATCATTCGTGAACATTTTTACAAATTTGGGAACATTTTTACAAATCAATCCAAGATGACGAGCTGATCCAGCTCCACATAACATAGTCTAGGTATGCTAGCATTAATTGGCAAGCTCATGTCAAATATTATGGACTCATGCAAAGCCCCTCGCACCTTGCATATGAGAGATCCCGTTTAATTAGCTCACAGCAGACAACGATGTTAAAAGCTATATAAATTGGCAAAAGTCAGTTTCATGTAGCAAGGTGGGACTATTGAATATCAAATATCGAAGGTCAGACCGTAGGCTACAGAATTCTAGTTGTTGCGTTGATGGATCTAGCCCAGCAGTTGGACCGCAGGCTAAGGCCCAATGCTGTTGTGTGGCCTTTGTGCTGTCTGCAGTATATAAACATAATTCCACAATCGTTGTCTGCTGTGAGCTAGTTGGCTAGGGAAGTTAGAATGTAGTTTGTGGTTTCAAGCTCAAATCCCGGTTTTGCCATAATTTTTTTTCGCTCAACTATTATCATTATATTATAGGAAGCCCATCTCTACGCATATGAAGCCCATCCTTGAGCCAGGCAGGCCGAAATTCTAGGACAAACCAAAATATTTTATGACCTATATAAAAGGAAATCTTCCTTCTATCTCTCAAGCAACATGTTACCTAGGTGGACTGGCTTGCAAGGTTCGAGTCCCTCCCAAACCAATTTATTTTTTGAAGAAAACGGAACGCAATTTTTTACGTACAACTCAAACGTCAGACAAAAAAAAAAAAAACCCGATGACCTACAAAAAGCCTGATGGTCCAAAAAAAAGTGGAGAAACAATCCTCCCTTTAATATTAGGGAAAATTTTGATTATTAATCCAATACCACCCAGGAACCTTAATCCATCTGATCCAACATGATGAAAACACAAAAAAATGGCGAAAACGAAAATCTCAACTGGTGCATGTCTTCTCTTAAACAGCTTGTTGCATCAAATTTATCGATTATATATTAAAAGGGCTTGACGGTTTAAAATCCCATACAAATAACAAACTTTTGTCCTTTAATTCTGCACAAAAAATAATTTATTTCACTTCCTCTGAACGTAGAGCATATTATTTATTATCGGCTGACAATTATGGGTTGTAACTACTTATCTATACACAAAAACCGTCGGGGTAAAAGACAGCTTGGTGTGGCACATGCCTATGAGAGCATCATAAGTAGAGAAACAAATTAAACCTAAGGGAGGCCAAACGAATCAAAGATTTCTGGACCAGAAGCGAATGAAGTAGCATGCATGTGGGAGGGGGCGCCATTCTGAACGGTGGCTCTAGAACCGTCTGTGCGTACGCATGGATATGGAAGAAGACATGCTAGGAATGTGAACAGAATCAGCTACATGCACGCCGACAAGGAGAAGCCGCATCATTTTGGGAGAGTTCACCTCGGAGTGATAGAACTTGGAGGCTCAAGTACTTACATTATCGTGCAACTTGATTTCTACTATCATGCTAATCTCACACTTCACCAAACTTCACTGCAACATGACAGCCTAGCTGACAGCGACGAACTATGAAGGGGCAGCCTCATCAGTCTTCTCAGACAGTGTCGGCAGATTTTATTGTACCATATATTAGTGAACGTCGATGCACTCAAAAGGTAACATAAATTATGTTCCAATCAAGTAAGAGAATGTGATTTATATGTGTGACATATTGTCTGCTATGTACTCCCTCCGTCCGGAAATACTTGTCATTAAAATGATTAAAAAAAGATGTACCTAAATGTATTTTAGTTCTAGATACATTCCTTTTTATCCATTTTGATTACAAGTATTTTCGGACGGAGGGAGTACTTGTCTACATGCACCAACAAAAATATGATGCGTTTTGCCCAATTAATACAAGAGTTAGATAACAGGAAAGAGGAAAATATTCAATCGAATGCTTGCTTCTTATTTTTGTTGAGAATTTTCAAAAGGTGCTGGCCGACATGGAATTCATTTATCAGTTGTAATTTCCTCGCATATTTTTTCATCCTGTGCAGCTTAAAGTTTCTGTTGCAACACAACAGAAACAAGAGAAGCACTAGTCCGTGCTAGTGGAGAACGGCGTTTCGGTGCCCGGGTGCATCTGCACCCGGTCAAAAAAAAATCGTAAAAATTCAGAAAAATTCAAAAAAACATTGGGTGGTAGACAATTTGATGCGTGAGGTACGCTCCAATTTTCAAAACATTTGGACTTCTGTGCAGCTCTCAGTAAAAAAGACAAATCAGACCAGAACAGTATATGAACAGTACACATTTTTACAGACCTCCGATTTGTCTTTTTTGCTGAGAGCTGCACAGAAGTCCAAATGCTTTGAAAATTGGAGCGTACCCCACGCATCAAATTGTCCACCACCAGAATGTTTTTTGGAATTTTTTGAATTTTTCTAGTATTTTTTTTTATTTTTTTCATGAGCGCAGGTGCAGATGAGCTTGGGCTCAGATTCGAATTTTCCGTGCTAGTGGAGGTTTCTATTGCAAACAAGGGAGAGTAGATACTCCAAAGTGAATTATATGAAAAAATTGCAAATGAGCCCTTAGTTTTATTGTATGTGAAATACGTACATATTTGTACATGAAACCGACTATGCATAAAATATGGTACATACTACCAAAAAATTGGTATGTATACTACCTAAACATTCTTATATACTACATACTACGCATATATACTCTTCGATGTGATAGATACTACCTAGAACGTATGAAATAAAAGTGGGAGTAACTACACCCGGTAGTAGGAAATATATATATAATGTTATCTCGTAGCCACTAATCGTCTAACCCACCCCTTAAGACCCCCTTAAGTGCCGAAAAATATTACATACCATTTCCTTTTTATATGATTCATTCTTCATGGGGCCGCCGTAGCTATAATTATATATATATATATATATATATATATATATATATATATATATATATATATATACACACACACTAATAATAAAGCAAATTGGGTTTCTTTCATCCGTCATGGCATTTTTCAGAAAAGTCCCTCTATTTCAGAGAATTCAACCCGCAGTCCTGTTTTAAGTTAAAACAAACCGTTTTTTCATATTTTACACAAAAGTCCCTGTGTTTTGTTGAAATCAACCCGCAGTCTGGATTTAAGTCGCATCCGAACCGTTATTTTACATTTTTTAAACCCCCACGATGTTCTAGGTAATTCATCCGCGGATCATATTTAAGTCAAACACTGTTTTTTTAAGTCATCCATATCTTTTAAACCGTAACTCCTATTTGAACATGTTATATATGAAATTTGATTAGAAAAATATGTAGAATATGAATACGAGATTATTTTCACCTGTTAAGTATTTTTAAATATTATTTTGGAATATATTTAAGTCAAATAAATGATTTTCTAAAGTATCCATATCTTTTAAACCGTAACTTTGATTTTAACATATTATATATGAAATTTTATTAAAAAAATATGTGGAATCTAAATATGATGTTAATTTTACCTTTTAAATATTTTAAAAATATCGTTTTGGGAGCAAACTTATAATTTATAGCGTAAGATCCGTTTTCCTTTCGTACCGGCGGCGACCCGGATTGCAAATAAACACCCCACTATAACAATATAGAGAAAAGAAAACATCGATAACTACACATGCATACCTCTGAAAAATGTCACAGGGGAAAATAACAGATTTCTCATCGCGAGTGTGAGAGAAAGCGAGAGAGAGAGACAGAGAGAGAGGGAGAGATAGGGAGGGGGGGGAGGGAGGGAGAGGAAGGAGAGACGGAGAGAGAGACGCCTTAGGATTAAATATATTCAAACACCTTTTTTTTGTTTTGTGTGAACACCGAGGCCATCGCCGGCGAGGGTGAGAAGGAGGATAAGCGGCAACATAAATATGATGTCTTGCAAAAATAAACAAGATGGACCTATTGTGGTCTTGGATGATGGTTGTTAGGTTAAGAGTGTGTGTTATGTTTTCTCTCCCGTTACAACGCATGGGCTCTTTTGCTAATATATATATATATATATATATATATATATATATATATATATATATATATATATATATATATATATATATATATAATGTTTTTGTAGCGTGCGTGGCCCAACTCCCATCGGCTCTTTATTTGATTATTCAACCAATACCACCCAGGAACCTTCTGTTGGAAATATGCCCTAGAGGCAATAATAAAAGCATTATTATTATATTTCCTTATTCATGATAATTGTCTTTATTCGTGCTATAATTATGTTAACCGGAAATCGTAATACATGTGTGAATAACAGACAACAACATGTCCCTAGTGAGCCTCTAGTTGACTAGCTCGTTGATCGACAGATAGTCATGGTTTCCTGACTATGGACATTGGATGACAAGACCCAATCCTAAAACATAGCATAAGATCGCATAGTTCGTTTGCTAGAGTTTTCCAATGTCAAGTATCCTTTCCTTAGACCATGAGATCGTGTAACTCCCGGATACCGTAGGAGTGCTTTGGGTGTGCCAAACGTCACAACGTAACTGGGTGACTATAAAGGTATGCTACGGGTATCTCCGAAAGTGTCATTGGGTTGACATGGATCGAGGCGGGATTTGTCACTCCGCTTGACGGAGAGGTATCACCGGCCCTCTCGGTAATGCATCATCACAATGAGCTCAATGTGATCAAAGTGTTTGATCACGGGATCATGCATTACGATAACGAGAAAAGTGACTTGCGGTAACAGATTGAGCGAGGTATTGGTATACCGACGATCGAATCTCGGGCAAGTAAAATACGATTGACAAAGGGAATCGTATACGGGATTAATTGAATCCTTGACATCGTGGTTCATCCGATGAGATCATCGTGGAGCATGTAGGAGCCAACATGGGT
This sequence comes from Aegilops longissima, assembly GCA_021605205.1. Classification (NCBI taxonomy): domain Eukaryota; kingdom Viridiplantae; phylum Streptophyta; class Magnoliopsida; order Poales; family Poaceae; genus Aegilops; species Aegilops longissima. Next base: position 24,314,013 of record CM038678.1, read on the forward strand.
ATCCAGATCCGCTGTTGGTTATTGCCCGAGAGCCGTCTCGGTCATGTCGCATGTCTCCCGAACCCGTAGGGTCTACACACTAAGGTTGATAGCGCTAGGGTTATAGGAATATGTATGTGCAGTAACCCGAATGTTGTTGAGTCCGGATGAGATCCTGGGCGTCACGAGGAGTTCGGAATGGTCCGGAGGTAAAGAATTATATATAGGAAGTGCTGTTTGACCATCGGGACAAGTTTGGTGATATCGGTATTGTACACGGACCACCGGAGGGGTCCCGGGTCCACCAAGTGGGGCCACCAGCCCGAGGGGCCACATGGGCCCTAGGTGGTGCGCCTAGGCCCACATGGGCCAAGGGAACCAGCCCCAAGGGGCCCATCGCCTAGGGTTTAAGGAGGAAGAGTCCATGAGGGGAAGGCACCTCAGGGGTGCCTTGGGAGGTGGACACCTCCCCTCTTGGCCGCACCCCTCCCTTGGAGGAGGGGCAGGCTGCCCCCCCCTCCTTGGCACCTATATAAAGGGGGGAGGGAGGGGGCAGCACACTTTGCCTGGGCGCCTCCCTCTCCCTCTCCAACACATCCTCCTCCTCCGTAGTGCACGGCGAAGCCCTGCCGAGTCTTGCAAGTTCCACCATCACTGCGCCGTCGTGCTGCTGCTGGAGCCATCTTCCTCAACCTCTCCTTCACCTTGCTGGATCAAGAAGAAGGAGGCGTTCGCTGACCGTCGTGTGTTGAGCGCGGAGGTGCCGTCCGTTCGGCACTAGATCATCGGTGAATTGGATCGCGGCAAGTCGACTACCTCATCCACGTTCACTCCGGCGCTTCGTTGCGATCTACAAAGTGGTATGTAGATGCTATCCAATCTGAATACTCGTTGCGGATGAACTCATAGATGGATCTTGGTGAAACCGTAGGAAAAATTTTAATTTTCTGCAGCGTTCCCCAACAAAGGCATCATGAGCTAGGTCTATCGTAGTTCTTCTTGCGCGAGTAGAACACAATTTGTTGTGGGCGTAGATGTTGTCAATTCTTCTTGGCGTTACTAGTCAATCTTGATTCAGCGGTATTGTGGGATGAAGCGGCCGGACCAACCTTACGTGCGCTTCGTGAGACCGGTTCCACCGACTAACATGCACTAGTTGCATAAGGTGGCTGGCGGGTGTCTGTCTCTCCTACTTTAGTTGGATCGGATTCGATGAACAGGGTCCTTATGAAGGGTAAATAGAGATTGACAAATCACGTTGTGGTTTGAGCGTAGGTAAGAAAACGTTCTTGCTAGAACCCTAATTCAGCCACGTAAAACTTGCAACAACAATTAGAGGACGTCTAACTTGTTTTTGCAGCAAGTGCTTTAATGATATGATATGGCCAAAGTTGTGATGAATGATGAATGATCTATATGTGATGTATGAGATGTTCATGCTATTGTAATAGGAATCACGACTTGCATGTCGATGAGTATGACAACCGGCAGGAGCCATAGGAGTTGTCTTTATTCTTTGTATGACCTGCGTGTCATTGAAGAACGCCATGTAAACTACTTTACTTTATTGCTAAACACGTTAGTCAAAGAAGTAGAAGTAGTCGTTGGCGTGACAACTTCATGAAGACACGATGATGGAGATCATGATGATGGAGATCATGGTGTCATGCGGTGACAAGATGATCATGGAGCCCGAAGATGAAGATCAAAGGAGCTATATGATATTGGCCATATCATGTCACTACTTTATATAATTGCATGTGATGTTTATTATGTTTTATGCATCTTGTTTACTTAGAACGACGGTAGTAAATAAGATGATCCTCATAATAATTTCAAGAAGTGTTCCCCTAACTGTGCACCGTTGCTAAGGTTAAATCGTTCAAGCACCACGTGATGATCGGGTGTGATAGGTCCTTACGTTCGCATACAACGGGTGTAAGACAGATTTACACACGCAAAACACTTAGGTTGACTTGACGAGCCTAGCATGTACAGACATGGCCTCGGAACACGTAAGACCGAAAGGTCGAGCATGAGTCGTATAGAAGATCGATCAACATGAAGATGTTCACCGATGTTGACTAGTCCGTCTCACATGATGATCGGACACGGCCTAGCTGACTCGGATCATGTAATACTTAGATGACTAGTAGAGGATGTCTATCTAAGTGGGAGTTCATTAAATTTGATTAAATGAACTTTATTATCATGAACTTAGTCTAAATATTTACAATGTGTCTTGTAGATCAAATGGCCAACGTAGTCCTCAACTTCAACGCTGCTCCTAGAAAACCAAGCTGAAAGGCGATGGTAGCAACTATACGGACTGGGTCCGGAACCTGAGATTATCCTCATAGCTGCCAAGAAAGATTATGTCCTAAGAGCACCGCTGGGTGGCGCACCTATTCTCCTGCGAGAACAAGGCGTTATGAGCGCTTGGCGATCACGCTGCGATGATTACTCCCTCGTTCGATGCGGCATGCTTTACAGCTTAGAGCCGGGACTCCAAAAGCGTTTTGAGAGACATGGAGCATATGAGATGTTCGAAGAGCTGAAAATGGTTTTCCAAGCTCATGCCCGGGTCGAGAGATATGAAGTCTCCGACAAATTCTTTAGCTGTAAGATGGAGGAAAATGGCTCACAAGGTGAGCACATACTCAAAATGTCTGGGTTGCACAACCGCTTGACTCAACTGGAAGTTAATCTCCCGGATGAAGCGGTCATTGACAGAATCCTCCAGTCGCTTCCACCTAGCTACAAGAGCTTTGTGATGAACTACAATATGCAGGGGATGGTAAAGACCATTCCTGAGGTATATGCTATGCTGAAATCAGCAGAGGTAGAAATCAAGAAAGAACATCAAGTGTTGATGGTGAATAAAACCACTAAGTTCAAGAAGGGTAAGGGTAAAAAGAACTTCAAGAAGGACGGCAAGGAAGTTGCCGCGCCCGGTAAGCAAGTTGCCGGGAAGAAGCCAAAGAATGGACCCAAGCCCGAGACTGAGTGTTTTTATTGCAAGGGAAGTAGTCCTTTGAGCGGAACTGCCCCAAATACTTAGCGGACAAGAAGGCCGGCAAAACCAAAGGTATATGTGATATACATGTAATTGATGTGTACCTTACCAGTACTCGTAGTAGCTCTTGGGTATTTGATACGGTGCAGTTGCTCACATTTGTAACTCAAAGCGGGAGCTGCGGAATAAGCGGAGATCTGGCGAAGGGCGAGGTGACGATCTTGGCGTCGGGAATGGTTCCAAGGTCGATGTGATCGCCGTCGACACGCTGCCTCTACATTTACCTACGGGATTAGTTTTAAACCTCAATAATTGTTATTTAGTGCCAAGTTTGAGCATGAACATTGTATCTGGATCTCGCTTAATTCGAGATGGCTACTCATTTAAATCAGAGAATAATGGTTGTTCCATTTATATGAGAGATATGTTTTATGGTCATGCTCCGATGGTTAATGGTTTATTCTTAATGAATCTAAATGCGTGATGATACACATATTCATAGTGTGAGTACCAAAAGAGTTAAAGTTGATAACAATAGTCCCACATATTTGTGGCACTGCCGCCTTGGTCACATAGGTGTCAAGCGCATGAAGAAGCTCCATACAGATGGACTTTTAGAGTCTCTTGATTATGAATCATTTGACACGTCGAACCATGCCTCATGGGTAAAATGACCAAGACTCCGTTCTCAGGAACAATGGGCGAGCAACCAACTTATTGGAAATCATACATACCGATGTGTGCGGTCCAATGAGTGTTGAGGCTCATGGAGGCTATCGTTATGTTCTCACCCTCATCGATGACTTGAGTAGATATGGGTATATCTACTTAATGAAACACAAGTCTGAGACCTTTGAAAAGTTCAAGGAATTTCAGAGTGAGGTTGAAAATCAACGTGATAGAAAGATCAAGTTTCTACGATCGGATCGTGGAGGAGAATACTTGAGTCACGAATTTGGCACACACTTAAGAAAATGTGGAATAGTTTCACAACTCACGCCGCTGGAACACCTCAGCGTAATGGTGTGTCGAGCGTCGTGTCGCACTCTATTGGATATGGTGCGATCTATGATGTCTCTTACCGACTTACCGCTATCTTTTGGGGCTATGCTTTAGAGACTGCCGCATTCACTTTAAATAGGGCTCCGTCGAAATCCGTTGAGGCGACACCGTATGAATTATGGTTTGGGAAGAAACCTAAGCTATCGTTTCTAAAAGTTTGGGGATGCGATGCTTATGTCAAGAAACTTCAACCTGAAAAGCTCGAACCCAAATCGGAAAATGCGTCTTCATAGGATACCCTAAAGAAACTGTTGGGTATACCTTCTACCTCAGATCCGAAGGCAAGATCTTTGTTGCCAAGAATGGATCCTTTACGGAGAAAGAGTTTCTCTCGAAAGAAGTAAGTGGGAGGAAAGTAGAACTTGATGAAGTGTTACCTCTTGAACGGAAAATGGCGAAACTCAAGAAAACGTTTCTGAGGTGCCTGCACCGACTAGAGAGGAAATTAATGATGATGATCAAGATGCTTCAGATCAAGCTCCTACTGAAATTCGAAGGTCAACAAGGACACGTTCCGCACTGCAGTGGTACAGCAACCCTGTCTTGGAAATCATGTTGTTGAACAACGGTGAACCTTGAACTATGAGGAAGCAATGGCGGGCCAGATTCCGACAAATGGCTGGAAGCCATGAAATCCGAGATAGGATCCATGTATGAAAACAAAGTATGGACTTTGACTGACTTGCCCGTTGAACGGCGAGCCATAGAAAATAAATGGATCTTTAAGAAGAAGACAGACGCGGATGGTAATGTGACCATCTATAAAGCTCGGCTTGTCGCTAAGGGTTATCGACAAGTTCAAGGGGTTGACTACGATGAGACTTTCTCACGGTAGCGAAGCTAAAGTCCGTCGAAATCATGTTAGCAATTGCCGCATACTATGATTATGAGATATGGCAAATGGACGTCAAAGCGGCATTCCTTAATGGTTTCCTTAAGGAAGAATTGTATATGATGCAGCGGAAGGTTTTGTCGATCCTAAGAATGCTGACAAGGTGTGCAAGCTCCAACGCTTCGATATATGGGCTGGTGCAAGCATCTCGGAGTTGGAACATTCGCTTTGATGAGATGATCAAAGCGTTTGGGTTTACTACAGACTTATGGAGAAGCCTGTGTTTACAAGAAAGTGAGTGGGAGCTCTGTAGCATTTCTCATATTATATGTAGGCGACATACTTTTGATGGGAAATGATATAGAACTCTTGAACAACATCAAGGCCTACTTGAATAAGAGTTTTTCAATGAAGGACCTTGGAGAAGCTGCTTATATATTAGGCATCAAGATCTATAGAGATAGATCGAGGCGCCTCATAGGTCTTTCACAAAGCACATACCTTGATAAGATATTGAAGAAGTTCAATATGGATCAATCTAAGAAGGGGTTCTTACCTGTGTTACAAGGTGTGAAATTGAGCTCAGCTCAATGTCCGACCACGGCAGAAGATATAGAAGAGATGAGTGTCATCCCCTATGCCTCAGCCATAGGTTCTATTATGTATGCCATGCTGTGTACCAGACCTGATGTAAACCTTGCCGTAAGTTTGGTAGGAAGGTACCAAAGTAATCCCGCAAGGAACACCGGACAGCGGTCAAGAATATCCTGAAGTACACGAAAAGGACTAAGGAAATGTTTCTCGTTTATGGAGGTGACGAAGAGCTCGTCAGAAAGGTTACGTCGGCGCTAGCTTCGACACAGATCTGATGACTCTAAGTCACAAACCGGATCGTGTATATTTTGAATGGTGGGGCGAGTAAGCTGGTGCAGTTGCAAGCAAAGCGTCGTGGCGGGATCTACATGTGAAGCGGAGTACATGGCAGCCTCGGAGGCAGCACATGAAGCAATTTGGGTGAAGGAGTTCATCACCGACCTCGAGTCATACCCAATGCGTCGGGGCCAATCAAGCTCTTCAGTGACAACACCGGAGCTATTGCACTTGCAAAGGAGCCCAGGTTTCACAAGAAGACTAGGCACATCAAGCGTCGCTTCAACTCCATTCGTGAAAATGTTCAAGATGGAGACATAGAAATTTGTAAAGTGCACACGGATCTGAATGTCGCAGATCCGTTGACTAAACCTCTCCCTAAGGCAAAACATGATCAGCACCGAACTCTATGGGTGTTCGATTCATCACAATGTAACTAGATTATTGACTCTAGTGCAAGTGGGAGACTGTTGGAAATATGCCCTAGAGGCAATAATAAAAGCATTATTATTATATTTCCTTATTCATGATAATTGTCTTTATTCGTGCTATAATTGTGTTAACCGGAAATCGTAATACATGTGTGAATAACAGACAACAACATGTCCCTAGTGAGCCTCTAGTTGACTAGCTCGTTGATCGACGAGATAGTCATGGTTTCTGACTATGGACATTGGATGTCATCGATAACGGGATCACATCATTAGGAGAATGATGTGATGGACAAGACCCAATCCTAAAACATAGCATAAGATCGCATAGTTCGTTTGCTAGAGTTTTCCAATGTCAAGTATCCTTTCCTTAGACCATGAGATCGTGTAACTCCGGATACCGTAGGAGTGCTTTGGGTGTGCCAAGCGTCACAACGTAACTGGGTGACTATAAAGGTATGCTACGGGTATCTCCGAAAGTGTACATTGGGTTGACATGGATCGAGGCTCGGATTTGTCACTCCGCTTGACGGAGAGGTATCACCGGGCCCTCTCGGTAATGCATCATCACAATGAGCTCAATGTGATCAAAGTGTTTGATCACAGGATCATGCATTACGATAACGAGAAAAGTGACTTGCGGTAACGAGATTGAGCGAGGTATTGGTATACCGACGATCGAATCTCGGGCAAGTAAAATACCGATTGACAAAGGGAATCGTATCACGGGATTAATTGAATCCTTGACATCGTGGTTCATCCGATGAGATCATCGTGGAGCATGTAGGAGCCAACATGGGTATCCAGATCCGCTGTTGGTTATTGCACGAGAGCCGTCTCGGTCATGTTCGCATGTCTCCCGAACCCGTAGGGTCTACACATAAGGTTGATAACGCTAGGGTTATAGGAATATGTATGTGCAGTAACCCGAATGTTGTTGAGTCCCGGATGAGATCCTGGGCGTCACGAGGAGTTCGGAATGGTCGGAGGTAAAGAATTATATATAGGAAGTGCTGTTTGACCATCGGGACAAGTTTGGTGATATCGGTATTGTCACGGACCACGGAGGGGTCCCGGGTCCACCAAGTGGGGCCACCAGCCCGAGGGGCCACATGGGCCCTAGGTGGTGCGCCTAGGCCCACATGGGCCAAGGGAACCAGCCCCAAGGGGCCCATCGCCTAGGGTTTAAGGAGGAAGAGTCCATGAGGGGAAGGCACCTCCGGGTGCCTTGGGAGGTGGACACCTCCCCTCTTGGCCGCACCCTCCCTTGGAGGAGGGGCAGGCTGCGCCCTCCCCCTCCTTGGCACCTATATAAAGGGGGGAGGGAGGGGCAGCAGCACCTTTGCCCTGGGCGCCTCCTCTCCCTCTCCAACACATCCTCCTCCTCCGTAGTGCACGGCGAAGCCCTGCCGAGTATCTTGCAAGTTCCACCATCACCACGCCGTCGTGCTGCTGCTGGAGCCATCTTCCTCAACCTCTCCTTCACCTTGCTGGATCAAGAAGAAGGAGACGTTCGCTGACCGTGACGTGTGTTGAACGCGGAGGTGCCGTCCGTTCGGCACTAGATCATCGGTGAATTGGATCGCGGCAAGTACGACTACCTCATCCACGTTCACTCCGACGCTTCCGTTGCGATCTACAAAGTGGTATGTAGATGCTATCCAATCTGAATACTCGTTGCCAGATGAACTCATAGATGGATCTAGGTGAAACCGTAGGAAAAATTTTAATTTTCTGCAACGTTCCCCAACACCTTCATCCCATTTGGTCCAACGTGACGAAAATACAGAAAAATACACAACAACATATGCACGTACTTACGTAAATGTGCTCTTTTTTTCTAGAATACACATGAGTATGCATACCTTATATTAAGAAGAGGAGAAGAGGGTAAGATACCCGTCCACCATTGTCTAGTATTGTGTATTCCTACATGTCTATGTTTTTACTCCTAAGACTTTCATTGTAAAGTTGGACAAACATAGAGGCCGCTTCTTTTGGCAAGTGGGTGGGGGAGGAAGAGATACTATATGGTGGAATGATCTTGTGTTCGTGGATAAAAAAATCTCTACTTCTAATATCTGAGTTGATGAATAGTCTCCACGGTTTATTTTTGCTGGGTTTTTTCGTCCACTCCCTCCACCTCACTGGTTTATTTTCGGGTCACCCTCTCCCGCAACGAAAAAAATCTGAACGGATGAAAACTTTTCATGCTGGCGTAAATTAATTAGTAATGTCTTGATATAAAAGAATCAATCTTTAAAGATCAAATCTAAATTAATTAACCTTACCTTAAATCGCTCAATCACATTAATTAACAAATAAATAATTGATTTTAAAAAAATAGTTCAATCACATTAATTAGGAAACAAATAAACGATTAAAAAACTCTACTCCTAATGGACGACTTGGTAGTCTCCATTTTATCCCGTTTTTTCGTCTCAACCTTCCATCTTCGGCCGCGTTTTTTTCGTCGCTCCTCCCACCATCCCACCATCGTACGATTTTTTTCGTCTCTGCGCCTCCTCTCTCAATCTACCCCTTCCGACCGCTCTCTCCCCCCTCTTGACGCGATGCACTCCCGGCCCTCTCCTCCCCTCCCCTGTTCCCCGCTCAGCCACCTCCACCACCCCCACCCTTCTCTCCATCGCCGGATCCACTTCAGACCATCAAGGTTCCACGACGCGTGCATGCTCGTCAAGGAAGCGTTTCGCGGATCTGCGCTCGTGCGGCCACGACGGAAGGGGCTCGAGGTGGCCGCCTGCCGCCGCCGAAGACCAAACCCCCACCTTGTGCAGAATCGCATCCTACGCCATGTTCCAGTGAGGAAGGAGGGGCGGCATAGATTGGGTCCTCCCCCAGCCGTGCGGTCGGCCACTACGACTCGGCCGTGCGGTGGGCAGATACGGTGTTTCAGCAGCGAGGTGGGAGCGGCGGCGTTCGCTCGCTCGGATCAGAGCTGGGGTGGCCCTGATCTAGACTCGGCAGGCCTCCTTGACTGTAGCCGGAGCTCGATGGGGCATGGCGTTGGTCTTGGCCGAGATCCTCCACTACCCGTCGTCTTCACCGTACGTCATTTCTTTGCTCCCCCGATCCCGCTACCCTCCATGGCGTCGTCTCCTGCGAAGGTCGCCATTCATCCTCGAAGATTGCCGGCCTCCCTTGCGCGGGATCGCCGCGATTGCCACCAGGAAAGACATCATCGCTGCTGTCGTGCTAGGTAGCCGACCACCTCCTCTTTTATCTTTTTTTGTAATTGTACGGTGTACTGCATGGCATAATGATAATTGTTTCTCCTCCATCCAGGCTCGCCTCAACACCGCTACCATAATATTTGTGTTGGGGAACGTAGTAATTTCAAAAAAATTCCTACGAACACGCAAGACCATGGTGATGGCATAGCAACGAGAGGGAGAGTGTCGTCCACGTACCCTCGTGAGACCGAAGCGGAAGCGTTATAACAACGCTGTTGATGTAGTCGTGCGTCTCCACGATCCGACCGATCCAAGCACCGAGCGTCACGGCACCTCCGAGTTACGCACACGTTCAGCTCGATGGCGATCCCGGACTCCGATCCAGCAAAGTGTCGGGGATGAGTTCCGTCAAGACGACGGCGTGGTGACGATGTTGATGCTCCACCGGCGCAGAGCTTCGCCTAAGCTCATGACGATATGACTTCTCCGGCGCGGGGCTTCGCTAAGCTCGCGACGATATGACCGAAGTGGAATATGGTGGAAGGGGGCACCGCACACGGCTAAGGAAAGATCCGTAGATCAACTTGTGTGTCATGGGGTGCCCCCTGCCCCCGTATATAAAGGAGACAAGGGGGAGGTGGCCGGCCCAAGGGGGAGGCGCACCAAGGAGGAGTCCTACTCCCACCGGGAGTAGGACTCCCCCTCTCCTAGTTGGAGTAGGATTGGGGAGGGGGAAAGAGGGAAGGGGCGCCGCCCCCCCTCTCCTTGTCCTATTCGGACTGGAAGGGGGAGGGGGGCGCGCAGCCCACCTGGCCGGCCCTTCTCCTTCTCCCTTGAGGCCCATGAAGGCCCATATACCCCCCGGGGGGTTCCGGTAACCCCCCGGTGTTCCGGTAACATCCTGTTTTCACTCGGAACCATTCCGAAGTCCAAACATAGGCTTCCAATATATCAATCTTTATGTCTCGACCATTTCGAGACTCCTCGTCATGTCCGTGATCACATCCGGGACTCCGAACAAACTTCGGTGCATCAATACTTATAAACTCATAATGAACTGTCATCGAAACGTTAAGCGTGCGGACCCTACGGGTTCGAGAACTATGTAGACATGACCTAGAACCATTCTCGGTCAATAACCAATAGCGGAACCTGGATGCCCATATTGGTTCCTACATATTCTACGAAGATCTTTATCGGTCAAACCGCATAACGACATCGTTGTTCCTTTGTCATCGGTATGTTACTTACCCGAGATTCGATCGTCGGTATCCAATACCTAGTTCAATCTCGTTGCGGTAAGTCTCTTTACTCGTTCCGTAATACATCATCTCACAACTAACTCATTAGTTGTAATGCTTACAAGGCTTAAGTGATGTGCATTACCGAGAAGGCCTGGAGATACCTCTCCGACAATCGGAGGACAAAACCTAATCTCAAATCGCCAACCCAACAAGTACCTTTGGAGACACCTGTAGTACTCCTTTATAATCACCCAGTTACGTTGTGACGTTTGGTAGTACCCAAAGCGTCTTGATCTATCTCTATAGATCTTGATGCTCAATATGTAAACAGCTTCACCGAGGTCCTTCTTTGAAAAACTCCTTTTAAATACTCCTTTATGCTTTGCAGAATAATTCTACATTATTTCCGATCAACAATATGTCATTCACATATACTTATCAGAAATGCTGTAGTGCTCCCACTCACTTTCTTGTAAATACAGGCTTCTCCAAAAGTCAGATAAAATCATATGCTATGATCAACACATCAAAGCATATATTCCAACTCCGAGATGCTTGCACCAGTCCATTGATGGATCGCTGGAGCTTTGCACATTTTGTTAGCACCTTTAGGATTGACAAAATCTTCTGGTTGCATCATATACAACTCTTCTTTAAGAAAAGCATTAAGAATGCAGTTTTGACATCCATTTGCCAGATTTTATAAAATGTGGCAATTGCTAACATGATTCGGACAGACTTAAGCATCGCTACAGATTGAGAAAATCTCATTGTAGTCAACACTTTGAATTTGTCGAAAAACCTTTTTGCGACAAGTCGAGCTTTGTAGATAGTAACACTACTATCAACATCTGTCTTCCTCTTGAAGATCCATTTATTTAACATGGCTTGCTGATCATCGAGCAAGTCAATCAAAGTCCATACTTTGTTCTCATACATGGATCCTATCTCAGATTTCATGGCCTCAAGCCATTTCGCGGAATCTGGGCTCATCATCGCTTCCTCATAGTCCGTAGGTTCATCATGGTCTAGTAACATGACTTCCAGAACATGATTACCGTACCACTCTGGTGCGGATTTTACTCTGGAAGACCTACGAGGTTTGGCAGCAACTTGATCTGAAGTTTTATGATCATTAACTTCCTCACTAATTGGTGTAGGAATCACTGGAACTGATTTCTATGATGAACTACTTTCCAATAAGGGAGAAGGTACAATTACCTCATCAAGTTCTACTTTCCTCCCACTCACTTCTTTCGAGAGAAACTTCTTCTCTAGAAAGGATCCATCTTAGCAACGGAAAAACTTGCCTTCGGATCTGTGATAGAAGGTGTACCCAATAGTCACCTTTGGGTATTCTATGAAGACGCACTTCTCCGATTTGGGTTAGAGCTTATCAGGTGAAAACTTTTTCATATAAGCATCACAACTCCAAACTTTAAGAAACGACAGCTTAGGTTTCTCGCTAAACCATAGTTCATACGGTGTCATCTCAGCGGATTTAGATGGTGCCCTATTAAACGTGAATGCAGCTGTCTCTAATGCATAACCCCAAAACGATAGTGGTAAATCGGTAAGATACATCATAGATCGCACCATATCCAATAAAGTGCGGTTATGACGTTCGGACACACCATTATGCTGTGGTGTTCCAGGTGGCGTGAGTAGTGAAACTATTTCACATTGTTTTAACTGAAGGCCAAACTCGCAACTCAAATATTTTTCCTCTGCGATCATATCGTAGAAACTTTTATTTTCTTGTTACGATGATTCTTCACTTCACTCTGTAATTCTTTGAACTTTTCAAATGTTTCAGACTTGTGTTTCATCAAGTAGATATACCTATATCTGCTCAAATCATCTTGTGAAGGTCAGAAAATAACGATACTTGCCACGAGCATCAACACTCATTGGATCACATACATCGGTATGTATTATTTCCAATAAGTTAGTAGCTTGTTCCATTGTTCCGGAGAACGGAGTTTTAGTCATCTTGCCCAAAAGGCACGGTTCACAAGCATCAAATGATTCATAACCAAGTGATTCCGAAAATCCATCTTTATGGAGTTTCTTCATGCGCTTTACACCGATATGACCCAAACGGCAGTGCCACAAATAAGTTGCACTATCATTATTAACTTTGCATCTTTTGGCATCAATATTATGAATATGTGTATCACTACGATCGAGATCCAACAAACTATTTTTATTGGGTGTATGACCATTGAAGGTTTTATTCATTTAAATAGAACAACAATTATTCTTTGACTTTAAATGAATAACCGTTTTGCAATAAACATGATCAAATCATATTCAAGCTCAACGCAAACACCAAATAACATTTATTTAGGTTTAACACTAATCCCGAAAGTATAGGGAGTGTGCGATGATGATCATATCAATCTTGGAACTACTTCCAACACTCATCTTCACTTCCCCTTCAACTAGTCTCTGTTTATTCGTAACTCCTGTTTGAGTTACTAATCTTAGTAACCGAACAAGTATCAAATACTCAGGGATACTATAAACACTAGTAAGGCACACATCAATAACCTGTATATCAAATATACTCTTGTTCACTTTGCCATCCTTCTTATCCACCAAATATTTGGGGTATTTCCGTTTCCAGTGACCATTTCCTATGCAGTGTAAGCACTCAGTTTCAGGCTTTGGTTCAGCTTTGGGTTTTTTCATGGGAGTGACAACTTGCTTGTCATTCTACTTGAAATTCCCCTTTCTTTCCCTTTGCCCTTTTCTTGAAACTAGTGGTCTTGTCAATCATCAACACTTGATGCTCTTTCTCGATTTCTACCTTCGTCGATTTCAATATCACGAAGAGCTCGGGAATCGTTTTCGTCATCCCTTGCATACTATAGTTCATCACGAAGTTCTAGTAACTTAGTGATGGTGACTAGAGAATTCTGTCGATCACTATCTTATCCGGGAGATTAACTCCCACTTGATTCAAGCGATTGAAGTACCAGACAATCTGAGCACATGCTCACTAGTTGAGCGATTCTCCTCCATCTTTTAGCTATAGAACTTGTTGGAAACTTCATATCTCGCAACTCGGGTATTTGCTTGAAATATTAACTTCAACTCTTGGAACATCTCATATGGTCCATGACGTTCAAAACGTCTTTGAAGTCCCGATTCTAAGCCGTTAAGCATGGTGCACTAAACTATCAAGTAGTCATCATATTGAGCTAGCCAAACGTTCATAACGTCTGCATCTGCTCCTGCAATAGGTCAGTCACCTAGCGGTGCATTAAGGACATAATTCTTCTGTGCAGCAATGAGGATAAACCTCAGATCACGGATCAAATCCGCATCATTGCTACTAACATCTTTCAACACAATTTTCTCTAGGAACATATATAAAAACATAGGGAAGCAACAACGTGAGCTATTGATCTACAACATAATTTGCAAAATACTACCAGGACTAAGTTCATGATAAATTAAAGTTCAATTAATCATATTACTTAAGAACTCCCACTTAGATAGACATCTCTCTAGTCATCTAAGTGATTACGTGATCCAGATCAACTAAACCATGTCCGATCATCACGTGAGATGGAGTAGTTTCAATGGTGAACATCACTATGTTGATCATATCTACTATATGATTCACGCTCGACCTTTCGGTCTCCGTGTTCCGAGGCCATATCTGTTATATGCTAGGCTCGTCAAGTTTAACCTGAGTATTCTGCGTGTGCAACTGTTTTGCACCGTTGTAGATGGACGTAGAACTTATCACACCCGATCATGACGTGGTGTCCGGTACTACGAACTTTGGCAGCGGTGCATACTCAGGAGAACACTTCTTGATAATTTTAGTGAGAGATCATCTTATAATGCTACCGTCAATCAAAGCAAGATAAGATGCATAAAGGATAAACATCACATGCAATCAATATAAGTGATATGATATGGTCATCATCATCTTGTGCTTGTGATCTCCATCGCCAAGCACCGTCATGATCACCATCGTCACCGCGCGACACCTTGATCTCCATCGTAGCATCGTTGTCGTCTCGCCAACTATTGCTTCTCGACTATCGCTAATCCTTAGTGATAAAGTAAAGCAATTACATGGCGTTGCATTTCATACAATAAGCGACAACCATATGGCTCCTGCGATTGCCGATAACTTCGGTTACAAAACATGATCATCTCATACAATAAAATATAGCATCACGTCTTGACCATATCACATCACAACATGCCCTGCAAAAACAAGTTAGGCGTCCTCTACTTTGTTGTTGCAAGTTTTACGTGGCTGCTACGGGCTGAGCAAGAACCGTTCTTACCTCGCATCAAAACCACAGCGATAGTTTGTCAAATAGACTCCGTTTAACCTTCTCAAGGACCGGGCGTAGTCATACTCGGTTCAACTAAAGTGAGAGAGACAGACACCGCCGGTCACCTTTAAGCAACGAGTGCTCGGGCGGTGAAACCAGTCTCGCGTAAGCGTCTGGCGTAATGTCGGTCCGGCCGCTTCATCTCACAATACCGCTGAACCAAAGTATGACATGCTGGTAGGCAGTATGACTTGTATCGCCCACAACTCACTTGTGTTCTACTCGTGCATATGACATCAACGCATAAAACCAGGCTCGGATGCCATCATTGGGGAGCGTAGTAATTTCAAAAATTTCCTACGAACACGCAAGACCATGGTGATGGCATAGCAACGAGAGGGAGAGGTCCGTCCACGTACCCTCGTGAGACCGAAAGCGAAGCGTTATAACAACGCGGTTGATGTAGTCGTGCGTCTCCACGATCCGACCGATCCAAGCACCGTCGTCGGCACCTCCGAGTTCTGCACACGTTCAGCTCGATGGCGATCCCGGACTCGATCCAGCAAAGTGTCGGGATGAGTTCCGTCAACCGACGACGTGGTGGACGATTTTGATGCTCCACCGACGCAGAGCTTCGCCTAAGCTCATGACGATATGACTTCTCCGGCGCGAGGCTTCGCCTAAGCTCCACGACGATATGACCGAAGTGGAATATGGTGGAAGGGGCACCGCACACGGCTAAGGAAAGATCCGTAGATCAACTTGTGTGTCATGGGGTGCCCCTGCCCCGTATATAAAGGAGACAAGGGGAGGTGGCGGCCCATGGGAAGGCGCATCAAGGAGGAGTCCTACTCCCACCGAGTGGGACTCCCCCTCTCCTAGTTGGAGTAGGATTGGGGAGGGAAAGAGGGAAGGCGCGCCCCCTCTCCTGTCCTATTCGGACTGGAAGGGGAGGGGGCGCAGCCCACCTGGCCGGCCCTTATCCTTCTCCTTGAGGCCCATGAAGGCCCATATACCCCCGGGGTTCCGTAACCCCGGTGTTCCAGAACATCCTGTTTTCACTCGGAACCATTCCAAGTCAAACATAGGCTTCCAATATATCAATCTTTATGTCTCGACCATTTGAGACTCCTCGTCATGTCCGTGATCACATCCGGGACTCGAACAAACTTGATGCATCAATACTTATAAACTCATAATGAACTGTCATCGAAGCGTTAAGCGTGCGGACCCTATGGGTTCGAGAACTATGTAGACATGACCTAGAACCATTCTCGGTCAATAACCAATAGCGGAACCTGGATGCCCATATTGGTTCCTACATATTCTACTGAAGATCTTTATCGGTCAAACCGCATAACAACATACGTTGTTCCCTTTGTCATCGGTATGTTACTTACCCGAGATTCGATCGTCGGTATCCAATACCTAGTTCAATCTCGTTACGGTAAGTCTCTTTACTCGTTCCGTAATACATCATCTCACAACTAACTCATTAGTTGTAATGCTTGCAAGGCTTAAGTGATGTGCATTACCGAGAAGGCCTGGAGATACCTCTCCGACAATCGGAGTGACAAAACCTAATCTCGAAATCGCCAACCCAACAAGTACCTTTGGAGACACCTGTAGTACTCCTTTATAATCACCCGATTCGTTGTGACGTTTGGTAGTACCAAAGTGTTCCTCCGTAAACGGAGTTGCATAATCTCATAGTTATAGGAACATGTATGGGTCATGAAGAAAGCATTAACATACTAAGCGATCAAGTGTTAAGCTAACGGAATGGGTCATGTCAATCAGATCATTCAACTAATGATGTGACATTGTTAATCAAATAACAACTCCTTGTTCATGGTTAGGAAACATAACCATCTTTGATTAACAAGCTAGTCAAGTAGAGGCATACTAGTGACATACTGTTTGTCTATATATTCACACATGTATTATGTTTCCGGTTAATACAATTCTAGCATGAATAATAAACATTTATCATGGTATAAGGAAATAAATAATAACTTTATTATTGCCTCTAGGGCATATTTCCTTCAATTTGGTCATAAGTCAATTTGCTCGAGGAGGCTAGCTGGGCGAATTATTGTACAGATAATGTGTGGAGTAGGCTGCAGGGACAGTGTCCACCACCTCTACGGGCCAATAGCTCCTGTGCGACGTTTTTGAGGTGAATTGGCAAGAGTGCGACGTAGTTCGAGCGAATGGCTGTGGTGCGACACATTTGAGCAGGTAAATAGCCCACACACGACATGGCTGTTAAATGTGGTTAAATTGGTCGTCAACCAAGCCCGCCCGTTTATGTTAGGACATGTTGGTCCAACTTAATTGTTCCTCAAAATAGCTGACCGTGCCCTGCCGCCCGACCGTGCCGGGCCCGCCACTCTGCCCCCCTTCTTCTCCGGTGGCGGCGGATCTTGCGTTCTCGGCGGCGGCGGAGCCCTCGTTCTCAACGGTGGCGGAGCCTTCGTCCTCAGAAAATGGTGAGTGAATTCAAACCCTAGTCGCCTTCCCGTTCCTCTCTCGGGCCCGTAGATCTCAGCTCGTTTCCTCTGTTTTCTCTTGCGGAATCGATAGGTTGTGAGGGAGCCCGTGGGCATCTTGAGATGGAGCCCAGATTCAACTTCGAATAGGTAATCGCCTCTCTCGATCCAATTTTGCATGCAATTAGGGGGTGGCCTCGTCTGCTCTTTCTCACGGGCTCACACTGTCCGCCACTGACAGAGGGGATGCTGCCGCTCGGACCTTCGAATTGACAGTCAATTTCTTTCCATCAAAGGCAAAATTAGTTGATGGTAGCATACAAAACATTGAGAGAGACACAATTGTTAAATGGGAGGTTGAGTTTACAGAGATTGATCCACAAGTTCTACAGAACATGGGAGAGACGGCAGTGAAGAAATGGGTGGAAAAAATTGGGGAGAAAATTGTTTGGGGTCCAGAGCAAGAAGTATCACTGTTGCGGTTTGATGATTGGAAAGGAGAGTATGTTAGAATAGAAGATGGTGAACAGATTATTGAAGAAATCGATCGGCAAAACGGCTGGACAAGCAAACGGGCTATTTTTTTTGCTGAGCTCGTTGATCTGAACATTTTTTCGAAGGTTGGATATGTGCCATCACAATTGGCTGCGCAGATGGTAGACGATGATTGGGCTACACAGAGGCCATTGATTCCCATGTGCACTGAACTTACAGTAATAGCCGAAGAGGGACATGTGACTGGAACTGAAACTGAAACTGCAGCAACTGTTGATTGGAATGTAGTTGAATTAGATGAGCCTACTGATTTGGTCATTGCACCAATGCGACATTGAGATGGCCAAACTTTTGGCATTCCAGTTGATGACAGAGATAAGCGGGAGAAGGGCGAATCTAGTTTGCTGCTAATGCTGATGAAGAAGTAGATGGACAGTTGATGGAACAAGCTGCAGATGAAGTAGATGATGCACATGATGATGAGCTGGTGCATGTGTATGACAAAGAAAACCCTGTCATTGAAGTAGGCAAGTTGTTCCCAAGCATGAAGGAGTTTAGGATGTGTTTCAAGACTTATGCAGTCAAACATGAATTTGATGCCAAGACTGTTTGGACTGATAGAAAGAAGTTTTATGCGAGGTGCAGAGGATTTGATGGTAGTGTGAAGCCTTGCAAGTGGTACATATCTGCTAGACTGCAACTTTGATGGAAATCTTGTCGGGGTTAATCAAATCCCCAATCAACATACTTGTATTACAAGTTCACAGACAGTATCAACCATGACATCACAACTTTGGGTTGCAGAAAAGATCACCCCAATTTTAGCCAAAACACCAAACACTACTGCCAAGAAACTCAAAGTAGACTTGGAAAAGATGTACCCCATTAAACTGAAATATACCAAAGTGTGGAAGGCAAAACAAAGGGCAATGAAAAATTTATATGGTGATTGGGCAAATACATTTAGGATGCTTTACAACTTCAAAGCAGAGGTGGAAAAGAGGTCACTGGCAGTGTTGTGGAGATAGATACAGAGGTATCACCCTCGGTGAAGTCAAGTTCTCCAAGTTTTTATGGCTTTGAAGCCTTGCATTGATGGGTTCAAAGCAGGTGCCGCCCATATTTGAGCATAGACTCATCATTTTTGACAGCAAGTGGAATGGTCAGTTGGCAGCATGCAATGCTCTAGATGGACACAACTGGATGTTTCCTATTGTGTTGGCTTGTTTCATCGAAACAGAGGCTTCATGGACATGGTTCATGATCCAGTTGAAAAGGTGCCTAGGGCGGTGTCACCTTTGGCTATACACACAGATGCATGTAAGGGGCTTGAAAATTCAGTGAAAATGTTTTCCCACATGCTGAAGCAGAGGGAGTGCTTGGTCATTTGTGGATGAATTTGATCAAAAATTTAGAGGAGAAGAATTTGGGCGCATGTGGCCAGCAGCAAGATCTTACACTAGATGACACACAAATATCATCTTGATAAGATAATGGCAGCATGTGATGAGTTTGGTCCATGGCTGAACACCTACCATTCTTTGTTATGGTACAGTCAGCATTCAACACTGCCATCAAGTGTGACCACATCAACAACAATTTGGCGAGAGTTTCAACAACAAGGTGAAGGAGTTAAAAGATTTGCCTGTGCATGACATGGTTGACCAAATCAGGATCATGCTCATGCGGCTGTGGGAATTGAGAAGAAGGATAGGTGATTGTCGCAAGGTGATAAGCTTCCAGCAGATGGTACAATAGGTGGTCAATAGGAGCAGAAATCTTTCACATTTGTTTGTTGAAAATCTTCACCTTGGGGTGCTGAAGTTAGAGATAACAAAACTGGAAGGAGACATGTTGTTAACACTGAATTGCATGATTGCACTTGCCTCGAGTGGCAACACACCGGTAAACCATGTGAGCATGCCATTCTCTTCTTAGCATCCCAACCGAAGATAAACATGCACCCATATTTGCATGAATATTATTCGGTAGCAAGATTCAAAGCTGCATATGCTACTCCAATTCCAGCACTTACAGATCAGTCTCAGTGGCCTGAAGTGGACATTGAATTTTCCATGTGTCCTCCTTGACGAAAAGAAAGGCTGGCAGGCCTAAACAGAGTAGATTCAAGGCATGGTTTGAGAAAGGTGGGAGTAGTAAGAAGGGACAGAAAGATGGAAAGCCAAAAAGGGCCCAAAAAGGTAACAAAAATAGATGCAAGTTGTGCCAGAACTTGGGCACGAGGGGATCATCAAATGCCGTTACACTCTGATAAGCCAAAGTATGTTCTTGTTTATTTGTCTGTGTTTTGATTTGGTGTTTTTTTCTAGTTACTATATGTATAACATTTTCCCAATGGCCAGGAGGAAGCGAGCAAGTCAACCCCTTGTTGTTGAACAATGTTGGCCAACAAAAAAAGCAAGAGTCAGTGGCGGTAGAAAGAGGAGAAGTGTGCCTGAGCCTGAGCAGACTGAAGAAAATCCTGCTGCAGTCAACATTCAAACTGAAGAAACTGCTCTCGAGGTTGAAACTGAACCTGAGCGTGTCGAGGTTCAGACTGAAGAAACCCATGTTGAGGTACACACCGAAGAAACTGCTCTCGAGGTTGAAACTGAACCTGAGCGTGTCGAGGTTCAGACTGAAGAAACCCATGTTGAGGTACACACCGAAGAAACTGAAACTGCTGTCAACATTGAGACGGAAGACACTGATCATGAGGGTGTTGGCGAGGTGTTGAAAAGACCAGTGAAGAAAACCAAGATGATCAGTGAACTTGTGTGTGTAGTAGAACCAAAAACAAGAAGTGCTAAGGCGAAGAAGGGCACGCGACGTGGTAGGAAGAGGTAGAACAGAGAACAGTTTGAAAATTTGGGGCATGTAATAATATTTGTAACTTGATGCGTACTGGTAGTCACTATGTATCCCCGTATTTCTATTCGAACTTGTTTGTTGGTACCTACCAGCCAAATAAAATTCAAATTTAAATTCAAATTTGGACTCAAATTTGAATTAGGGATGGGGTATTGATGTTTTAATGCTATCTAAACTACCTCAACTGAAATTATGTTTGCTTGCTGATCATTCCGAGCCCTTTTGGTAAGTTGAACTCATAGTCATGAAAAGTGTGTCTCAAATGACCTCCAAAGGTAGGGTAAACGGCCTCATATTTAAGCAAGTTTTTTTTGGCACCTTGTCTAAACCAGCCAAATAATTTTTCTACACATCTATTCTACCTATATAGTGTACATCTAAAGTCTCACTATTTATTGAATTAATTTTCTATTATTTTCTTTTTTTGAGAAAACAAGGTTTAATAGAAAATTATATATAAAACAAGCTTAAAACATGAAAATGAGAAAAGTAAGTTAAGATCTTTCTTAGTCAATCCAAAATGAAGTTTTGGTGAGGTTTACACTTTTCATTTTCAAAACCCCACCTACTCTCTCGGTGCCCACTACTCTCATCCTTGAACTCCATACTACATTGTTCGAGGAGTGACAATTTTGTGAAGGAATTTTCAGTAAAATGTATGTAAACCATATTTATATTTTTTTCTCGTTACTACACGACATAATAAGACTATGTGCGCAAGTTTTATATATTTTTGATTTTTTTTGAATTAGTTATGCTCAACCCTAATCAGCCAAAACCCCTCAAAACCCCTCAAAACCCCTCCCAAAACCCCTCAAAACCCCGCACACTACCGGGCCGTCGATCGTTGTGCGTGGACGGTTGAGATCAGGCGCTAGGGTTAGCTACAGTGTGCATCGACCCGCATGAGACGCGCTGATTGGTTGAATCGGTGGGGTTTGGATCCGCCTCTCTCGTTGGGGCATCAGGACCGTTCATTTGAATTCAACGGCAAGAGTTGACGCGGTGCATGGACCAAGCCTACGCAGTGCCCTTTCCATCATTGCATGCGTGCTCAGAGCCTACCCACAGCATGCATGCCCAGCCGCAGAACTGCGCCCGTGCGTTGCATGCGGGCCCGTTGCATGCATGCCCTCGACGTAGCCCTGCTCCGCCACCCCTATCGGCGCGATGGCTGTCGCATGCCTACCATTAGAAGTAATGCATCGTCGCATCAAAGCATGCACCCGGCCACAATGCAGCAGCCCGATGAAGACAACCAAAAAGCCAACGCTGCATGGCGTGCTGTACATGCCGTGCTCCTCTTTGAGGACGCAATACTGGCATGGGGTATCGGGGCATCGATGTGGGTATCAATGCAGTTCAAACAGCGTGCTGCCCGTTACAAGATGGGCAAATGAAGGCGTCCATTATTGTCACTTGTCACGACTCCCATCGGCGGGCCCCCATCGACCGAGCGTTGCCCTCTGGCGGGCACTAGCAAGAATGGGCTAGGGCATGAATGCACGGGCGGCACACGCAAAGAACCCGGCAGGCGTGTCCCTTGACCCACGACGGCACAGACGCTGCGTCGTGAGCCCGTCCCCTTGACCCGCGACCGATGGCACGTAAGGATCGCAACCCGTTTCCCACGCTCCCACCAAACGCCGCCACCCCTCGTGTACACACTTTCATGGGCGCCACGCCCCACCAAACGCCGCCGCCCATTAATTCTACGGGTGAAACCACGTCGCGCTTGGGCTATTTAAGCGGGCACTATCGTCTTCCTCTCCTCCTCATCCACACCCCATCCGCCTCCTCTGCCCTCCTTCTTCCTTCTTCTCCAGCAAACCCGATCGAGCCCTCGAGCCACCTCGCCACCATGCAGTACACCGCCCCACCTACCGCTTCCCCCAACCGTGCGGAAAGGCTTTACCCGGACGGAGTGTATGTAGAGAACCCTTAGGGTTTGGGCGATCTCGAGGTGGAGGCGCAAGGAGTTAATGGAGTTCTTCCTTGGGGCGGCTTCCGCCACCTCCCCGCTGCTCTCCTCGGATGTACCATCTTGAGGAGGTCAACCACAACGGCATTGTGGTTGGGCTCCTTACCACGTTCACTAATCCTTTCGATGCTTTCCATCTCCTCGGCGGCGTATTGGGTTGGTTGTGAGTTCATAGCTTTCACAACCTACAATATCTACACCGACTTCAACGGCATCTTCCCCAACAACGGCGTTATGCACACGCTCCCGTACCCCATCAACAATGGGGGGGAGGAGTGAAGGGCGGCGCCCGGAGGGGCGACGTGGCCCCGGAGGAGGAGGAGAAGAAGAACCCGAAGAACCCGCGTTTGGTGCCCCCCTATCTATCTAGCGAGATCTATCATATTAGTTTTTTTAAGTTGTAATCGTTAAGCTACTATTATTAAGTTTTATTAGTACTTTAAGTTGTAAGGCTATCGTGGAACTATGGTTTGGAATCTTTATGCTTCTATATAATCGTTATGCTACTATATATATTGTGTGTTTCGTGCTATTTGTTGTGGATTGCTATGGGTTGTTTTTGCTTATTATTCGTGTATTGCTATGGGTTGCCACGGGCCCGAATTTCTAGACCCCAGTCACCACACGGGCGCCCTCACCACACACACCATCTTCAAAATATTGGCCAAACCATGGACATGCAACTAGGAGCCCCATGCAAACCCACTACGGACATGGGAGGAAATGCAAACTAATTTACTTCGGGCACTTCATGCAAGCATGCAACTCATTTAGTTCATGGAACCGTAGACATGCATTAGTTTTGGGCAAAAAATGATCCATCACAAAATTTAGTGCAAGAAAAAGGCCAAAATTGAAACAAGTAACATTTTATTGGGCCCCATTTTATTTGCCGAAGTGAGAGGTGAGCGGGCTGGTCACGGCCCAACATCTATTCAGCAGCCCAATTTTGTATTTTACTAGAAACTGAATTTAGGTGTGTACTCTTATAACTGAAGAACAAAAACAGAGGAAACAGAGCATGAACACTGAATAATTTGTGTTCCAAATTGCTGCTTCAATTCAGATACATAACTTGGCATGGCGCACAGATCACATCCTCTACCCTGACAGGCCTAAATGCCCATTTTAATGATGGATGAACAACAAATAAAACAAAAACAGAGCAATGATACAACAATAGAACCCCCCTGCCATGATATTTGCTTGCTTCTGCAAATCGATCATCTGCATTAGATGTTTCTTGATCTTCTTCAGTTCCTCGGTCAGTTCGGACTCCGCATGCAGTTCAGCATTGCGCGCATACATCGCCATCGGCACGACTCTGCCCGCCCCTCCGCCCGAGCTCCCCGTATTCTCCACAGCAATCGGCGGCATCCCGCCCAAATTGAGCTCCCAGGTTGTGGCCACACTCGAATCAACGTAGCCCTCAAACAGATTCCTATCAACATATTCATCAATCCACTCGAAATGGTAACATTTCTTCAAGATCTGAAAAGAACAACATGAACCCTAAATCCCAAATTCGAGAAGAAAAAACAAAATATGGAGAAATCAGAGCAAAAGACAGCGAAAGAACGGGCTAAGAACTAAGATCTAACCTTGCCATCCCTTCCTGTCATTGGTTTGCTCAAGCATTTCATAAATTCCCGCCCAAGATTGCCATTGTCATCCCTCTTAGTGACCAACCGTTTAAGAGGGTCTGGGCGTCAGGCAGTCAGGCACCTTGTGAGCAGCACTGGTCCATCTGTCGCCATTTTGAGTCTTGTGGAGGAGGTAGACATTTGCGCTAGGTCGCGGAGAAGAGAAAGATTGGGGAAAGGGGATGAATGGGCGGCGGCGGGCGGACGGCACAGGCGCTCGTCTCTTCTAGCTGCGAGGAGGTGGGTCCCACGAATAGACAAGTGGTTGGTCCAGCTTGCGTGGATAAGTGGTGGGTCCAGCCCCAACAGGTAACAAGGGCATCAGTTGAGTTTAACAGCCATGTCGTGTGTGGGCTATTTACCTGCTCAAATGTGTCGCACCACAGCCATTCGCTCAAACTACGCCGCACTCTTGCCAATTCACTCGATCATCTAGCATCTATGTCTATAAACATAGTGCGAATGTGTCTGTAACTAGTCTACTCATCTGTGTATCGACCAATAGACATTGACGATTACTCTTCTGTGTCCATCCATAGTTGTCATCTGTCATCGAATCATCGATTCTATTTAGTAACATCTTTCTTATCCAATTGCAGTTTAGATCATGTCAGTTTATGTCAAATATCATTTTCTCTTAATCCCAGTTTAGTAGCGTCATTATGCTTTTGCTTCTTGACATGAGCAGTGATGACGGCCTCAGCATGCAGTACATCTACGCTATCTAGAAGAGGCGAGCTCAGTGCTCGGATGGGGCACGACGGAGTCGGCACATCGAAGAGCCTGACAGTCCGTCTGCCGTACCAGCTCTACTCGCCATCTCCTTGATCGTCGGCACTCCATCTGCACGGCTAGCTGGAAGGCAGGTGCTAGTAGTCGATTCTAAGATGTGTCATGTGTCGATGCACGCAAATTGGCTTGCTAGACCTTCGCCTACAGAATCTTGAATCACGAACCAAAACTCGAAGTGCAGCAGACCAGGCCAGACGTCAACGTGCAGCGGAACGGGCGGCACTCGTGGCCATGAGATACGGATACAGGCCGAGTGACAAAACTTGAGTGCCTGTGACCCGGACATGTGGCAGCGGCCATATGACCTCGCGCGAGCCGCGCCCAAGCAACAACCACTGAGAGAGTCGATGGGGAGTGAAAGGGTGGGAGCAGATCCTAGCGGGCAGACCGTCATCGCAGGTCGTGTAAACAGCAGCAACCGTTGGGGCGTGGAGAGCTGACGGTCTCCAGGCGACAATGGCAGCGACGCTGCCGTGATGCTGTAGTGTTGACACTGCTGACAAGGACTTGACAGTCTCTGATCGCTCGAGTAGCTTTGCAGACCCAGGAATTGCTGAGATTGGTCAGTCGCCAAAATCTAATGGGACCCTGTCATGGTTGGGGGGATCGAATTCGTAACTCTTAACTCAATAGTAAATGGTGACGGCTGGGGTGATGAGGGAGCATGACGTGCTACGGCAGCAATAAAAACGCGGTGCCGCTATCTCTCTCGTGATTGAATCATCCCAATCTGAAACCTGAGTGGAGTTCCACACGGCAAGTGAATACCTTTCAATTGGATGCTCGAGGGAGCAGGGTACCCTATGATGCAAGTGGATGGTTGTATATCGGTTGTAAATCAAATCAAGTGTTCCCTTTTTCTGTACTGCAATTGTGGTTATATTATTGGTGTATAAATCTGCACAGAAACTGCATTTGCTATACCCTATATCTGAGCTAACATCATTTGCTTTCCAATTGCAGCTTTAGATCATGCGTTTATGTCAAATTCCATTTTTTCTTAATCCCAGTTTTGTGCTAATTATCTTTTGTTCTTTGATGAGCAGTTGTATTGACGGCTGATGCATCTATGTGCTAATCTACCGGCAGATTTGAGGGAGGGCGGCCAGCTGCCTGGCGGGTGCACCGGCGAGCACAACGTGGAAGAGCCTGACAGTCCGTCCGCTACCAGCTTACTCGCCGATTCTTTGATCGTCGTGCTACTCCGTGCAACGGCTAGCTGGTAAAGGCAGAGTGCATAAGTAGTATTTCTCATTTTCATTGTATCGATCAACAGATTGGCTGTCAGGTCCTTCCCTACAGAATCTTTAGAAAGAAAAAAACTACAATGCAGCAACCAAGAGGGGAAAGCACCAGCCAACGAACAGGGCGCTCTGGCATGGTGGACTACAGGCCGAGTGACCCAAATATGGTGGAGATGACCCGGACATGAATGGGAGGGGCCTATGACCTCGCCGATTGCTTCGTTCCCCAACCAAAACCACAGACAAACTCGATGGGGAGGAAGGGTGGCGAGCAGATCTAGCGGGGAACCGGGTAGTCGCGAGGTCGTTGTAGAGAGCAGGGTTGGGGCCGTGGAGGGCGGGACGGCCCACTGGCGACATGGAGGAGCTGCCGTGATGCAGAGTTGTTGATGCGGAGAAGGATTGTGGACGAGGTAGTCGTCGGGACGAGTGAGCTTGGCGAGCCCAGGGGATTGCGAGATCGGTCAGGCAAAATTAATGGGACACCGTGATATGGTTTGGTGGGGGGATGCGAGATTCACTCGGGTAACTAATAATCACCGGGGGAATCGCTAGGGAAATATCGCCCGTGGGACTAAAGGAGCGTCAACGACGCAAAAGCGGTACGAGGAAAGCTTCCTATTTAGATTTATTAAAACTGCACCTAATCCCTGCTCTCTCATGAATTGGGCATTCTTGGCCGTTCGATTTTGTCCGCTAGACATTCCTGAACGTTAGATCATTGTCTCAGGTGCGTTTAGCGCTAACTGAGCTACAGGCCGCAAGGTCAGCTACTCCCGTAGCTTTTTCGGAGCCCCGTGGTTAATTGGGCCCGTTTTTTCGTGCTCAGCCCAAGGCAACGACCGGCCCAATCGGACACAATACTCCCGTCTCCATAAAAGAAAAAAAAAAACTCGCTCAAGAGAGGAATCAATGAGGGTAGTCGATACATAGAGGATGCGGCGGGCGATCGATGTAGACGACGTGGGCGGCCTGCGATAGAATCCAGCCGAGACGCGATTGGATGGGATCCAGCGGAAGCACCGAATGCGGGTGAATCAGGGCCGGTCAATCCAGCCGTCGGGAGATACGGCTGCGAGGTAGAATGGCGGGGAGACATGGGCGATAATGGCGGCTCATCTCCTGGAAACTGCTCCACTCAGACTTCAAACACACAATCATACTTCAATTTCTAAGCACGCATTCATGGCGGAGGTCGACGTCTCATATGCTGGACACTTCAGTTTTCAATTGGTGCCTGTATATAGGCTTCCTCCCTGCCCTTTTCACTCACCCTCTCTGATCCAGTAGCACAAATCTTCAGCATCGTCCGTTGGAGCCATAGAAGCATGGGGGCGAACGGCCACGCTAGCAGCACCCCCGCCTCGTCGTCCTCTTTGCCGGCCACGGCTGGCAGTGGCGGCACAGCTCAAAAGCCGTGGCTGTTCGTCGGGCTCGGGAACCCCGGCAGGATGTACAATCTAGGCAGGATGTACAATCTAATGGGATTAAGCGCCATCGACAAGGAGAGGTGGAACCATGAGATAGCTGCTAATGTTTCAATCCTACTAGGCAGCGCCTTGCCGTTAATGTTTACTATGGCAGTGGAAAGGAGGAGTTCATTCGGTGTGTAAGATGAATGTGTGATCCGTGAAGTGAAGATCAATCCGGCATCCGTGGATGGCAGATGCAAAGATTTAGTGCTGAATAGAAAATAGATCTGTGGAAAGTGCATCAGTAGGATGCAAATGAAACCTTTGAGACTTACTGAAGTTGAGCAAAAGTGCAGAAAATAAATTCAGTCATACAACCGAAGTAGAGCCTCTTCAGGAAGAGAACATGCAGATTTTAAGTTTTTTATAGCCTGCTCCGGATGCTGTAGAGTTAAGTTTGTAAACTCTGCGAATCATTTTGTTCCAGCTTTTCTTAGTGTATAGTCTAATTGTATCAGGTCATTTAGTATGTGCAGATTTGCTTTTGCCATTGCTGATCACGTCCTTCTCTCTGTGCTAGGAAGCATATACCTAAGTTAGGATCCTTTTTAGTCATGCTAAACTTACATCCTTCTATCAACACTTTAGTGATTATTCAGAAGGGACGCTGCATATTCCTAATTCCACCGGATCGGGAATCAGTCTCTTTGTTTATTTACCAACAGTTATTTGGGCGCTCTTAGCTGTTCATTCCTTTGATTATCTGTTTTATTTTGATTATTTTAGCAGCCGATCTTCTTATCCATTTTATACTGCAGTGGGTGGCATTGCAGATGAATCCTTCATGCTAATCAGCAGTGAGCTCCATCTTCATCACGTACAGGTTGTTTGCTTTGGCATGGTCTTGGCACTGGACTCTCTAAGCTTTGTTTTCTGTACTTTCCAGTGCCATCCACAGTTCAAATGATTTGAGCCAAGGCAAATCCGTAGTTCAAAAGTTGTGAATGGGTTTCGTTCAAGCGGCATCTGCAATGTTAGCTTTGAATGAGCAAGAGTGGCAAAGCAAAAGTGAAGATTTTCCAAGCCTCCTTGTTCCTTTCCTTGTAATTTTTCATTTTCACACCTTTGCCATAGAAGAATCTTTATTCTTCCAAATTAGTTTACAAAGTATCACATTAATCCTATGTTGAATATCACTTAGTTGTTGACATCCTTACAAACAGTATTTCCATCGATGGAAGGGCTACTAAGAAATAACATAACCTTTTCAGTTTTATATATGGTTTCCTCAAATAACGTGATAAAATAACAAGTAAAAACTGTCATTTGCAAGTTGTATCACATTTGTATGATCTATGTTTTGTAAAACCGGAAAATATATGGACAATTTATCCTAAAATCAATTTCTATTTTTCATGCATTGATATATTTATGGAAACTCCAATAATATTACCGTACAAATAGACGGGCACGGCAACGCGTGCCTATCATGATCTAGTTACAAAACAGTAAGACTCAGCTACCTAGGGCCTCCCTCAGCGATTTGAGATCCTTGGCCGTTCGATATGACTTTTTTTTTACGGGAGTAAAGGAGATTTTCATTACTCACGGGGGCCTCTCGGCCACAACCAAGTTTACAATGAAGTCTAACCCCGGCCGCTCGATATGACTTACCAACGTACCAGATCAAAATAGCTTACTCCAAAGCGTGTCCTCCACTCTCCGTAATCGGGATGCTGCTCCGGAGGGCGAGCTTATGTCCTTCATCGGGCCGCTATCAAAGGCGTGCGTCGGCCCACCGAGGAATACTCCCAGCCCGTTCCTTACGTTCCACACATCTCTCCCCATGATGAATCCGTTCGTCCCCAAGGCGGCGGCGCGCACCCCAAAAAACCATACTGCAGTCGGAGGCAGCACCGATGGCAGCGGTGTACGAGAGGCGAGAGCAACAAGGGAGTCGACCCTCCACAAGCTGCCTCTGGAAAGTCAGACGCAAGAACTCCCTCACCAATGGTTGGTGCGGGCCTTCAACGGAGGTGGCAGAGACCTGGTAGAAGTGGGGATGTCCCTATCTCCCTCTTCGATTCCGTCACCTCCATCCTATGGACCACCGCCCCCTCGTCTCGCCGCGCTCAGCAACCTCGATTTCCTCTTCTCCGTGCCATGATGTCAGAGAACTACTGCTAATGAGCTCATGTACAACGCCTCCCTAACTCTCCTCTCCTCCCCAGAACACAACGCCTATATTCATCTCCACCCAAATTATACCTTTTGTGCGTATCAGGTTTCATGGTGACTGTGAATCCCCTGGCACCAATCATTGGACGAGGTGAAGATGAGGATGTGCGGTTCGACCATGATTTCGAGAGGTAAAAAGTTATTCAATTAGATTGTCATTTGTGACAAATTATTAGGTCTATTTCGTCACTTAACTGTCTTATGATTATATAAAGCTAACTGCAAATTTGGATCTGCTCAATGTCTTTAGGTTGCAAGATAAAGACCTTTTGATTGAAAACGTTTCGTTTCCAAAACCACGGAAATAAGTGTCAAAATTTGACAAACAAATGAATAGCAATGACCCTAAAGAGATTTTCTTGTGCTTAATTGGGCTTTTCTTTTACCAACCTATCATTGCCAGGGACACGCATCCTTTCCGCCATGATGAAATAAGTTTCAGTGAGATGAGACATTTAAGTAGCACACGGAAGCACCTACAAGGGGTTATATTTTGTGCTTGTAAGATATATTTGCTATAAAAATGAAGAGATATGGTAGTCAGTAAGAATCAAATTAACTTGGGATGTGATGCGGTTGTTATAGGTAGGCTCCATTGCATTTTTTATGGACTCTATGAAGTAGTTTTATGTGAATGCACTAAAAGTGCTGCATACAAAATAGGAAAATGATGTTTATGTGGCTACATAGGAGTTCTTCTTGTTTTAACGAAAGGCAACAGTGCTTGCATTTCATTGATGAAGAAGAAACATTACAAAGTCCTGACTGCCCGCACAAACACACAACAACACCCCTAAGGTGAGTGCTTTGGTATAGTGATATGAAGATAGTATGGTGAAGCTTACCATTCTTTATGGAGGTGAAGACATGTATTAAGGTATGGTTGGTTTTGTGGTGATATCTACTTCCTTTTTTCAAAATAATCCATCTGAAGTAGTCATTTCCAGATTATCTCGAATTTGAATTATTCATTGTACCTTCCAATAGATGGACAACTTTAGGCCAATACAAAAACAAAGTGAGTCAACTTGACAATGTAGATGTAGGCAAGGTCTAAGTTAAGAAAAATCGTTCCTATCAGAAGACTGATGCAAGGAATTAGGAGTTTAATATGCAGAGTTAAAGACCCAATTTTATTAGCTTACTTAGTTGTCTTGTTTCTTGGCCATTTGACGGGTATTGAGTTGTGTGTATTCTCAAGACTGCTAGGATATGTGTAGTCCAGAATGCAAATATACGAAAACAACTTTATTTGATTACCAACTTTTGTGTTGCATTTATGCACGCCTTGTACCTTCATCATCAATTATGTTCATAATGTAATAAGATAGATACAGGTCTTTGCTCTCATAATTTCTCCTATCATCTAATTCTAAAAGATTTGATTGTGCTATTTTTCAGATTATATATTGCTAAAGGCATCTTCCATGTTTGTTTGAGTTATAGAATTTTGCCAAGTGGATGTATTACCGAGTAGGGCATGCCCTAATATTTCTCATGTATGTTTGTATCATAGAAAGCTTACATTCTTTTTAAGCATTTCAAATTCTTTAGTTTATATTATTGCCAGGTAAAGCCACATTAGCATCATTAGTGCATTGGCTTCATAGCCTCGTGCAATTTTCGAACTCAGAGTATATCATATATTAGA
The DNA here is from genome assembly GCA_021605205.1 of Aegilops longissima. Classification (NCBI taxonomy): domain Eukaryota; kingdom Viridiplantae; phylum Streptophyta; class Magnoliopsida; order Poales; family Poaceae; genus Aegilops; species Aegilops longissima. The sequence continues at coordinate 24,345,764 of CM038678.1, forward strand.
AGGGCGGTCTCACTTGGTGCCAGTTGGTGCCAGTTGAATGTGGGACGCTCTTTTCATAATTGGTGCCAGTTGTACAAGAAGTAAAGTGAAGTAGGTTTTGATCTAATTTTTTGCATCTTCAATTCTAGCTGGTGTGGGTTCATGATCCAGTTGTTAGATGTCACATGAATATAAATGGTACAAAATTCCTCAGATATTCCTAACTACACAAATCTTCTCAAATGTGTCTCCTTCTTACATTAGATGTCGTCAAGATTGACGGGCGTGGCAGCGCGAGCCCCTATGGTTTAGTCAGACGTATGATAGGAAGTGTTTCCCTTTATTTCACCTTTGATGGGCTGAGGCCCAGGTAGGGCTGAGGCGCCCTCACGTGCCAACTGCAAAAAATAGTGTATAAATAAAATGGACAGCAACTAGTTAACGAGCGCTCCTTCGGGAGCCTCGCAACGATCAACGCCATTTGGCGCGCTCTCAGCCATTCGCCACGTGTCGCGCTCTGGGCGCTTCCTCCAGACTTTATTTTTTTTAATTTTTCCGCACGCGTTTTTGGCTTTTTAAACGGTTTTTACGGATTTTTATACGTTTTGGTTTTACACCGGTCTCCCTTAGCTTTCGATCAAAAATAATTTTGGAAAAAAAATTGCGCAAAAAAATGTGTTTTCTTTTATTTTCCTTTCGCGAGAGTCATGGTTTTGCTTCAGCAAGAGGCACGGTTGTGCTTTCGCGAGAGTCGCGGCCGTGCCTCTCGGAAACGAAAAAATGCGTTTTCTGTTTTTTTTCCTTTCACGAGAGTCACGGTTTTGCTTCCGCGAGAGGCACGGGTGTGCTTTCGCGAGAGTCACTGTCGTGCCTCTCGAAAATGAAAAAAAAACATGTTTTCTGTTGCTTTTTTACTTTCGCGGGAGTATGGTTTTGCTTCCGTGAGAGACACGGTTGTGCTTTAGCGAAAGTCACGGCCGTGCCTCTCGGAAACGAAAAAAACATGTTTTTTGTTTTTTTCTTTCGCGAGAATCATCTTTTTGCTTCCGCGAGAGGCACGGTTGTTCTTTCGCAAGAGTCACGGCCGTGCCTCTCGGAAACGAAAAAAACGCGTTTTCTGTTTCTTTTCTTTCGCGAGAGTCACGATTTTGCTTCCGCGAGAGGCACGGTTGTGCTTTCGCGAGAATCATGGCCGTGCTTCCTCGAAAACGGAAAAACGGAAAAGGAAAAAACCCGTGCTCCCGGTTTGGTTTTTTCGTCCGGTTTTTTTCGTGAAAAAAAGTTCGTCAAAACCTATCAACGTGGGATCTATTTGTAAAGATCCCGACGCGAGGAATCCAACGGTGAAAGCGTTCCAAGATTTGGACGCACGGTTTGAGAGGTAAAACGTTTTGAATAAACGGATATACGAAAAAAGGGAAAACTCCCAGGTTGCCACAAGTGGCGCGCTGCATGTGCGCCACTTGTCGCAATCTGATGAGTTGGAGTGATCTTTGCAACCAGTAATCCTCAACTAGTGATTTTGAATAAAATGCACTTGCAATTTTTCACGTATTTCACTTAGATTGGTGGGTTACTAGAGCCGGTTTTCCCTGAAGGGCGCTAGTTCGAGTTCGCTCATCCCATCTGTACGACAAAAAAGTATAACAAACGATAATGTGTATATAAATAGAACAAAACTGCAGTATTTTCATCAAGACTTTGCTAGCTCACCCGGTCACCATGTTTAGAATGATGTGTTGCATTATGAGTTCGAGTCCTGCTTCTATGGGACGAAACCAAAAATATCACCTTGTTTTATTGGTAGGTATAGGTATAGATATAGATATAATATATAATATATAGGATCAAAAACTAATAAAAATATAGAAACCAAGAAGAGAAACAGAACACTAGCTAAAAGGAAGAAAAAGAAAAAAGAAACAAATTGAACGAACAAAGAAAATCTGAAAGGGAAACAAAAAACCAAACAGTAAAATGAAGACATAAAATAAAAACAAGAGCAACCCATCATTGTCAACAAATATAAAAAAGAAGGAAATAAATGCCCGCGTTTTCTAAATTTTCAGCACTAAGAAGAAAATAATTAGGCAGGCCATGCGTGGTCCACGTTGGGACATTTTGGAGACATCCCCAAACCCTAACTGTCAGCACCTCTCCCTCGCCACTCCCCCCTCGTCGTCATTGGAGGAAGTCGTCGGGCGAAGTCCGCATGGTGGATGGCAGCGAAAGGGTTGGCATCAGATCATTGCCGCGGCAGAGGGTGGGTTCACATGCATGAGGCCATGGAGATGGTCATTCGATGGATGCTCTCCTCGGCTGCCAGCAATGCGGCCTCTCATCCTTCCACTCGCATCCTTGAGGCGATGTGCATGTGGACCTCATCTTGGGTGACGGGGTGGAGCTTGGGCAGGAGGCGCTGAATGGTGCTCGTCCCACAGCTCGTCCGGTGACACGACCGGTGATGATCCCTATTGTGGTGCTTGGTCTTGGGCCTCCTCCACTCACTCTACTCCCTTGCCACCATCATCGGTCTACCCGGGGCGGCGATAGTTCTTTATGCTCCTGGAGCCTTCAATGATGAGATATGATCTATGGGCGGCTTGAGAGAAATGGTATGGCCTTGTAGCAGCGGTGATGGCATTTTTGGACGGTCCAACAGTCTCTGGTGGCAAGGTGACAATAGCCACAACCCCGTTCAAAGCTAGATGGGCAGCAACAATGGATTTCTACGAACGAATGTGGTGGTCCATCGCTAACGCGAGCGGGTGACCCTGTGGTCTTGCGTTGTAGGCAGTGGCAATAATTGGCCGGAGGTCTTTGACCTTCAGTTTAGACGGAAATGATGCATATGTTTTGTCGTTCGGTTCTTCCACAACATGGAAAGACGACGGTGAAAGAAGACACTGTGGGACCGGCAAAGTGTCCTAAAATGGGATTTTGGAAGTACCGTGAACTTTCTCCATCGTCAGAAATAATCGCACAAGCGATAAAGGCATTGGTTGGATTTCATCTGGACTTTGGTGGTTGGATCCAACAATGGCGACACATGAGCGTCATTCCCTTCCTGAAGACTTCGCTGCTGGAGAATCTTTCTCATTGTCGTCGTGGTGTCAAGAGATGGATGGTTAGGATAGTGTGAGAGGCATTTCGTAGGATTATGTTTTAAAAATATGTGTGCAACGGTAGGCTACAACTCGCCTATTTTTTAAACAATAAACCTGTGTGTAAGGCATCACACACTATTGTGTTTTTATAACCGTGTGCGATGTGCATCACAAGCTTTTCTCTTTTGCAAAAGTCATGTGTGAGTCATCATGCACGGTTGTTTTTCTAACCGTGTGTGATATTTGATATCACACAAGCTCTTGTTTTTCTAACCGACGGTGAGCATTGGGGGCTATGAAAGTGGGCGGTGGGGCATGAAAGCTGCAACCTCATGTGCCAGAGCTGCAACCGCCCACGAAAAAGCCACCACCGGCTGCCAATTTTTTGATGCATCGACGATGGTAAACTTATGGCCGGCAACGACGGACGGCTGCAACCAGGCGACCAGGAAGATGCATCCAGCAGAAGGAAATGCTATAACCGGCAAGCAAAAAAGCTACGATTCGTGGATCATTTTGTTGGAACCAGCAGGAGACTTTTTTTTGCTAGCAGCGACGGTATTGCTACAACCGTGATCATGGATGCTAGCACCGGTGAAAGTTTTTGCTGGATCCAGTACATGCAAACGCCGGAGAAGACACATGCCCTTTACTGCTCCGAGCAGCCTCCTTGGATGAGACTGCGGCAAGGCATCACCCTGCGGCAAGCCAGAGGTGGATGCAGGCATTGTGTGTGTGGATGTGCTGCGAGGGGGCTTTTTCCCCGAGACTCCGAGCAGCGTTGCGAGCAGGCTTGCCACCAATTCGAGTCGGGGGCGAATGCAGTAGTGGGGGAAGCGAGCGACATCATGAGCGGTGTCTTGTTCTTGTGACGAGTGGTGGTGTGGGACGGTGTGCTGCGGGATCTGTGTTGACTAGCATCATGTCGGGGGGAGGGGGCAAGACGATGAAGTGGGGTTCTAATCGTTCGGCCGCAAGAAACTGAATCGTAGGGCTGCGCGGCGCCCGGCCAAAAATTGGGCCGATCGATCGACGCCTATCAGTTGCCTATAATGTTAGGCTAAATTTTTTAAAATAATACATTTTTTTTATTAATTTTCAGAAATATTACACCAAAAATATATTTTTCAAAAATAATACATAGTCGGCCATCTGGTAGCCGACTGGGTCCAGCCGGCCAGGAGGAAGCCGATAGGTGCCTGTCGGCTACCAGATGGCCGATTGGGGATCCAGTCGGCCAGCAGTAAGCCGATACCCAGTCGGTTTACTGCTGGCCGATAGGTGCATGTGCCCATTTTTCTTTTCATGTTTTTGGTTTTAGTTGTTGTTTTCTATATACTCTAGCTATGAAATGAATTTGGTTTGTGTTGAAACTTTTTGCATAAATTACTAGCAATATTAACAAACAACATATAAATTTTCATAATTTTTGGAACATCACATATTTACAATTGTATTTGATAGCTTCTGGTGAATATATATAGGGTTTAAATTTATTTATCCAAGTTGATTTCTTTTATATTTATAAATATTAAAATATTGAGGAGAATGGTTTAAACCTTTTTTTGAAACAATTTGAGAAAATTGTTTTAGCTTTTGCAGTAACCCAACTTTGAAATTCAAGTTCCAAATGCAAAAGCCAAAAAAGTTTTCTCAAATTGTTTCACAAAAATGTTTAAACTATTATCCTCGATATTTTAACATTTATAAAAATAAAAAAAATCAATTTGGATAAATAATTCACACCCTATCTACATTCACCAGGAGCTATCAAATACAATTGTAAATATGTGATGTTCCAAAAATCATGAAAATTTATATGTGGCTTGTTAATATTGCTTGTAATTTATGCAAAAAGTTTCAACACAAACCAAATTCATTTGATATCTAGAATAAATAGAAAACAACAACTAAAACCAAAAACAGTAAAGGAAAAATGGGCACATGCACCTATCGGCCAGCAGTAAGTCGACTGGGACTAATTGGCCGACTGGCACTAGTCCCAATCGGCTTACTGCTGGCCGACTAGATCCTGTCAGTCCCCAATCGGCCATCTAGTAGCCGACAGGGCACCTATCGGCTTCCACCTGGCCGACTGGGACTATGTATTATTTTTGAAAATAATAATTTTGGGTTAATATTTCTGAAAATTAATTAAAAATGTATTATTAAAAAAATTAGCTAATGTGGCTACCGTCGCCTTGCCGCCAAAGACTATTGGCCCTCCTAACATTAGCTAAATTTTTATGAACGAATGGATTTCTATGAATGAATGTGGCGGTCCATCGCTAACACGAGCGTGTGACCCCGTGGTCTTGCGCTGTAGGCGGTGGAATTAATTGGCCGGAGGTCTTTGACCTTCAGTTTAGACGGAAATGATGCGTATGTTTTGTCGTTCGATTCTTCCACAACATGGAAAGACGACGGTGAAAGAAGACAATGTGGGACTGGCGAAGTGTCCTAAAATTGGATTTTGGCAGTACCGGTGAACTTTCTCCATCGTCAATCATCATCACACAAGCGATAAAGGCATTGCTTGGATTTCATCTGGACTTTGGTGGTTGGATCGAACAATGGCGACACTTGAGCGCCATTCTCTTCCTGAAGACTTTGCTGCTCTAGAATCTTTGTCATTGTCGTCGTGGTGTCAAGAGATGTTTGGTTTGGATGGTGTGAGAGCCATTGCTCAGGATTATGTTTAGAAATATATTTACAACGGTAGGCTACATCACACTTTTTGTTGTTGAAATAAACTGGTGTGTATGGCATCACACATTGTTGTATTTTTGTAACCGTGTGCAATGTGCATCGCATTTTTTCCGCAACAGTCATGTGTGAGTCATCATGCACGGTTGTTTTTCTAACCGTGATATCACACAAGCTCTTTTTTTAACGGTGTGCGATGCATACATCAGACATTGCTCTTGTCAGCTCATTTGTTCCCTTTACCTAGCTACTACTACTTGGTAGTTTGCACTAGAAAGGTGAGGTTTGAAATAACCAGCTGGTAAGTTGCTTTCGATCAGGACAATTCCTCGCTATATTAACTAATTCCGTTGCTGTTTCACCATTTGCATCCCTTCTGGTTGTCAAGTAATCTTATGGTGCCTTCTCATTAATTTGTGTGCATGCAGCTGGATTCAGTTTCAAAAAAAAAAAAAAAAGGAAAAGGAAAAGAACCTTGGAAGTGGTTGGTTGTGCTGCGGATGGATCTGTGGACTGACGACGTGATTATCTAGCTAGTGTGCTTCTCTGTAGCATCCATTTCAGGACATGCATGCATGCATAAGTTGGAAGGATGGTGAGAGAAAAGAAACAAACACAAGAGGTACAGGGACAGCTAAAGATTCAAGACTGGAAATATAATACATATATCCAGGGATAGATGTAGTACATGATGAGGCGCTGCATACATATCATGGAGGAACACGCACGTACGTACGTACATTACATGGAGCGAGTTTGAGTGGCAACTCAACAATTTATTCTTACATAAATTGATACTATAACCATGGAGGCATTGACAGGGCATGCATGCATGCATGCATATGAGTAGCTAGTTTAATTATTAATTATTCTTGCATGCACTGTGATGCCTCATGCCCTAGGCCAGGTGATGGGGCCTGAGGCGCAGGACTTGTCCTTGGGCCAGAGGATGAGAGAGAGGGCATCGACGACCTCATTCAGGCTTGTCATGCCCAACTCGTCGTTGAGCTTGACAGCCTCAGGCCCGTCGTAGCGTCCCTTTTTCTGGCGCGCAACAAGGACCGCGCAGGACATGTCGGACCATCTCACCACATACAAGGGTTTCTCGATCGTGGCGCCACCGGAGAGCCATTTGGGCTGGATGGAGGCTTGGATTGGCCTGAGGCGCGTTGCTTCACAGAAGGTGACAGCCATTATGGCCAGGGCGCGGGAGACGCAGCCGGTGTCGGCACCAACCGACTGCTTGTACACGGCCAACTCGTGGAGCGCCCGGAGCGTGGTCTCCTTGCCAAGCACCAGCGTCCCGAGGTTGGCGTGCCCGTTCACCAGCCCCCTGTAGCTGTCCTCGAAGGGGAGGATGGTGGCCCCTGGGATGAGGTTGCGGATGTTGGCGAAGGTGTGCCACTTCCCAGAGCTGTTGGCGAAGGCCTCAATGTACAGGTTGTCATTTCGTATGGCGAGCATGATCTCATCCTGGCCGTCTCCGCGGAGCTCCAGCATCAGCCACCGGTCCGGCTTCGGGGTGCTGGTTTGCCTGGCGAGAATCGGCAAGCCCTTCTCCTTGTACTTGCTGGTCCGGACGCCGAAGCTGTGCACCTCCGAAATCATGGCCTTGTAGCTTGAGATGGAGTTGGCCTCTCTGACATTGACCACCTTGTGGTCATTCGGGTACTGCCAAGCCCTGCCAATCAACAAAAATACGCACCCATCAGCAACATGGATCGGACGATGAAGAAGAAAAACACGTACGTACTAGACTAGAAGAACTGAACCGAACCCAATCAATAGCAAGGAGTAGGAGGAAGAGGAGCTACTACTTACTGCCCGGGCTTCAACGGGTTAACGTCGAAGGCTGCACCGGGACTGGTGGGCACGGTCAGCAGCAGGAAAAGCAACGTCATCTCGGCGTAGTAGTACATGATCGATCGTCTCCTAGCTAGCTTAGCTAGTTCGAAGAAGGATGTATGAGAGACAGAGAGATAGGATAGGCTAGCGATAGGCTACTCCATCGTGTAGTGCATATATATAGTGTAGAGCGCGTGCATATGCAAGAGTTTCAGTGGATGCACCGTACCGGCCTTGTTGCTACCTGGGGACAAGTGTTAACTGCACGGTGCAAGTAAGCAAGCAACCAAACCTCCGAGATCTCGCAAGTTTCTGTTGCATTGCCTTGCAATACAACGGAAAGTAGAGAAGCGCTAGTGCGTGCTAGTGGAGGTTTCTGTCGCAAACAAGAAAGAGTAGGTGGGTGGACAGTTCTCCTTCTTCATTTGTGTTGGTGCATATGCCTACGGCCAGCTTAATTCTACGTTACTAGCTAGTAGTCGCTTAATTTCCTTAAGTATGTGTGTATATATAGCCATCCTACTAATTCATATACTCCCTTAAAATATATATACTCCCTCAAAGAAAGAAACGTAGTACTAGCTAGTGGAGGTATCTATCTAGCTATATACTGCAAACAAGCGAGAGAGTGGGTTGGTCTACTTGCTTGTATCCCATTCTGATTATGCACCACTACGTAAGACCATCTCGATCCATCTACTCCTTCCCCTGGTATCCATCCATCATATCTTTATCTTTTCGTAATAATAAAGGACAGAGCTTTTCATAGTTATCCATACGTCACCTCTTTATATCCGTTGGTTTTGTGTTAACAATACAAATTAACGGCTGAGATTTATTACAAATACGTGATGGCCGTCACGTGCACTTTGTCCGTCTCCCCATCCGAGCCGTCCACGCTGAGGCGAAGGAAGCCCAATGACGTATCATCAATCAAAAGAAAAGAGAAAGCCCAATTAATGAGACCTGATCAAGAACGCAACCAAAAATATCACGTCTCTCTCAAAAGAAAACAAAACCTCGGAGTGTGCAGGCTCCCGATCCGGCAACGCAATGCGGCGGCTTGTTCCCGGCCACTCGGCCAGCCCCATGCCACTGGCTCGTCGTGGCGCAGCCACCCCCAGCCTCCTCCTCCTCTCCAGCATCCAATTGGGATATGTCACCGACTCATATCGGATTTTTGTGTTGTGTTCTTAGTGGAGTTCGTGCTATATACGCATTGAAGAACAGATGCAGCTCGACGCCATAGTGTGCCCGCATTATTTGCCATAAAAACGCTCGATCCCCTCCAGTGAATCCACTATTCAAATTTGGGCGGTGGGCAGCCAGGGCACAGAGCTCCCCGGGTGCCTACAGGTGGAGTTGAGCACGGCCGGACGGGTGGCGAACGTGTCGCTGTGCCTCTGTAGGAACTCCTGGGCCATGGCGAGTGAGAACAAGACCACTATAGTGCCTGGGCCGACGCGGAGGGCCATGAGCGGAGCACCGTGGGCAACAGTGCCGCTTGTTGCCCATGAGGTGGAGGTTATCGACGAGCGGCAGCGGGCGTGCGCCGGAGCACGGGCGGGTGCCCAGGTTGAGGAGGTAAACGGAGAGCAAGGAAAAAATGAGCCATGCTAGCCACGACAAGCATTGCTTTCTTTGAGTTCGTCCGGCAGCACATCACGAACTTTTAGCATCGGCGAAACCAGCAGACAACTCGTTGGTTGGTTGGTGTTGCCTAACGTCAAAGTAAGATGGAACGAGCAGATCATCTTCAGGCGAGCCAAGAACGATTAACAAATTAACCTTGGTGATCACATACATCATGCATGACATACACTACTATGTCATAGTGGCACGAGTACCGTCTTGAAGGTAGGCTTCTTTTTGCAAACAGAAATTGCCGCTCTCTTCCGGTCTCGCCGGAACGCCGTCCCGCTCGTCCTGCTCCACTTGAGGTAGGCAGTTGTACAATCTGTAAAAGTTCTCCTTCCATATTCTCTGTATGTACATCAGAGGTACCCCAACCACTTATATGTAGGAATAGAGGTAATATTTTTTTCTTAGAAATCGGCACAAAGGTGAGCTTTTGAAAGAAATAACTGCTTTCTTGCTTACCCAAAAAATTATCTAAACTAGGACCTTTCCTATGTATGTCTCTGAATGGTTTCAAGTTACTTTGGGTAAATTTGAAAGAAATCTGAATATGGGATGTTTAACTTTTATCCAAATAAAAAATTATAAAGTGGATGATCTGTCTCATGATCCGGCAACATTTTGCTTTGAAGATGCCCCTAATCTTAGGATCGGTTGTGATTTTTACTTTATTTTTTGCTAGAACTACAACATCATCTTTTATGCTTTCAATCCCCACCCCAATTGGGGACAAATGTGGTGCTGGGTTTTTTTTTTTGAAGATTTAGTTCAACATCTGATGACTGATTGAACTCTATGCTGACTGCACCTTTGCAAAACCTAAATTATTGTTTGAACAATCTGAGTATGGAATATTAACTTATGTATTTTGTTGTTATTGCAAAAAATGGATCAGAGCTTTGAATCACTTTCAGATGGCATTGTTGAGGATCTTGATAACCAACCTTTTAAAAAAGAAAAATGTTCTCAATCAAGTATTTTGGAATCAGATAGTTAGATGATGCGAAGAATGTATAAACGGTACATGGATACCTGCAGGAAGTCTGGGAAGGATAGTTTGATGCTGAGAATTAATGAGGAGCGTGACTTGATTGGAGTCGACATGATGCCTATTGAATTTGTGGAGTTATTTCAGTTATTCAATCAAGATGCCCTCGACAAACAACTCATGACTTGCTACTGTCTATACGTATTACTTATGTAATTAAGTCTCTATAGCTCTGCTCTTTCATTGATGTATATATAATTATCCTCACTATATTATGCAGATTGAAGAGCATCGAATGCAAAAAGGAGAAATCTATGACACTGGGTTCATTAACCCAAATACCGTAGATGAATGGTCGGTTAAAAACAGAGTCAAAGATACTGAACAACTTGCTACAATCATTACTTCGACATCAAAACAAAAGGAGAATACTCTTTTCTTACAACTTCAAGTGAGTGTTACTATCTTGTGCATATTTTGGTTTCCCTTACTCGAGGTTATAGTAATGTAATTGATGAGTTATGCGTGCGCAGCTTCCACTTTATTCTGCTAGAAATTAAGCTTGACCGGGGAGTAGTAACTGTCTTAGACTCGAGACGTAAAGATCCACAGGAGTATGTAGACATGACTACGATGCTCCAGAAGTAAGTTCAATCGATCATTATCTCACCATATCGGTAACTTTCGTTTATTTGCTGGTATCAAGCAATCATTTCCTTTGCCTGGCAGGGTTCGGAAACAGTTCGCCGTAATTGTTCCGGGACTACAGAGGGAGCTGCGATTTACACACACCAAAGTAAGTAGTACTAGCTAGTTCCGCGCATCACTTATTGATTCTAGTTTCGTCAATACCATTTATCATGCTTGATTATCAGTTTGATTGAACTCTGTTTAACGTAAAGTGCTTATGGCGGGGAAGCGGGAATAATTTATGTGGATACTATGTTTGCGAGTTCATCTACAACTCGACCTCTCAGTGGGGCTACTCTGACGAACAATATGAAGTACGTAAACAATATTCACAATTTTATTTTATTACCATCAATTGTGTTGAGTTTCTTTCATATATATATGTATTGACCCCCTTCTTTAAATTAGATGTGGCAGATGCGGAATGAACTCCTACCACATGATCACATACGAGCAATTCAAGAGGAATTAGTGGGATTCTTTCTTGACCACGTCATTCATAAAGACGAAGAATGCCATGTGGAAGTTGAATTTGATTTTAGATGTTAGGGATTGTAAGAGATGTTATATTGTATATATGTAGTAGCGTCGGATAGATATATATGAAAACTTGTTGTTCGACTAATCTCGGAGAAAGAGATGTCACTTCTCTTTGTATATGTTCATGACAATCTTGTGTAATTAATGGTTCCTTCATTTGCTTACTAGCTAGCGTGTCGGCTTCTCTCTATACATATAGTAACTAGCATCGACCAAGCACGGAGAAAGAAATGTCACTTCTCTCTATTAGCTAGCTAACACAATATGAAATCCCTAAATTAACCCTCCAAAACCCCAAAAGCCCCCTTAAAAAAACAAAAACCCCAACGCGTTTTGGTCCCGGTCGGTGTTACCAACCGGGACTAAAGGTCGTCCTGCCTGGGCACCCCGCAACGGCCACATGGAGCCCCTTCTGTCCCGGTTCGTAAGCAAATCAGGACTAAAGGCTTTGGGGTTTAGTCCCGTTTGATTTGTCCCGGTTCTAGAACCGGGACTAAAGGCCCTCTGAAACCAGGACTAATACCATGTTTTCTACAAGTGTTAGGTCATGGGATCAGTTTTTATCCAACCGACCATACCGCATCTCACTCAAGTCCACATACCTCCCATCTCCCCCTCATCTCTTCACATAGGAGTATGATGCAAGCTCCTCCGCGGCTGCCATGGTCGTTACCTCCTACGCGAGGCCATGCATGGCCGAGCCTCCACCTGGTGACGCCACTGCTTGCACGCGCACAACACTCTGTGCCTTCGCACGTGCACAACACCCTGTGCATGATGCGGTTGGCGAGGCATGCAGTCGGGGTCGGGGCAGGAGAACCGCGAGTTGCATCCTCGCTGGTCATTGGGGATGGCAAGCTGCGGCGTCGTCAACAGAGCATGCTACAACCGGCGGCGGCGGGAGCTGGGACATGGATGGACGGAGCTGCAAACCGGTGCCCAAGAGAGCTGCCATCATGGATGGTGGCGTTGCTTCGAGTAACACCCGACGACGCGGATTTTTTGCTACATGCTACAACCCGCGTTATAAGTTGCTACAACCGTGTCCCATGTGGCTGCAACTGGCATCACGTTTTGCTACATCGCTTAGACATGTCTGCATAGCCAAGTGCTAAAACCAGCGTCATGGCAAGCTGCAACCAGAAGCTGTGGCGAGTAGGAAGCTATGGCCAGCGACGGTGAGCATTGGGGGCTACGAAAGTGGGCGGTGGGGCATGAAAGCTGCAACCTCATGTGCCAGAGCTGCAACTGCCCACGAAAAAGCCACCACCGGCTGCCAATTTTTTGATGCATCGACGATGGTAAACTTATGGCCGGCAACAATGGACGGCTACAACCAGGCGACCAGGAAGATGCATCCAGCAGAAGGAAATGCTATAACCGGCAAGCAAAAAAGCTACGATTCGTGGACCATTTTGTTGGAACCAGCAGGAGACTTTTTTTGCTAGCAGCCACGTTTTTGCTACAACCGTGATCGTGGATGCTAGCACCAGTGACAATTTTTGCTGGATCCAGTACATGCAAACGCCAGAGAAGACACGTGCCCTTTACTGCTCGGAGCAGCCTCCTTGGATGAGGCTGCGGCGAGGCATCACCCTGCGGCAAGCCAGAGGTGGATGCAGGCATTGTGTGTGTGGATGTGCTGCGAGGGGGCTTTTGCCCCGAGACTCCGAGCAGCGTTGCGAGCAGGCTTGCCACCAATTCGAGTCGGGGGCGAATGCAGTAGTGGGGGAAGCGAGCGACATCATGAGCGGTGTCTTGTTCTTGTGACGAGCGGTGGTGTGGGACGGTGTGCTGTGGGGTCTGTGTTGACTAGCATCATGTCGCGGGGGGAGGGGGCAAGACGATGAAGTGGGGTTCTAATCGTGCGGCCGCAAGAAACTGAATCGTAGGGCTGCGCGGCGACCGGCCAAAAATCGGGCCGATCGATCAACGCCTATCAGTTGCCTATAATGTTAGGCTATTTTTTTAAATAATACATTTTTTATTAATTTTCAGAAATATTACACCAGAAATATATTTTTCAAAAATAATACATAGTTGGCCATCTGGTAGCCGACTGGGTCCAGCCAGCCAGGAGGAAGCCGATAGGTGCCTGTCGGCTACCAGATGGCCGATTGGGGATCCAGTCGGCCGGCAGTAAGCCGATACCCAGTCGGTTTACTGCTGGCCGATAGGTGCATGTGCCCATTTTTCTTTTCGTGTTTTTGGTTTTAGTTGTTGTTTTCTATTTACTGTAGCTATGAAATGAATTTGGTTTGTGTTGAAACTTTTTGCATAAATTACTAGCAATATTAACATACAACATATAAATTTTCATAATTTTTGGAACATCACATATTTACAATTGTATTTGATAGCTTCTGGTGAATATAGATAGGGTTTAAATTTATTTATCCAAGTTGATTTCTTTTATATTTATAAATATTAAAATATTGAGGAGAATGGTTTAAACATTTTTTTGAAACAATTTGAGAAAATTGTTTTGGCTTTTGCATTAACCCAACTTTGAAATTCAAGTTCCAAATGCAAAAGCCAAAAAAGTTTTCTCAAATTGTTTCACAAAAATGTTTAAACTATTATCCTCGATATTTTAACATTTATAAAAATAAAAAAATCAATTTGGATAAATAAATTTAAACCCTATCTACATTCACCAGGAGCTATCAAATACAATTGTAAACATGTGATGTTCCAAAAATTATGAAAATTTATATGTGGCTTGTTAATATTGCTTGTAATTTATGCAAAAAGTTTCAACACAAACCAAATTCATTTGATATCTAGAATAATAGAACACAACAACTAAAATCAAAAACAATAAAGGAAAAATGGGCACATGCACCTATCGGCCAGCAGTAAGCCGACTGGGACTAATTGGCACTGGCACTAGTCCCAATCGGCTTACTACTGGCCGACTAGATCCTGTCAGTCCCCAATCGGCCATCTAGTAGCCGACAGGGCACCTATCGGCTTCCACCTAGCCGACTGGGACTATGTATTATTTTTGAAAAAAAAATTGGTGTATTATTTTTGAAAATTAAATAAAAATGTATTATTAAAAAAATTAGCTAATGTGGCTACCGTCGCCTTGCCGCCAAAGACTATTGGCCCTCCTAACATTAGCTAAATTTTTATGAACGAATGGATTTCTATGAATGAATGAATGAATGAATGTGGCGGTCCATCGCTAACACGAGCATGTGACCCCGTGGTCTTGCGTTGTAGGTAGTGGAATTAATTGGCCGGAGGTCTTTGACCTTCGGTTTAGATGGAAATGATGCGTATGTTTTGTCGTTTGATTCTTCCACAACATGGAAAGACGACAGTGAAAGAAGACAATGTGGGACTGGCGAAGTGTCCTAAAATTGGATTTTGGCAGTACCGGTGAACTTTCTCCATTGTCAATCATCATCACACAAGCGATAAAGGCATTTCTTGGATTTCATCTGGACTTTGGTGGTTGGATCGAACAATGGCGACACTTGAGCGACATTCCCTTCTTGAAGACTTTGCTGCTCTAGAATCTTTGTCATTGTCGTCGTGGTGTCAAGAGATGGATGGTTTGGATGGTGTGAGAGGCATTTAGTAGGATTATGTTTTAAAAATATGTGTGCGACGGTAGGCTACAATGATACCGGTTAACAAAAGAAAAAGTGGCTTGCAAATATATCATTACATTTTTCTTTAGTACCTGTAATATGAGTTTGTGGCCTTGTATAAGGGAATGGAGGGAGTATTACTCCCAAAAATCTAAACAAACATACAGAGAGAGAGAGAGAGTTATCCTAGCCACTTATCGTCTAGTCCACCCCCTCAAGTGCCCAAAAGTATTACATACCATTTCCTTTTTTTCAAATGATTCATTGTTCATGGGGCAAAACCTATAATTCAGCATCCTGCAGTGCGTGACCCTACTCCCGTTGTCTCTTCATTTGATTATTAATCCAATACCACCCAGGAACCTTAACCCCATCTGATCCAACGTGACGAAAATACAGAAAAACGGCAAAAACGAAAATCTCATCTGGTGCAAGTCTTCTCTCAGACAGCTTGTTGCATAAAATCTATCGATTATATATTAAAAGGGCTTGACAGTTTAACCGGAAGAAATAAATAGGCTAGAAAATCCCATACAAATAAGAAACATTTGTCCTTTAATTCTGCACAAAAATTAACTAATTTCACTTGCTCTGAACGTAGAGGCATATTATTTATTATCAGCTGACAATTATGGGTTGTATCTGTTAGAATAAAATACGAGGCATATCATTGATCATCCAAGAACCAAGCAATCACATGAGCACGACATCGAGATTTGTTAACGAGGTTCACCGATATGGCTACATCCCCGGGGCCTGACTATGGATGCTCCTCCCCGTGACACCGTCACAATACCGCACACTGGCCACCCGGACGCCGGCTCCCTCTTGCGCGCCTGTGCTATTATGTTGGCATAGGTTACATCGTGTGTCTACCCCCGCTATATATGAGAGGCCTAGAATACAAGTGTTCTACTAGAACACGATTCCATATATTATGTAAACACAATACTACTCAGAGTCCAACTGTAACCTATCGAGATTTCTGGACCAGAAGCGAATGAGGTAGCATGCATGTGGGCGGGGCGCCATTCTGAACGATGGCTCTAGAACCGTCTGTGCGTACGCAGGGATATGGAAGAAGACATGCTAGGAATGTGAACAGAATAAGCTACATGTACGCAGACAAGGGGAAGCCGCATCATCTCGGGAGAGTTCACCTCGGAGTGATAGAACTTGGAGGCTCAAGTAGTTACATTATCGCGCAGCTTGATTTCTACTATCATGCTAATCTCACACTTCACCAAAATTCACCGCAACATGACAGCCTAGCTGGCAGCGACGAACTATGAAGCGGCAGCCTCATCGGTCTTCTCAGAGTGTCGGCAAACTTTATTGTATTATATACTCCCTCCGTCCCAAAATAAATGTCTCAAGCTTAGTACAACTTTGTACTAAAGCTAGTACAAAGTTGAGACACTTATTTTGGAACGGAGGGAGTATTAGTGAACATTGATGAACCCAAAAGGTAACATAAATTCTGTTCCAATCAAGTAAGAGAATGTGATTTATATGTGTGATATATTGTCAGCTATGTACTTCTCTACATGCACCAACAAAAATATTATGCTTTTTGCCCACTTAATACAAGAGTTAGATAATAGGAAAAGGAAAATATTCAATAGAATGCTTGCTTCTTATTTTTGTTGAGAATTTCCAAAAGGTGCTGGCCAACATGGAATTCATTTATCAGTTGTAATTTCCTCGCATATGTTTTCATCCTGTGCAGCTTAAAGTTTCTGTTGCAACATAACAGAAGCAAGAGAAGCACTAGTGCGTGCTAGTGGGAGAGTGGACGTCCTGAACGCAGCGGCATCTGGACGCTGCAATCTGACCACACCCTTTTATCATGATGATCTGCACACCATGCATTGTTGGTCCAGCACTTAAAGATACAAGAGATAATACATGTTCAGAACGTACGAATTCCTGTGTTGGCAGAAAAGGATGGTCCACAAAAGGTCATCTCTCCGCCACACTCTAGGGGGTGGCGTGTACATTATGTGCAGGTCTGCACATCCGTTCCCCCACACCGATTCAGAGCGAAGAGCAGATTAATGCCCACTCCTGCCATGAAAAACGCGTACTTGTCGTCCCAAACCCAAAAATCACATGGTCCTTTGTTATGCACGTCCAAAACAAATAAGCAATACAGTTGTTGTCAATCAAAAATCTGCAGTTGCATGGCCAATGACATGTGCACCAGTGCATGTTACATCAACAAGCTAGTTACTCACTCATTGATTCGGGCACTTGTAGAAATAGATGTCAGGGAGCATATTGGTGCGTGCTTGCTGGTAAAAGGAAATTATGTTATACACTGTCGCAATGGCGAGTAGCATGGTACTCCCTCCGTCCGAAAATACTTGTCATCAAAATGAATAAAAAGAGATGTATCTAGATGTATTTTAGTTCTAGATACATCTCTTTTTGTCTATTTTGATGACAAGTATTTCCGGACGAAGGGAATATCTGCATTCATAGTGTCAGAATTGCGAAGGCCCACATGTGGGCGAACGGTCGGCTTCATGTTGACATTTGGAGCATGTACTTTCCTTTGTGTCAGGTTGTACTGTCAGCCTGTTCGCCCCTAATACAGATATACTACACTGCAAAACGATGCCTTACCCATATACTCTAACTAGTAGCCTAGTCTGATTGGAATTGCAAAGGCCTGCGCGTCGTCGATGCCGTGCGTGCAGATGCCGCGGCGTCCAGCGCTGCACTTCCCGTGCTAGTAGAGGTTTCTATTGCAGACAAGGGAGAGTAGGTGGGTGGACCGTTTTCCTTCTTCATTTGTGCTGCTGCATCTGCCTACGGCCAGCTTCATTCTACGTTACTGGCTAGTAGTCGCTTGATTTCCTTAAGTACGTGTATATATAGCCATCACTACGGGAATTAGCTTATTTGCCGTCTGCCAACTCTTTGCCGTCTACTGGCTGATAGCAAAGAAGGTCTTTGCCGTCAGCCAAAAGAAAACGGCGGGAAAGAAATGGCTGATGGCAAACAAGGTCTTTGCCATCAGCCAATTCTTTGCCGCCTGCTGGCTGACGGCAAAGAATCTTTGCCGTCTGCTAGCAGACGGCAAAGAGGTGGGTGGGTCCAGTTATTGTTTAACCAACTATAGCCCCCGGCCCCACCTCTTTGCCGACCGTTGGTGGACGGCAAAGAGGCGGGTACGTTAACGGCCGTCCCGCCCCCGTCCTCTCTCTCTTCTCTCACTCTCTCATTCCCTCCCCACCCACACCCGCGTCGCCGCCGTCGACCCCGTCTAGCCATAGCCGGGCGCCTCGCCGTCCCGCAGACCTCCCATGCGGCGCCCCGACCTCCACCGCACCCCCGCCACCCCTTCCACGTCCCCCCCCCCCCCGCCCCCTCCCCTCCGTCGCCATCCCCCACCAACAGCGGCCCACGCCGCCGCCGCCGACCCCGTCCGGCGTAGCCGGCCGCCCCGCACCCCTCCCCGACCTCCACCGCGGCCCCGTGGCCCCTTCCACGTCGGCCAGCAAGCCATGACCGTCGCCGCCCCGTCACGCCGCGGCCGTCCGGCCTCCCCCTCCATCGGGTCGCCGCCTCCTCCAGCGACCACCGCGGTTGTCCGGCCTCCCCCTCCACCGGGTCGCCGCCTCCTCATGCAGGTGAGCTCCTTCCCTTTTCTTTTGTTTAATTAGTTTCTTTTCGTTTCTTTTAGTTTAGTTTCTATTTTAGTTATAGTTTTAGTTTCACTTTAGTTTTAGTTTTAATTTTAGTTTAGTTTATTTTAGATTAGTTTTATTTTTAGTTTAGAAGAAGAAGAAGAGTAGAAGGAGGAGGAGGAGGGAGGAACGGGAGGAGGGAGAAGAAGAAAGAAGAAAAGAAGAAGAAGAAGAAGAAGAAGAAGAAGAAGAAGAAGAAGAAGAAGAAGAAGAGGAGGAGGAGGAGGAGGAGGAGGAGGAGGAGGAGGAGGAAGAAGAAGAAGAAGAAGAAGAAGAAGAAGAAGAAGAAGAAGAAGAAGAAGAAGAAGAAGAAGAAGAAGAAGGAGAAAGAGGAGAGGAGGAGAAGAAGAAGAAGAAGAAAGAGGAGAGGAGGAGGAGAAGAAGAAAACGAAATAAGAGACCCCGACCCCGACCCCCGACCCCCGACACCCGACACCCCGGCACGACACCGCGACCCCGACCCTCGACCCCTGACACCCTGACACCACACCCCGACCCCGACCCCCGACGACCCCCGACACCCTGACATCACACCCCGAACCACACCCCGACCCCGACCCCGACCCTCGACACCCTGACACCCCGACCCCGGCACGACACCTCGACCCCGACACCCCGACACCCTGACACCACACCCCGACCACCTGACCCCGACACCCTGACACCCCGACCCCGACACGACACCCCGACACCCTAACACCACACCCCGACCCTGACCCCGACCACCGACACCCTGACACCCCGACCACCAACACCCTGACACCACACCCACCCTTACCCCCGACCCCCGACACCCTGACACCACACCCCGACCCACACCCCAACCCCGACCCCAACACCCTGACACCCTGACCCCGGCACGACACCCCGACCACGACACCCCGACACCCGGACACCACACCCCGACCCTGACCCCGACCATCGACACCCCCACACCTGACACCCTGACCACCGACACCCGACCCGACCCCGACCCCGACCACCAACACCCCGACACCCTGAGACCCCGACAATCGACACCCCGACCCCCCCTCCCACCCCGACCCCGACCCCGACACCCTGACACCACACCCCGACACCCTAACAGCACACCCCGACCCCGACCCCGACACTTTGACACCCCGATCGACCCCGAACATGATGATGATACAAAAACATCATATATATTTTTGTTGATCGGGTATATTTTTATTATGTTCATGATGATGATACACTTAAATTATATACATATTATTATGTTCATGTCAGGTATCCAATTTTTTTATGTTGTACTAATTTCGTTTACTTCTTGTCATTTTAGGTGTTGACAGGATGGTGGGCAAGGGTCCAGAGCGCCCCGAGCCTCCTGCGAGCGCTACTGGGAGAGGTGGTTCCATTATTCCACCCCAGCCCCTCCGGAGAGCGCTGCTAGACAGTATGCAGACAACTGCGGCGGGCGCTTCTTCTTCGGCTGGAAGAGGTCGGGGGAGGACGAAGAAGGCTAGTAGAGGTGGACGTGGCAGTGGAAGAGGTAGGAAGGCTGCTACGCCTTCCTTGCTGCCACCCTCAGCTGATTCACCCGACCACAGGACTGCTCCGTCTGACGTGGACCCGTCTCGGACTCCGGTCCATGAGCCTCCGGTCGCTGATCCTTCGCCCCACCAGACTCGGGTCGCCAATCCTTCTCCCCATGTGAGTCCGGTCCCACAGTCTTCGTCCCAGAAGACTCCGGTCACGAGGTCTTCTTCCTAGAAGACTCCGGTCCTGCCGTCTTCTTCCCACGAGACTCCGGAGGCTAGTGGCCCGGAGGATGGTAGCGAGGACACCTTTTCAGATCATAGCTACAGCGACGACGAGCTGGTTGAGAAGGGCAAGAAGGTCTACAAGCATGGTTGTACAAAGCTCCCGCCCGTGCCGACGACACCCGACCAGAGGTGGTTGATTGCGCCTAAAGGGTTGAAGTAAGTGCATTTACTATTTTTTAACCATTTGCCTTCATGTTCCTTCAAATTAATATTTAATGCGTTGGCCTTGTCATACTGCAGGGGCTGGATATACCCCCGTGACCGTGGTGTCCGCAGGCCCAACCAGGTCCTTGGCACGCTTTGCCGGCAGCACTTCCCTGGGTGGGTCATGATGCCTGGTGAGGGTCAGGTTCCAAAGCTAGCACTGAGCTGGGAGTTGTACTCTGTTTCCCCGGCCCCTCCGGGGGAGATGGTCGCCGGTGTCGCGTGCGAGACGATGGGCGACATTGTGTTCTGTCGGTTTTGGGTAATTTCTCCTTTACAGAATTAAAAATGAACACTACATAGCTAGTGATTGTACTAATCATTTTTGTTTTCTTTGATTGCAGACCTTCTATAGGGTTCCAGAGGGAGAACAGGAGGCCGCGGCTATGGTTGTCGAAGCCGAGTGCAAGCGCCTACTTCAGAACTTACGGCACGAGGCTCGGGTGCAGGCCGTTCGAGACTACTACGCCTCGAAGGGTATTAGGAGGGCCAAGAAGAAGTGTGGCGGCAAGTTTCTGAGTAGGGAGAAGTACCTTGCGGTAATTATACCTATTCTTAAGGCCTTGAACTTAGTTTTCTTGATTTGATTCATAGCGCTGAAATTTCTCTTGACTCACTTAGGTGCCCCCGAGATGGTGTGTGGATAAGATAGACTGTTGGGAGGCGTTGGTGGATGCGTGGTGCTCTTCCCAATGGCTAGTCGAACACCAAAGGGCCAATGATAAGCGCGACCAAATGGAAGGTGTGCCGCACCATCAAGGGAGCTCCAACTTGTTTGAGTACAGGGATAACTGGGTATGTGGTTTGCTACACGATTCATGCAATTTCATTCTTCATGGTAGCATTTATCCTTTCCAAAATGACTTAATATGCTGAGTTAGTTAAGAAAAGGCATAACTACCTTGGATAGTTCATTTATGACATATTTAGCTCTAAAATGACATAATAACCTTTAGATAGCTCTATAAAATGACTTAATATGCTTTAGTTGGTTAAAAAATGGCATAACTACCTTCGATAGCTCAATAACAAACTAAACTAATCTTGGCTAGTTCATTCATGACATAATTAGCTCTAACTACATAATAACCTTAGATAGCTCTATTGAATGCCTAAATATGTTATAGTTAGCTAAAAAATAGCATAACTACCTTGGATAGCCCAGTAATGACATAATTAGCATACTTTGATCAAAAATGGCATAATGATCTTGGTTACCTCGAAAATGACCTAAACTTAGCTTATTTTCCTCGAAAATGACATAATAACCTTTCTTAGATCCAAAATGACCTATTTACATAGCAATATCATTCTTCATGCTAGCTTGAGCCCTTAACTAATACTTTGTTCCTCTCTCTCAGGCGCAGTACCACAAGAAGCCTGTGCCAAGTCTGTTCGACCTCTATGGCATGGCCCATATGGCCCCATACGAGAAGGCCAAGGCATTCACAGAGTCTGACCTAGATCATCAAGGGAGCTTCACCAACATCTCCTCCCACCACAAGCTTGTGAAGTACAGAGACAAGGGGAAGACGAGGAAAGGGGAGGACTTTAACCCGAGCCAGGATCCTTTTGATACAGAGCTTGTGATGATATCTGGTGGCGGGAGGTCCCATGGCTTTCAAGCCATTGGTGATGGACTGATACGTTGTCCTAAGACTCTCCCGCAGATCAAGAAGCGCCCAAGTAGCTCTGATCCTGAGATAGCGCCTCATGCACGGCCCGCGAATCTCGCCGTGGCGGTTAGTTATATGGACTCTCTGACCTTTCCTCCATTACATTGTGTGTGCATCCGTCGATGATTACAATGCTAACGAGAAGTGTTGTGTTGCAGGCAGCGGTTCAGAAAGAGAGATTGAAGACCCACGCGCTTTTGGAGGAGGCAAAAAGGGAGGCGGCAGAGAGGGAGAGGGAGAGGGAGGAGAGGACAGCTAAGCTGTTGGAGGAGGAGAGGAACCGGAACGAGGTGTCTCACCGGGCCCTATACAAGCTCATCGTGGTACGTTTCTCGTGCATATTAGCCAAATCATGCACTTAAGGTTCGCATTACTAACTAATATGACTGACTCGTGAGAACCAAATGTGCAGACCATGTGCGAGAAAAACGGTCAGGCCCTCCGCCGATGCCCCAGATTGCTCCGGCGGCCACGGTGAGTTTGATTTGAATGGTCCTTAGTTACTACTATTCACATTTCAGTTTGCATCATGCTAACGAGACATTATTGGAAATGGTCTTTGGTTCAGCATGGCTCCCGACAATCATCGACCAATCCTTCCGCGTCTGCCAATGCCGGAACCCCGATCGGTCCTTCACCTCCGTCTGCCACTGGCGCAGCCCCGACCATTCCTACACCTCCGTGATAACGGTATTTTTCTTCTTATTTAGCGTGTTTAGTCCATTTATAACATAATTTAGCCTATTTAGTCCACAAATACATAATAAGATGAAGAAAATCAAGGAAGAGGAAGGAAAGAAGGAATAGGAAGAAAAGAAGAAGAAGAAGAAGAAGAAGAAGAAGAAGAACTTCTTCTTCTTCTTCTTCTTCTTCTTCTTCTTCTTCTTCTTCTTCTAGTTTTCTTCTTTTCTTCTTCTTCTTCTTCTTCTTCTTCTTCTTTTCCTCCTCTTACTTGTTTTTATTCGTAAATGGCATCATAACCTTGCTAACCTCATAAATGTCATATACTTAGCTTGTTGTCCTCTAAAATGACACAATAAGCTTAGTTGGGTCAAAAATGGCATAATTTGCTACGTTAGCTCAAAAATGGCATTTTTCTTCTTATTTAGCCTATTTAGTCCATTTATGACATAATTTAGCCTATTTTGTCCACAAATGACATAATAAGATGAAGAAAATCAAGGAAGAGGAAGAAAAGAAGGAATATGAAGAAAAGAAGAAGACTTCTTCTTCTTCTTCTTCTAGTTTTCTTCTTCTTCTTCTAACTTTCTTGTTTGCCATTTTGCAGATTTAATTCACTATATGGAAGCTTGCATGGATGGAGTGCTTGTTTCTCTGTTCTTCTTTTCGTTTGTATCGAAGAATAATGTGGAACTTGTTATATGGATGCATGGAACAATGTGTGGGATGAACATTGTGATATTAGTGTAAGTTGTCATGGATGCATGGATGAAACTGTGCTACTTATGTATGTATGTTGTCATGGATGGAGCTATGTGTTGATACATCATATGCCTGTTGTGCCCGTGGAAAAAAAATTATGTATATCTGTGTGTGAATTCCAGTGAAATTAAATGGATTTAACTAAAAACAGGGGATATATAGCCTCTTTGTCATCCGCTAGCAGACGGCGAAGAAGACACGTGGCAACTACCTGTAGAAACAGGAGCACTGGCTGCCTATTTGGACAGTTTGCCGTCCGCTGGCGGACGACAAAGACCTTTGAATCTTTGCCGTCTGCTGGCAGATGGCATAGCTGGCCATGTGGCAGCTTCCCAGTGCTGGCAAAACTGAGCTTTTTGCCGTCCGTCAGCCGACGGCAAAGAGCTTCGACTCTCAGCCGTCTGCTGGCGGACGGCGAAGAGCGCCGCTAACCCCCTAACGGCTCTGACGCCACCCCACTGCCGTCTGTTGTCTTTGCAGTCTGCTGGCCTCAGATGGCGGACGACACAATCCTTTGCCGTCCGTTTTATGGAAGCGGACGGCAAAGAATGCCTTTACCGGCACCTGTTCAGATGGACAGTTTGCCGTCTGCTGGCGGACGACAAAGAAGTTTGCCGTCGGGGATCTATGTCTTTTTGCTGTCTGCCATGGCGGACGGCAAAGAAGCTGATTCCAGTAGTGATCCTACTAATCAATATACTATATAGGGTGGGTCTATTATGAAAACACCCTTAAGAGTCTTATTCTGCACATCAACTAGCCTTATTCTGCTAACACCCACCACGGCCACGCCCCGAACCGAACCTGCCACTAAAAACCCAACCGAGCTACCTGGGAAAAATCCCACTGCTACTGCCCAACGACACGACCCCCCGCGCCATGACCACTACCTCACCAACCTCCCAATCCCCTCTCCGTAAAAAACCTCCCGTTCCCCTCCACATCCACCTTCTTCAACCTCCCACCACGCTGCCGGTGCCGATTCCCCGCACCATCCCGCCTTCCCTGCGCCGACCCCGCCCTCTGTGCATCATCACGCCGATGGATCAGGGCCTCCCGCCACCGATTCCGCCCCTGCCTTCCACCACTCCGACGTCGAGATGGCCGACACCCCCACCTTCTCACACCGCTCGTTTCGGCCCCCAGTGCTCTGCCCCTATGCCCCACCTTCTTCTTCCTCCCTCCCTTTCCTCCCCAAACGCACCGCCGCCACACCCCAACGCCGGATCCTAGCTTCGGTGGTTGCCGGATTGGCGCCAGATGCACGACCCCTCCCCAGCGCACCCCATACTCGAGGGCTCCGGGACAACCACTCCCAGCAGAGGCGACCAAGATGGGAAAAGGGAGGCACTCTTCTTTGGTTAGACCAACGGCGGCCATGGCTCCGCCTGGTACCCCTCAAGGTCGGCAACCACCATCAAGCCCCCGCATTGAATCCATGATGGATGGGTCAAGCACCGGCATCCTTGGCTTGCCACTAGGGTCCCGAGGCGCCGCCGCTGGTGGCCGCACCGCCCGCCGCACAAGAGTGCCAGCTGCCGCAAGGCTGCTTCCCTGCCTGTGGTCCGAAAGAGAATGAGGTGCAGCTCGCCGGCTTGTGCTCGTGCAGTTTTAAGCTCCTGCCCCGATGGTGCCGTCCCTTTCTGGTTGTGTCTCCAAGTGGCTCACCTCTCCCTAGCACTGCGGTGCAGCGCTCCTCTGCGTGCAGTCGGGCTGTGCAGTTTTGATGGGTTGCCAACCCGCCTGCATCTCTTCCCGCGCTGATACGGTCCTAGGCAATAGGCGTTGGATTATGTCTCAGTCTCACCAATTTAAGATACAAGCTGACTAGGGTTCACAGCAAGAAGGGGATCGGGGATGAGAGTCGGAGGTGGGAGGAGGATACACGCCAAACGGCGGCCGGTCTAGAGACTGATCAATCGATGCCCTAGCCACTCACACTGGATATTTATAGGTGCTACGCCGCCCACTCGGGTCCAACCACCCGCTGGTTGGGCTTTCCCTTCCTCTTGGCCCGCCTGGTTGCCACTGGGCCTGCCTCCGAGGCCTGGTCAGGGAGGGTTCCCGTGACATTCCTCCCCCCTTGAGGTTTGGCTTGTCCCCAAGCCAACGCCCGCGGAAACCTTGTCCTGAGTGCTTCCTCGTCCTCCCACGTCGCCAGTGTGAGGGGGAAACCAGACCATTGTACCTGGACCTGCGTGAATTGCTTCACGCCGCGGGTGATGATTCGTCGCTTCAGAATGCTTTCTGGAACTTGGAACGGTAGCAGGTCGTCATCGAGCACTGGAAGCTCTGGCAGGATCTGTGTGGTGGGTGGCACGGCTGCTCGCAGCTGGGACACATGAATGACTGGGTGGATCTTTGCCCGTTCCGGCAGGTCCAGCCGGTATGCCACCTCTCCGACGCGTCCCAGTACCTGAAACGGACCAAAGTAACGAAAAGCCAACTTGTGATTAGCTCGGGCGGCGACAGACGACTGGGCGTAGGGTTGCAGCTTGAGATAGACCCAATCGCCCACCGCAAAGGTGCGATCAGATCGTTTCTTGTCTGCGTTGTCCTTCATGATCTGCCTTGCTCGATGTAGATGCTGCTTCAGCGACTCCATAACAGTCGCTCTGTCTTTTGTCCAGGATGCGAGGTCAGTTACCGATTCGTCGGCCACATTGGTGATCCCGAAGAACCTGGGTTTGTGGCCGTACAACACTTCGAACGGAGATGACTTGAGCGCAGAGTGGTAGGACGTATTGTACCAAAACTCGGCCAATGCCAGCCATTCAGACCATTTGCTGGGGCAGTTGTGCACAAAACAGCGCAAATATAGTTCCATGCACTGGTTGACTCGTTCCGTGGTTCCATCGGTCTGAGGGTGACGAGCCGAAGAGATGTTGAGCGTAGTGCGAGTCAGCCGACACAGCTCTGTCCACACTTTACTGGTGAAGATGCGATCCCTATCTGACACCATCTTGTCTGGCGGCCCATGCAGTTTGAACACATTCTCCATGTATGCTTTTGCAACTTGCAGAGCAGAAAATGGATGTCGTAAGGGAATGAAGTGCGCGTACCGAGTGAGCTTATCAACCACCACCAGAATGGAGTTGTAGCCTTTGGAAGTAGGGAGCCCTTCCAGGAAGTCGAGAGTCACCATTTCCCACGCCTGCTCCGGAACTGGTAGTGGTTGCAATAGCCCGGGGTATTTCACGTGCTCAGGCTTGGCTTGTTTGCATGTAGCACATCCTGCCACGAATTTCCTGACTGTTTGTTTCAGTTTCGGCCACGCAAAGAGCCGGATGATGCGATTGTAAGTTGCATGCACCCCCGAGTGGCCGCCCAGAGCACTGGCATGAAGCTCATGTAGGATCTTCTGTTGCGCGGCTGTATTGTTGCCCAACCAGACTCGGCCTTTGTATCGAATGAGGCCATTAGCAACCTGGAATGGTTCTGGGAGAGGTGCTCCCACCGCAGCTGCAGCCAACATCTTGGAACACGCGCTGTCATTCTGGTATCCTTGCTTCACTTCTTTAGCCAAACAGGCACACACTCAGAATCGCTGCCACCATCGCATCTTGGTGTCTTGACAATGCATCTGCCGCAAAATTGGTGGCACCCTTGCAGTATTCAATCTTATAATGTAACCCAAGTAATTTGGAGAGAGCCTTATGCTGCCATGGTGTGGTAAGTCGCTGTTCATCGAGGCATGACAGACTCCTATGGTCAGTACGGATGGTGAACCCGGAGAGCAGCAGGTATGAGCGCCACTTGTCCACTACCCGGAGAATTGCGAGGCATTCCTTTTCATAGGTCGACAGTGCGCGCTGCCGCGGCCCCAGCGCCTGACTGAGAAAAGCGATGGGATATTGTCGTTGCATGAGCACCGCACCGATTCCCGTCTCGGATGCATCAGTTTCGATCACAAAAGGCTGTGAAAAATCCGGGAGCGCTAGTACTCGAGCTGTTGTTAGCGCTGTCTTGAGGGTGGTGAATGCTTGGTCGTGAACACCTGTCCAGACGTATGGAACTCCTTTTTTAAGCAAGTCAGTCAGAGAACGTCTAATGACTCCGTAATGTTTGATGAAACGCCGGTAGTATCCTGCGAGCCCCAAGAACTGTCGCAGCTCTTTAACTGACGTAGGTGGTTGCCATGCTTGTACTTTCTCAATGTTCTTGGGGTCAGTCCGGACTCCTTCAGCGCTGATCACGTGTCCAAGGTAACGGAGCTGAGGCTGTCCAAACGAGCACTTCTTCAGTTTCAATTTGAAAGCGTGCTCTTTCAACGACTGGAACACGGATCGCAGCAACAAGATATGCTCCCTCATGGCCTTACTGTGGACGAGGATGTCGTCGATGAATACCAACACTCCCTTGCGAATGAGGGGACCCAGCACAATGTGCATACCTTTCTGGAAAGTGAAAGGGCCACCTCTAACCCCATACGGCATCACCTTGAACTCAAAATGGCCGTGATGGGTTTGGAAGGCTGTTTTTGCTTCATCTCCGGGTCGCATTCGAATCTGGTGGTACCCCGCTCTCAAGTCCAGGCTGGTAAAGATTTGAGATCCATATAGCTCGTCGAGGAGTTCTTCAATGATTGGTATAGGATATCTCGTCTTGACTGTAATTGCATTTAGGTGCCGAAAGTCGATGCAGAACCTCCAATCCCCATCTTTCTTCTCGTACCAAGAGGACCGCGAAGAGAATGGATGTGGATGACTTGGATGATCCTTGCTTCAACATCTCCAAAACCTGAGCTTCTATCTCATCCTTTTGAGCTGGGTTGTATCATGCGGTCGTCGTTAACTGGCTGGGCTCCGGAATCAGCTCGATGGAATGGTCGAACTCTCGCTGGCGGTAACCCTTCGGCTCATCAAATAGTTCTCGAAATTCTTCGAGGAGTTGTTGAATTATCTACGACACTCAATCAGCATGCAAGGTCCCAAACGCTTCACCTTCATGACACAATGAGCGCTCCGTCCCTTGTCAAGCGACCTTACTGCATGCCATACCTGCGAGTGCATCGCGATGCGTAGGCACTCAGCATGGGCAGCATCGAGAACGCATTCTCCGTGAGGATGGCAGTGGACGATGCAGCTGCGCGTACGCATGATCGCGCTAGAGCGCACATGCTCAGACCAGAGCTGGCTGCGAGAAGCTGCCGAGCAGGCCGGTTCTGAGCACTGCAATCGTAGCCTCAATGGGATGCTGCCTCATGAGATCCATCGTGCTACATCTGGCATACTGGATGCTGCACAGTCCAACATACCAGCATGAGTCGCTACAAAGTGCAGCGCTGGCATAGCTACAGCATCAGCGCATGGACAGTTGGCAGCACGCTGACACATGCGTGCGGCAACGAATCGCTGGCAAGCACACCGTGGCATGCTGCCAGTCACTGACATGCATAAAGCCACGCAGCAATGCCAGCAATGACCACTGAGGCAATGATACGCAGTAGAGCTGTGAAGTGTGAGGCACATGGAAAGCACCGGGACAGAAGACCGTGGACATTAGGAACCGATGACTTGCAGGCAGATCTGCTGCACACGTGAGCAGCAGGACATTTGCTGTAGCAGCATGCTCGGACTGTCGCTTGGACAGCTGCAATTTGCGGCAATGGCAGTGCACAAGCACAGGGTGCTATGTATGGTTTGGTATTGGCATGCAGATGCCGACAGCAGGGAATTGGTTTGACACCAGTCGATGTGGCGGATGCAGAGACGAGCCACGTCTTGGATGCATGGATCTGTGCGATCCATTGGCGATGTTGCGTTCTTGGTATTGGTTGTAATCATAATGCGCGTATGATTAATATGGCAATGTTGGCGAAGAAGGGTTGCGCGTCATACCGCTATGGCATGAACGGCTGCATAGAGATTGTTTGAATAGTGTTCATGAATTCGCAATATTCCATAATCTTGTAGCATTCCTGGCTTGCATAGGTGGTAAGCCAAGGTGCAATGTAGCTGATTTGTTTGCTAACGTCATCAATAATGCATTTACATCAGATTATTGTTGCAATTTGATTTCATTTTAAGTTTAAGTTATGGATATTGAGTGTTAGACTACATGATACTTTAGACATAATTGTAAACCGATTAAGTAGCTTTAGCGCATCGTTATATCAATATTGCAACGATTAGATGTTAGTCATTTCTTAACTAGGATAGTTTGTTTCATTATATGTTTAATACAATTTTGTTAATTAGTTAATTAACAAAAGTAATTATTTTTAAAAATTCAAATATCATCCGTAATTTTATTTATCAAACAATTTTATAACATACTAATATATTAACAGCTATCTACAGATGGCCAGTCGGAACAGATTATCCATTGACTTTATGCGTCAATATTCATTGCTTTTATATGGCACATGAAGGAGACATTCATATCGATTGGCATCTAATATTAGAAAATGTGAATTATTACAGAAGTTTATATTTTAATTGCATGGTATGACATGTTTGGTGACATTAGCTCCTAGAATTCCATAGTCCATATAGCTTGACTAGCATGAATGCTTGTTAAAGGTTATGTGCAAGAAAGGAAGTTAAATATAGCAGGATTGTTATTAATTTGATATAGTGTATTTCGTTAAAATTTCAATATGAATCATGAATCATTATGAATATGTACGCATTGCAAAAGATGCTAACAGAATTAGAGAACAGTGGAATAATAAATTGGTACACATCGACAATAGTAGCGATGGTATTGAATGGATAGTTGGCATCACAACTGGCCACTAGACTGAGCCCACACATCTGTGCAGTTTGCTGAATCCTAAATCTGCAGACTGTATGTTTAGAAATGGTTATTAAAAAGTAAATTATTGTTAATAATTACAATGTAGCATCGAAAGATTCTACTTGATTCATGGCTGTGATGAATTTGCCTTAGGATAATGGCTCAGAATGGCGATTATGATGTAATGACTGTGCTGATGAGATAGTGCGAGCATAAGTGGCTGATGCTATTTATCATTTTAGACTGGTAGTATGGTAATTAGGCCTTGTTTAGATTCAGGTTCAATGAAAATGACAATTTGGGTGAAGTTTTCCAAATCGTTAGGGAAAACTTCTAGCTAACATACCAAATTTAAATTTATTTATTGGGGAATTTCCAATTGTCCAATTTCTTCATTTCTTAAATAACGTTGAATTTTATCAGTCTCCATGGTAGTTTGGACGCCTTGGCGTTGCACGTCGTCATTTGCAATGGTGCCTTGCGAGTGTGTGCGCGTGCAGCTCGGAGCGAGCGGGCATGCAGTTTAGACCGTTGTTTGTGTTTTTTTCGTGTGTCTATCAAATGTATCCGGTTTGGGATATGATGTATTGTGTGTAAAGAATATTTGTTGAGAAGTTTATTTCAACAAGCATTAATGGTTCATTTTTGAGAGAAAAATGTGTTGATGCAGCCCACTTCGAGGAGTCTTGTGGTTCACTGGATTCAACGAGGAGTCTTGTTGTCTCATGCAGTTTGCTATAAAGCTGATAGATGTGGCTTTGAAGCTCACTCTATTGTCCCATGCAGTTTGCTATAAAACTTCTATGTGGTTCACTTGTGCCACTTTTAAACACTTGTAAACAGGGAAAAATATCTCTAAAGAAGCTCGCTTCTATATTAGATGTAGTTCACTCGCTCAGTCCTGTGGTCCACTCGCTTGGTCAACGCGCGTAAAAGATTAATAAGTACAAAAAAAGACAACAAAAACTCATGAGGTTCACTTTTGGTAGTGTTGCGTTTCACTTTCGGGAGTGTTGCGGTCCACTCGTTCAAAGAAAAGTTGAAAAAATACAACAAAAACTTGTGCGAGTAAGTTTACGTCCGACAAAAAGAAATGATGCAGTGCACTTGACTGTCTGTTGTAGTGCGGTTTCAGTTTGAAGCAGTGCGTTCTTCTGTCCGACGACGATTTTGGTGTCGTGAAAAAACAGAGTGTCCGCTTTTCGCTAATTTTAAATCTGCTCTTAAACCGTAAGGAATTAGAGAGTGTGTTCTACATGGAAAAGTTCCGCCTCGTCGATATCTTTCCAACGGCATATCATTTGAATCATTTCGACAAGCGGTTTGTAAAAGTTTCACGAAAAACCACCAACGCCAATTGTCGTCCGCCGCACCATTTTAAAAATTAACTTAAACCCGTAAGGAATCTCAAAACCATTTCTACATATGAAAGTTGCGCCTTGTCCATAGCTTTCCAACAACGTATTACATGCCTCGTTTCGACAAACAGTACCAAAAATTGCAAAAATTTGAAAAAACGTAATTCCGCCATTTACTAAATTTGAAACTGCTCTTAAACCATAAGGAATTAGAGAAAATAATACATATGGAAAAGATGCGCCTCGATGATATCTTTCCAATGACGTATCATTTGCTTTATTCCCATGAGCGGTTTAGAAAAAATCACGAAAATACGCTCGCTCCCACTTGTCATCCGCCGCACCGTTTTTGAAACTGCTCTTAAACCGTGAGGAATCTCGAAAAGTGTTCAACATGACGAACTTGCGCCTAATCCATAGCTTTCCAACGGTATATTATACGCATCATTCTGATAAGCGGTTAAAAACTAGAGCGAAAACAGAACCAAAAAACAACGCGTGCAGTTTTTTTCAACACGAAGTTCACTCGCTTGAGTTGTGCAGCACACTTGGTTCAAACAATGACGTGTACTTGCGTTGAGCATGCAGTACGGAAGTGTTAACAGAATAGTTATTCTGCTAATATTAGCAGAATAGACGGCTATATATATATATATACTCCCTCAAAGAAACACATGTACTACTAGCTAGCTAGTGGAGGTAAATATCTATCCATATATTGTAAACAAGGGAGAGAGTGGGTGGGTCTTCCTTGTGTTTTACTACTGGCTTGTATCCCATTCTGATTATGCACCACTATGCAAGAGCATCTCGATGGATCTACCCCTTCCCCTGGTATACATCCATTCTCTTACTCCCCAAAAAATTCAACACACACACACACACACACACACACACACACGGCTTATTAGCAGCAATCGTTTGTATTATTATTGGTCCTCGCACATATTTCTGATTACGGACCTGTTTGCCGTGTATCACACACATCTCGTTCAGTTGATGAATTGTTTCTGTTGTCTTGGCTCATCACAAACAGTTCATCCGACTGAACTGTATGCCCTCCATCGCACACACTTTGATCTGGTTGGCCGTTTCTATTGTGTTCCCTAATCACACACACAGTTCATCATAGTGAACCGTATGCCGTATATCGCAGACACCCTCATCTGGCTGCTCGTTTCTGTTGTTCTGCCTCATCCCAAATAGTTCTTCTGGATTAACCGTTTGCCACACATCGCACACGCAACCCTAACTGAACCGTGTTTGATGTCACCGCCATCGCAAATGTTTTTCATCATTTTTGACGGTTTTATTACATCATCGTTTGTGATTAATGCATCACACATAGTTTCGTCGAAGGGTCTCTGATTGGACTGTCACATTTGGACCAACCTGCAGTAGGGTCAGGGTCATGTTAAGAATCACACCATCATTCTTGAAGCAGTTGCATCACATGATCTTTGGATTTGGCACACTTAAAACCCGATTCGGCGGGTGGAAAAAGGGAAATGGGGGAAATGGTTTTGGGGGGGTTTCGAACGGGAAACGTAAACCCGGGGCCCGGTTTCCGGGGGGGGGGCCCGGGGGGATTTTGGGGTTTCAAAAACCCATAACAGGGGGAAATTCCTTAAAGTGAAAAAGGGCTGGGATTAGTTCGGGAATATGGAGAAATATCCAGGGCATGTTGCCGATGGCCGGTGGTAAACTCGGTAGTTGGGAAAACTGCAGGGGTTAGGTGGTTGCCCCTTGAGATCCGGGGAGGGGGTAATACGGGAGCTGGGTTAAGGGGGCATGGACCAGGGCTCGTGCACAGGTTGGAATTTGCTAACTACAAGGTGAAATCTTATTTCAAAAATCAAGAAAAGGGTGATGTTGATTCGGAATTTGTGGTGACATAAATGGAGTTGTTTGGCGATGGATTGTGCGGTCCGGAATTGAAATTCAATAGTAACAAAATTTTGATTTGCCGCAGAAAAAACCGGAAGCTTGGAGCTTGATGGGGTACAGGGAAGTAACTGGGTTTAAGCGGTGTAGAATTTCAAGGGGGTATTCAGGTTGGAGATGTGGTTGTTAATGGTGTTACTTGGTTACTTGATTGGTTTCAAGGGATTCGGTTATTACCTTGAATGATGTATCCTATGTAAGGATAACCAGAATTGCCTCAAATAGCATTCCATGAAGGGAGTGGAGGTTACCGATTGCCATCGAATTTCACCCTGTGTGAATTGCTGGGAACATTTGTTATTCAAGATTATTAAATTGAATTCAATCGTATTTGTTAATGGACTAAATGTCAAGCCACAAATGGTGAAATTAAACTGTAACCTTAGAGAATTTCCCCTTATGAATAAATTATGGAAAGAAATCTTTAAAAATATCCCAAAAGGGTCTTTTTGGGTAAACTAAGTCATGGGTCATACTTACTAGGATATTAAATAATAAAACCAAAAAATTTCTTTTTGAAAGTAAAATTAACCGTCTTATGAAAATTTAAAGCTTTGCTTCAACAAAATAGAAATGTTCCCAAATGCCTGGGCCTAATTGGGAAAATTTTTGGTCCACTTTCCTTGGCTATACTGCAAAATTACTGGGAAATTAATATGCTTTGATTGTTCTTTATTTGGAACATCTCCAAAGGGAACGAAAGTTTTCAAGATTGGGTTAAATGGTTTTGTTGTGTCTTCAACAATTCGAACAAGTTTGAATGTTTTGGTGTCCTTTTAGAAGACAAAGATGGTTGGCTGTCACCAAAGTGCGATATTGGCGGATGCGCTGATAAGATATGTGCTTTTAAGCTGCTCACCAAATTTATTTTTCGGTTTCTGAACTGTGTCGGCTTTGGTTTCTTAAATGCTGAATTGCTTACTCTTTCTTACTTTTAAGGTTGTTTTCCTTAAGAAAATTCCATTCTCCCCTAAACTGGTTATCTCTTCTGAGGATTCCGGTTAAAATTTTAAAATTACCTCATTTCTTCTTCGTGATTGGGCTTCAAGGGGCAACATTATTTGCATTTCCTTCACCACAAAAGTTCATTATAATCATTTTGAACATCCAAATAAAACTTTAAACCAAATAAGTGTAACCTTACTTAAATTTAAATCCAAAAAATTTTAATTACCGGAATTTACAACAGAACAAAAAATTAACCCAAAAAACCATATGAATTCAATTAACTAACAAATTACAATCAGAATCAATTGGTTTTCAAAAAAACTAGAATTTTTAAATTTCGAAAAATTTACATGGTTTTAAATTGACAGCAAATTGTTTTAAATTTGGATAAAAATGAAACATTTTTCTAAAAAGTTATTAAAGGTCTAGTTTTCAATTATAAATGATTTGTTTGAAAATTTAAGTTTATTTTTTGCTGGAAACAAAAAATTTTCGCGGATGGATGAAAATGGCATTAAGTAAGGTCATGTGCCTGAGACAGAAAACCAAACTTAACAATGGTTCAAATAGTTTCATTAAAGTGAATTCGACTTTACTTTTAAGCAAATGGTTTCTTAAACACCAAAAGTATGACGTGTGAATAGGACAAGCATAATTCCTTTAAAAACTAACTATTCATCACCTTCTGGGAGGGAAGTCGGCGATCAACATGTCAATTTCCAGTATTCATTCTTCACAGTTTGTAATCCAAGGAAGGCCGGTCCAATGTCACCTTGTCAAGAAGTAGTTTATTACCGAACAACAGTATTCCCAGCAAATAGATTTAATACCTGGAAAAACATACAAAATATAGAGCCCAAAACCAAATTTCAATACCTAAAAATGGATAACCCATGGTTAGCAAGCCGGTTTGAAGATCGAGGGAAGTCACGGTATAAATGGGTAACTAGGACTTACAAGTTCCGCGATTTGGGGGATTCCGTGGAGGAAAGCTGGCTAATGGACGTTGACCAACAGAAATGCGCTAACTTCATGAATCCCAATGCTGCACCATGTAGGGGTGGTTTGTGATCAAATCGCCTACCACCAAGCTACCGGCACAAACATGCAAAGATTTGGGGGAACTTCGTCAGTGCGGGAAGGGCGGCAGATAGCAGAATCGTGCCCGTTCCCCTGGGTCTTGACCAAGTGTAATCCGGCCAAAGCAGCGCGCGCCTTCGCATAACCGGGAATTGCAGGTCGCGGGCACGGAAACCATTGACGGCCAAATCAGGGTTCCCAACCAAACTGTCTGCAAGCCCCGCCGGCCCCCGGCTTTCAAGGTTTTTCGTTGGGGGCCATCCTAACGAGGGCCAGCTGAGGAGTGTTGGTAAGGCAGTGTTAGAAAAATTTTTCCGCCCCAGTTTTCCAAAGTGTTTTTGGACTTGCGAGGAAAATTCTCCATAATCACCTTTGGTTTGTTTTATGTTGCTCCGGTGTGAGCCTGTTGAACCCCATGAGATCGTGTGTGAGCCATTTGATATTGTTATGTTTAGTCGACCTAGCTAGGTGTCCATGTTTTTCGCCCCATATCAAGTGTTTCGATGAAGAGCACTTGTGGTGGGTTTTCCGTCGATGCTTTGAACTTGCTTTCCCGTTTCCAGACTCCTTAAACTCTTGTTGGACTAACTGTTTCGTATTTTCGTCATTCAGGTAATGGAAAAGGATTATGCCCGCTGCTCTTGTCTGCCTTGGGCACATTCTTGGTCAGAGCAAGCGCAGGCTCTCGTGTAGGGGCCAAAGTGACATGGTGCCCCACCGCACCAAGAACCGTCACCACAACCACACAACCACCCGTGTACTATGGTGTTGCAGTCTTCTCCAAATCCGATCGCCACAACCACAAGCCCGAGCCTCTCCAAGGCGCTGCGGAGTGTTCGGTAAAAGGATGAGGCAGAGGTTTGTCCACCCAAAAGCG
The DNA here is from genome assembly GCA_021605205.1 of Aegilops longissima. Taxonomy (NCBI): domain Eukaryota; kingdom Viridiplantae; phylum Streptophyta; class Magnoliopsida; order Poales; family Poaceae; genus Aegilops; species Aegilops longissima. The sequence goes on from CM038678.1 coordinate 24,382,609, forward strand.
GAGGAGATGCGGGTAGTCCATCGAGCTGCTACTGCTAAAAAGAGCCGGACGAGGAAACATGTATGTTTACTATGGCATGTGGGACCATTAATATTGACTAGTCAACTGAGCTGCAACATCACATAAAACCACGCTGCCATCGTCCGAGGGGGGCGGGGGGGGTAATTTAACCAGTGTTAATAGTTTGAGGGTGTAGTTTAACCGATTTCATAGTTTAGGGTTATAAATGACACTAGCCCTAGAGTTCAGGTTGAAAATATGCACTTCTCTGCGACATATTAAATCCTTCTCCTGCTAGTCCGATAAAATTTAGGAGATGAGGGGAGATTATTATCTTAATTCAGACGTTGTTTTACATATTATTAAAGTTTACACAGAGCATATGTACAAAAAGAGAAATGGGTACGATATGAAATGCCACCAAATGAGAATATCCAAGTATCTATGGTAAAGTATGCAGGAAAATACTTAAATATATTCCACCATTACCGTATCCATAATAGAAATTGCAGCAAGTGGTGAAAAGTCAGAATCTAACAAAGAAAACAAGAAAGTTGAACCAATGAATAGTTTAATCAAGTCGCACATTAATGTCGTTAAAGATTTTGGTCCTAATCTCGGAGAAGACAAGGTAGTCACAAAAGAAACAGAGGAGATTTCTCTCATAAAAGGCACGTTTATTATGGATTGTGGTGCCAAATTGGAGCTGCCGTCGCATTTGTAGGTTTTATCCTTGTTACTTTCCACGAGGATGAAAGCACTTGTTACGATTCATCTGAGCCTCCCAGAACCAACTCCTTGAACCGAGTTATGCAATCCATTGCCCGCTTGAATTCACCAATCTCGAGGGCAAAGCTGAACCGGCAGTAGTCTGTTATCCCGGTCCATGTGCTGCTGCTTATACACAATCCCGTGGATCTAAGAAGCGCCTCCCTGATGTTGCAACCATTGAGCGTGCCTTCGAAACCATTGACCCTGAATAATTTGCCAATGTAGGCGGTTGGTTTGGCCAGCATCGAGATACCACCATGACAGCCAACAACATTCCAGCCACAGCTCTCGAGTGTCTGTTCATAGCAGAAAAGAAAACAAAAGGGGGAAAGTAGTCAGATATGACCGGACAACTTCACAACACTTGACTCAAAGTTTGCATACTGCTCAAAAGGTGCATGTCTACCTAGTTGAAGTTATATCATTTATTTATTTGCGAAATACTAGCACGGAATGTTAAGATGCACTGATTGGCAAGACAAACTCTAGTTACTTAGATTTCTCCATGATCTGGGTTTTGGAAGGGAACACACCTCATCATCGATGAAATAAAACTGAGAGGAGAGTAGAGAATGTTACAAAAGGCTAACCTTCATCAAGTGGTTGGCACGACCCTTCAGTGTCTCCTTTTGCTCCGCAATGACATTAGAGAAATGCTCATCCAACTCGTACCTGAGACCCAACAATTTTCTGAAAGTGTACTTCAGTGTGCTATGTGGCTGACTCAAGATTGGGAAACTATATTCCAAGGACCGGTCTTCCGAGATGAGAAACCCAAATTTAAGCCCAGCCATGGTCAGCTCAAGCGACAGCTCTCCAAGCAGATAAACAGGGGCAAAATGGCCAGTCATAGCCTCAAGACATCCTTCTAAATCCCAACAAGGCCAGCGATGAAATGGGAACTGGACACCAGGGAAGGGCCAGTCATCGGTTAGGAACTCCAGACCAGAGAAGGAGGTATCTATCACTACCCTAGCTGCATTTCTAGCACAGATACTAAGCAGCTCTTCTATCTCCTTGGCACGGTACAGGAAACCAGAAGGGTTGATTGTGGGGCCAGAAATATACACCCAAGCCCTCGAAAACGAAAACAATTCCTCGTTATTAAGTGTGTCTTCTAGAACACTGGGTTCAATCTTAAAGCCTGAACTTGATTTTGTTGGAATAGTCAAGGTGTTTGCGTTCAGAAACTTTGCTGCCGAGACATAATGACCATTGGTGCCCAAGGGGAAAACAAAGATGCCTCGTTCTTGCACGCAGCGACGAACAAGCTTGTTGAAGAGTGCCAGACTGGTATTACCATATGTAATTTCAGAATCAGAGTCTACCGGGTAATTATAGTTACGTTTCAACAGCCTCTGAATGCTGGATCGAACATCAGTTTCAGAATCCATGATGTTCTGCCTAACAAAGCTTTCAAAAATAGAGGCCTTTACTGCAGAAGGTATTGGCAAGAAGCTCCGATCTAAATCCATATGAATGACAAAAGATTCCTTGGAATCAGGAAGGGAAAATTCAGCTTCTTTTATGGCAGATATGGCAGAATTAGAGAATCCTATCATCCTCTGAGGCAGCACTAATGCAGGTTGTCTCTGAAATATAGCAAGGAAAAATTAGAAGACAACGAACCAAAGCACACAATAGGGCCACAAAATATTGCACAGGCAACACTTTTTGTGAAGAGCAATACTCCATAGTTCCCTGGCATATTATCATTTTTACTCGGAATAATAAGATGAAAACAAATTAAAACATCCTAGTCATACATTTAGCTGTTCATGTCAGTAGGTTTTATCCAATCAAGGAGGATCTACTCCAAAATTTTAAAACGAAAAGTAGCTGAAGTTGACTAATGCTTTTAGACATCAGAGGTCGTCGTGCGGATGAGTGACGTGGGTAATTGGAGACAAGTTCTGTTACCTCTTGCTGTGCATGCGGCTCGCAAATTCGAAATGCTAACAGCTGATGGAGAAGACAGCCATAATACTGCTGGCTGATCACAGAAGTGTGCCCTTCCAATAGCTCAACAGTTTGTGACAATGCCTCGCAGAAAGCCGCCTGTTCAGAAATGGTGAAAGCAACTTCCAGATCAGAATAAACCTGCAAGATAAACCAAGTGGAAACATTTAGAGTGTGTTTCCAAAGTAAGATGTAAGAATACAAAAAGGTTGAAATAAAATTCCAGGCTGATCAATATAACATGGTATTGTAGGTTCACTGAATATCACCTGATTCTTTACTAAACCGCACAGTATAGCTGCATGCGAAGGTAGGGTGTTTCCAGCAAGATATCGCAACACACTATTAGAGCTTGGCATACGAGACAACTCAAGATGTTCTGAAATATCCAGGAATAACCATGAACCAACATCTTTCGTTACGTTTAGCAAGTTCACAAAAGCAGCAGTGCTGATAGCGTCGTACTGAGCCATGCCAGTAACAACAACTTGAGGCTTCAGTTTCCTGATAAACTCAATCAGCAAGTCCCATTTGCGTGGTGATTCAATTACAGTCACTATGTTTTCAGCTTCGGTACAATCTGCTCTTTCCTGGAAAAAAAAAACAAAGCAGTACCTTCAACATTCTTGTCACCATTATTTTTCTTCACGGAAAAGACATGTGTCGCCAGAGAAGTGTTGTCTCAAATGCACAAGCTAGCTGCAGAGCAAAGTACCTCAATTGTTGAAGATGTTAACCATTGTTTGGGCAAGTGTCTGGTCAGATGTTCATCAACAATTGCAAGCGCCGGCGAGAACAACTGAAGAGCATTTTCTATCGCTACAACACGAGAAGGGAATACAACAACATTCTGGTGCACCAGAAAAGAAAAATGAGTATGATATGAAGCATAAGATAGATGCAACAAGCAAGTCAGTCATACGAATTTCTAGTATAAACAGGCAAAATTGTGAAGGAAAAAAGACACCAAGTATTACATCAGGAGTTAACGGGATGTGGTGGTAAGCCTTCATAAATCCAGTAACAAGATTCCGGAAGTTTAAACATCCAGCTGGAGGCTCACAAGGATTGGACTTGTTCTCTTTCAAAAAGCTAGCTAGGTATGCTAGGAAGGAAATTTTTTCATCAGCAACAGAATTGTCATCAAAGGACAAATCCAGGGAGCTGCTGACTTCAGGGAATCCATCTTTAAGAAAGTCAAATATTTTCTTCACCTGAAAATTCTCCACATTAATAATCTCCCCTCCCTTATATTTTATAATTTGATAAATTTTAAAAGAACACACACAAACCTGCTCGGGCTGGCGAAGATGACAACTATACATAGACAAAGCATGCGAAACACAGCCACCAGATTTCATGTATGCACAGGCTGTGCGTGCGGTGATAGGTTGATCCCCACCAAGATCCACAAAGAATTCAAATCGATGTGGGCTATTTTTCTCGATTTCAACTAAATCTGAAAGATCTGTGTCGGCAGCCTGCAAAGAACCCACCTACTTGGTAATGATGCTACATAAAAATGCCATTGTAATCTACTGCTGTAAATATTATTAGCTAGTATAATGCAACTCGAAGTGCATATCGTTGACCAAATAAGGACATGCTGGCATACAGAAGATTTGCTGGTTAACCCACACCTGGTCTGTCATAGAACCCTCACCTGCATAAGTTTTGATTGCCAGAGATTATTGATGCGAAATCCACGGCGTAAAAATAAGCGTTCACATATAACTTGACCCGGTCGGCCTCCCATGCTGAATATCATGATACCCATAGGCTTTATGAGAGCTATCCCTTCTTCAACTGCACGAGCAATCAACCCAAGGCCAAATTGGTCCTCAACAACACCCTGTATGCAGTAAAATACGCAATAAGTTTAAAAGCACAACAAACCCCCCAAAAAAGGAAATTGGAACAGCACACAGCAATCATAGGACATATTAACTTGAGTGGACCTATGTGTCATTCACAAAAGCATCAAAACTTCTGTATCTAACAGATCATAAGTGAATATTACAGATACTAATAATTTCATAGTCCAGTAGCCATTCGTTAGATGAGCGTGGAGAACTAATCACATGTCAACACATTTTTTGGACACATAAAATATGTCTCTCAACTGACCTGAAAGGCACAGTAGTAGCACCGAGAGTACAAGAACTCCTCACTTGAATTATTAATTTTAATATTTGGCATCACCTCTGGATTGGGGTCAAGAACCTGAAAAACAGATAAAGTATTTTTCTTCAAATCTGGTCTGCAACAACTTGCTTTCACCAAAGATGTTAACAGCTGACCATACCTGTGGTATGCATCCAACAATGCAATCAAGCTCTATCTTGCTGTCTCTACAGCAAGAAAGAAGATCCGAGTCATGGAACTCAATTCTGTCAAGCAAAGTTTTCCCCTCCCCGTCGTAGATTGGTAGACCATCATCGTCTAGTGCATTCAGGTAAAGGTTTATCCTTGCAATCTTGATAGCTCTTGGGTTTATATCGAGACCATAGACCTTGGAAGAAACAAACAATGCTCAGCTTGGTTCTGACAAAATCCCAAAAATATAACTTGTCATCCTCTTCTTTTCAAAGTCATGAAACCTGAGGAAATATGTTTAACTGCTGCTGCAACCCCACTTGTCTAACACTAGGAACACGATAAAGTATATCGAGCGACAGAAGAAGAGATACCAACCTTGAAAGGAGACCACCTTTGTGCAAGTGCAATGGACATCCATCCATTGCCACATCCCAACTCTGCCACTGTCTTGTCCCTGAAAATGGAATCCGGTTGCTGTCCAAGGCCCTCGTAGAACGCGGCGGAGCAAGGAACAAAAATGCCAGGCGTCTCGATCGTTGTTATTTGCTGAAATCCTAGAAGCAGTTGGTAAATCCATCAGGCTATGGAAGCAAATTTGTTATCAAACAACAACGGAACTGCTTACCATTGTGTCAACCTAAGATAACACATGAGGCAATTAATATAAATTTTTTTTATTGACAATACACATAGCAAACTCAGTCAGGAGAAAATGTAGGTAAGAGTCTTGCAAATTGCACTTGTTGGCTTGTCGCAGTAGATACAAAGATCCAGATACAACATTTTAATGTTGTTCATCATTGTTAATTACGACGATAGGTTAGGCAGGATTGCTTCCGCCAGAAAAAAGAAATCAGAAGAAGTTTCTCAGCAGACAGTATAGTACTACTACTTAGTATAAACTTCTGGTGGATAAATCAAAAGAAAACAAGAACCCGGCTAATTCTCTCTGTAAATTTCACCAAATTGACCAAGGGAGGGAGGAGAGGAGAGGACCTTGTTGTTGTAGTTGCGGGTCGTCGGGGATGATGCGGAAGTTGAAGTTGCGGAGGCAGTCCTGTCCGGCGGCTGGATCCGCGAAACGGCGGCGCACGGCACCGAGGAGGCGCCGTGCGGCTGCGCGGGAGGCGGGGGCGTCGAGGCGCTGGAGCAGGGCCTCGGCGGCGCCGTACGCGGACGCTGCGCAGGACCCCAGGAAGGCCTCCACCTCCACGTCCATGTGCTCGCCAGGGCTCGCCGGCGCCGCCATTCCCGTCTCAAGGTCTCACGGCGTGCTGGTCCAAGCAGACCGCCGTGGACAGTGTGTGTGCGACCAGGTCAACTCATATACAACTCGGTGGTGGGATCACTGACCCAAGAGACCAAGCGGCCAGCGCAGACTTTATTTTTCTTTCTACAACATGGCCCAGAGTCGAAAATGCCCCCCAAACACTTTCTATTTCTTTTTTTAGTAGCACACCTTTTTATTTCTCATAAGTCATTACTACTGTATATGTAGCGAATCACTTCTTCATTTTGAATTTTTTTTATAAGATCAACCTGCCCGGCGTTATTACTCAAAAGGGTGTGGAGGTACTCTTACAAAGCAGATCAAAAGATACAACATGAGCCAAGAATAAGCCTAACACCTCGTTGAGGCCCAACCGACGATGCCTGGACTTCACGACAACGCCCCAAAAGGGCGATGGTGGGAAACGTTGCCGCTGTCGAGTCCGAGCAAACAGACAAAGGTTGTCACCTAGAGCTTGGCACAAGCACGAGCCCCACGACGACTTCTTCAAAAAGCAAGCGGGGCGCCGGCGGCGGCGACGCCCGGTAACACGAAGCTTTCGCTCGAAAACTCGCCTAGACTACCAGGAGGAGTCCCATTCGCCACCGCAACAAGGGCCAGCCCATCCACACCGGATATGCGCACTTCAAAGCAGACTAGAGCCTCCCGCTACTACACCCCCTTGCCGCCCACAAGACCAAGAGGTGGAGCCACCACCGCAACCACGGAGCATGTCGAAAAGCCAACAATGAAGTCCGCCTTCTGGGACCATCGCCCCGGCAACCATGCCCCTAGACGCCACAAAACATATATTTCACGGCCAGCCCCCGCCAACAAATCGAACGAAGCCGCAGGGGTTGGTTCCTCACAGGGAAGGAAACCCCAACAACCGAACGAAGCCGCAGGGATTGGGTGAATCTGCTCATGTCACCCAAACCCCGCCAACACCTTCCCCACAAATCCCTTCGTCTTAAATTCTGTTCGGTTACTCCCTCCCACAGCAACACTTCTCAGTAAAAAATGCAGTGAAACTATAAGACACTAGCTCAACATAGTAGCAGCTAACTAAACCGTCAGATCTAGCTCATCACAGTAGCAGTTAACAATAGCATCACATCATACAATATATATGCGTTGTTTCATCAAGCAAAAACACAAGCTGGATTTAGAGTTCATCAATCACACCGATTCGACCGATCAACGAAAGAGTCATGGCTGAGTTATTTGCTTGCGCACTTGCTAGCAGCCGCCACAACGACACCAAACGCTCATGGCTTCATCAGATATTACGTCGAAGATGACCCCACGGTGTCAAGTTAGAGCGCAGCGCCTCAATCACTGTCCTATCGGCGTCCAAAAGTGGTTTCTAGCAAAACTTGCTAGGCCGGAGAGGACGTGTTCGTTCATTGCTGGTGATGTCGGCCGTGAATTCCTCCACAAACATGGCCACTTATATATGAGCTCTTCATTCCTGCATAGATACGACATCAAATATTGCTAGCAGTACATCATAAGTATAATTGCAATGAATAATTTAGACATCAGCACAAGTAAACATGGTAAATAAGCATGTCATGGACTTCTCACATAAAAGAAAGAACCATTGATCTGCAGTAAGTGAGATGAAAGAAAGTAAACTGGAGGTTGAAAGAATGCAACGGTAACATATTTTCTCTCCTTGTTAGCTTAGAAATTGTTCTTTTATCTTTCATTTCTCTTGGTCAATGCTAAGAAGAAAAATGAATTTTTGAACAACTAGCTAAGCAATGCAAAGGGAGCATAATAGTGCAATCTGGCACAATCATTGATACTCTGAATCACATGGCAAAAATATAGGGCATTTGCATACATAACTTTTATTAGATTCGAAAAGTCTTGTTAACGAGCTTTGGAACTTTGCCAAAAAGGCCTATTGATATTGGTTGCTGGATATGACCAAGAAACTGAGAACCAGAGCAAGAAGAACCCAAGAAATTGAGGACTGGAGCATGAAGAAAAATAAAAACTGAGGAGCACGAAACAGAGGAAGAGCTCACCGAGTGGTAACGGCACCGCCGTCGATGAAGTCATTATGCGAGACGAGGTGGCACACACCGTCTTAGAGGCGTTTGAGGAAAATAAATAAATAAATAGACAGAACTGAAAAATCTGAATACAAGTCTTGTTCACTGGTTGCTTGTCAAAGGAACCCACCCATCTATCAGTCTAATAATATGTGTAAATATGTCTAGTATCTTCCCAATAATTTATAGAGTTCAAAGACACCCTCATTTTGATACAAACACTACTTGATGTTCAAGTGAAGCAAATAATCTCTCCTGTAAAATAGTTCAAATCAAAGCTTGAACAAGAAAAAGAAAGGTTGAATCTTTTGGTGCATGCACATTGGCCTATTCAATCAGTTCATACCCCTAATTCCTCTATAAAAATGGAAAACAAGCACTAAACAGCTGGTTGAGCATGGAGCATACAGTAACTGATCGAGCACCATGGAGAAATGCCCCTGGGAACCATGACTAACCCAATTCGCCTGGGAAAAACACACAATTTTTTTAACAGTCAGCTCCTTCAATTAGACATGCCAAGGCATCAAAGGTAGCATCACAGGTACCACAGCAACCAACTCAAAGCACAACTGCATCGTCGAGGGAAGTCCTCCTCCTAGTAGAGTAGGACTCCCTTCCTAAATCCTACTAGGAAGAGGGAAGGGGAAGGAAAGAGAGGGTCAGGAGAGGAGGGGCGCGCCCCTCCTAGTCCAGTCGGGCTCCCCATGGGGGCGCGCCACCTCCTGGTGCAGCCCTCTCTCTCCCTCTTGGCCCAATTTCCCGGGGTTTCGGTAACCCTCCGGCACTCCGGTTTTCTCCGAAACTTCCGAACCTTTCCGTGTCCGAATATAACCATCCAATATATCAATCTTTATGTCTCGACCATTTCGAGACTCCTCGTCATGTCCGTGATCACATCCGGGACTCCGAACTCCTTCGGTACATCAAAATACATAAACTCATAATATAACCGTCATTGTAACCTTAAGCGTGCGGACCCTACGGTTCGAGAACTATGTAGACATGACCTAGAACCATTCTCGGTCAATAACCAATAGCGGAACCTGGATGCCCATATTGGTTCCTACATATTCTACGAAGATCTTTATCGGTCAAACCGCATAACAACATACGTTGTTCCCTTTGTCATCGGTATGTTACTTACCCGAGATTCGATCGTCGGTATCCAATACCTAGTTTAATCTCGTTACCGGAAAGTATCTTTACTCGTTCCGTAATACATCATCTCACAACTAACTCATTAGTTGCAATGCTTGCAAGGCTTATGTGATGTGTATTACCGAGAAGGCCAGAGATACCTCTCCGACAATCGGAGTGACAAATCCTAATCTTGATTCATGCCAACTCAACATATACTTTCGGAGACACTTGTAGAGTACCTTTATAATCACCCGATTCGTTGTGACGTTTGGTAGCACACAAAGTGTTCCTCCGGTAAACGGAGTTGCATAATCTCATAGTTGCAGGAACTTTGTATAAGTCATGAAGATAGCATAAGCAACATACTAAGCGATCAAGTGCTAAGCTAATGAAATGGGTCATGTCAATCACATCATTCTCCTAATGATGTGATCCCATTAATCAAATGACAACACATGTCTATGGTTAGGAAACATAACCATCTTCGATTAATGAGCTAGTCTAGTAGAGGCATACTAGTGACTATCTGTTTGTCTATGTATTCACACATGTATTATGTTTCCGGTTAATACAATTCTAGCATGAATAATAAACATTTATCATGATATAAGAAAATAAATAATAACTTTATTATTGCCTCTAGGGCATATTTCCTTCAAGATGGGGTTTGCTTCCACGAGGTGGGACGTGTGGGTCATTTCCCGGCGGTTTCCACGGGGTTTAGAAGGGATTTGGCAGGGGCTTAATCCAGACCGGGTCTAACCGAAGGCTGTTATAAGCCAGACCGGGATTTGACCCCGGCTGGGGCCAAACCCACGGGGTTTGGGCTCAATCCCTGCGGGGGTGGGGCTAACCGAACATAGCCTAACTGGGCTGTATCGGATACTCCATCCTCGTGTCGCGGCTATCCGTCTTGTTAGAGTTGTGTCGAATATAGTGTACAAGGTAGGTTACAGTTGGATTATGAGTTGTATTGTGTTTACATAGGATGTGGAGTCGTGTCCTAGTAGGACACTTGTATCCTAGGCATCTCATATATAGCGGGGGTAGACACACGATGTAACCTATGCCAACATAATAGCACCGGAACGCGGGGGAAGCTGGCGGCATGTGCCGGTGTGCAGGGCGACTGGGTGCGGTATTGTAGCGGTGTCATGGGGAGGAGCGCCCATAGTCAGGCCCGGGGATGTAGCCATATCGGTGAACCTCGTTAACAAATCTCGATGTCGTGCTCGTGTGATTGCTTGGTCCTCGAATGATCAACGGTATGTCTCGAATTTATTCTAACAAGTGGTATCAGAGCTAGGTTGTTTCGAGGATATGGATCGTTTGTTAGAGGTGGAGCAGAATTCGTCGAATCGGCCATGACCGGAAAAGATCGATGGAGTGATCGAGTTCCGTTCTTGTTAAAAGTAATAAAAAAAATAGATCAGCGGGAGGCACGTGTGCTTATATGTCAGCAGCAGACGGCTTGATGTGCGGCGATCTTGGATTGATCGGGCGAGTGTATAGGCAGCGGCGATGCGTCGCGCAGGGCAGGGAGGCAATAGGTCATCGATCGACGGGCGCTGTCTGCGGAGGCCCAAAGGCGCGTGCTGGGCACCGGCCTAGCTTGCGGAAGCCGCAAGGCTGCGGGCGACGAGACACGGAAGCGGTGGATCGTGCTGGATACGGTCGCGTACAGCGGCAAGAGCAGAGACCGAAGATTTGTTTTGAGAAAAAAAAGGTGGACCGAGTCCTCATGTGTCACGCAAGGCAGCCAGATCGAATCGGCAAGCAGTAATTCCGTTGATACTTACGCGTCCATCAGGAAGCATTGGAAGCAACTAGCCAGCATTGGGGATTGAGCCAAGAGACACCACGTGAAGGCCAATTTTTGTTGGATTTGCTACTGTGCACGCTCTGTGTACTTGTGCATCGTGGTAAGAATCTCAGTTATTTTTTCACAGGGTCAGTCATACAAAGAACCATGGCATCAACGGATACTAGGTTTGAGGTGGAGATGTTCAACGGAACTGGAAACCTTGGGTTATGATAGACAAGGATGAAAATTTGTTGGCACGATAAGGATGCTTTAAGGCGTTGCGGGAAGTCAATCAGCTAGAATGGAGTTGTGATGTGATGGATGGAAATTCGCGGAAGACGATTTGGGAGCCTCGAGCGTGTCATACAGTCGAACGAGTTCGGCTGGGTCGGACTAGATAGTCTGACGGATCGACGCAAGTCGGTTGGTACAGAAGACGGTGGTGGGATCAGCGAAGACGGCGTAGGAGCGTGATGCTGATGGTGACCGACTTCTGGGCGTGGAAACACGTGGTGCATATGCTCGAGGCTTGTGCGGTTTCGACAAGACTATGGCGCGGGATTGGTTCAAGGTGGTGTATACACGGAGCTTGAAGTCGATGAGGCACGAGGGTGGACTGATCATCTACCATGAAGTCATGTTGAAGGTGGAGCTGGATTGAGGGGCTACGGTGTAAGGATCCAGGGAGTCGAAGCCTATTCAGCAAGGGAAAAAAGCTAGTGACACGTAGTTCGGACTGGAGCCCAGTGGTCTGATGGAAGCGTGAAACTCGTCATCGGTCGGTGATGATCGGTGATACTCTGCAGTGGGGGTTGAGTGGTGTGGGTTCGCGACCCTTGAGACTCGACCGGGACAGCGGAGACTCGACGTGGTAATAGCGGCGAGGCGTGCGGTTAGCACGGGGGGACATGGAGACGGGCCAGGGCTCTGGTGGTCATACATGTGGTGAGACAACTGCGAATTTGACTCGGATAACTACAAGCAACGGTGAAATTTCTTCATGTTTCAAAAAGATGATCAAGAAAAGAGCGGTGATGTTGAGTTCAGGTAACTCTTATGTGTGACATCCAATATGTGAGTTGTTCACTTTCACGCAGGTCAATGATCAGTTGTGTGATGGCGTTGGACGGATACTCTGAAAGTTGGGAGCACAAACTAGAGTAACAAGGAACTTAATTTTGCTCAAGTGTTGACCCTGGTCAAGAAAATAAAGGACTACAAGTTGCAGGTGGAGTCATATGGAGTCTTTGGAGTAGCAGCGGTGCTCACGGGATAAGCTCAAGTCCAATGTACATGGAAGTTTGACACATGGACAAAGTCAAGGTGGTGGAGAATATTCGTCAAGGTGGAGTTTGTTAGAGTTGTGTCGAATATAGTGTACAAGGTAGGTTACAGTTGGACTATGAGTTGTATTGTGTTTACATAGGATGTGGAGTCGTGTCCTAATAGGACACTTGTATCCTAGGCCTCTCATATATAGCGGGGGTAGATACACGATGTAACCTATGCCAACATAATAGCACCGAAACGCAGGGGAAGCCGGCGGCATGTGCCGTGTGCAGGGTGACCGGGTGCGGTATTGTAGTGGTGTCATGAGGAGGAGTGCCCGTAGTCAGGCCCCGGGGATGTAGCCATATCGATGAACCTCGTTAACAAATCTCGGTGTCATACTCGTGTGATTGCTTGGTCCTCGGATGATCAACGGTGTATCTCAGATTTATTCTAACACGGCTATTAGTAGATTGTAATGCTGATATCTATACGACGTCTTACGCACGGCACTCACACTCGTCCAATGGTGCAGATCATTGATCAGGACGTCCCTGGGTACCATCCGACGATGGGTGAAAAAAATAGGTTGAATGATCTTTGTACAACATTCGAACTTTATAGACTTACCCCTGAGCTGTCCAAAGAGTGGGAAGATATGTGTGCTGTAGTTAAGAATATCCCCCTAAATGAGAGGAGTGATCGAATTTTTTGGGGACTAAACCAGAATGGCAAGTTCACCACTAAATAAGTGTATAAGATGCTGAAAAAACCTCTTAGTGGATGCCACTATAGATAGATTTGGAAAGCTAAAATCCCTCTAAAAATAAAAATCTTTCTGTATGTCAAATGTCGCAGGACGCAGTACTTACTAGGCAAGTGATGAAAAAAAAGGAAATGGCCAGGAAATGCTTGCTGCTCTTTCTGCAAACAGGTGAAAACAGTTCAACACCTGTTCTTTGCTTGTCCCGTGGCCTGAATAGTCTGGCCAAGAAACAAATCAATTGGAGTGGATCTTTGCACTGATAAATGCCCATCGAACTACTGGCAATACTTCGTGTGGTGCCACAAATTCCTCCCTGGGAAGAAAATGTTTTATATAGTGGGCTTAGCGGCCACTTGTTGAGCCATATGGCTATCACGCAAACGAGTTACTTTCAAAAAGAAACAAATCAAGACTCCTTTTGAAATTGTGTTTTCTCTGTGCTCTTTTTACTTTACTGGACAGGGCTACAACAAGGGGATGACGCCAAGGAGCTGCGTGCAGGAGCTGAGATGATCAGGGCTAGCACAATGCAGCTGATGAAGATGTGTGGTGCTGTCAAGCAACCAATCCAAGGTGCTTGATGATTTCGGAGATGCTCTGGATGAAGAGATGACTGGCGCTCTTTTCGCTGCTGCTTCATCCCGGAGAAGATGTCTACTATCTGCTTGGCATGCTGCTGTCTTTTGATACTTAGTCTGATCTTTTGAGAATGTAATAGGCTAGATTTTATGTCGTGCTACTCAGGTTTTCACCCCATGATACTCGTTTTGACGACGAACGAGTATGGTGGGTTTCCTGGTAGTGCTAGAACTCGCTATACCTCTTTCCCTCCTCCTTACTCTTTCGTTTGAACTGGTTGTATTTTCGTTCTTTGCAATGGAAAGGAGTAAAGCCCAGTTCTAAAACAGCATCCAACAAAAACATGATCCTCATCATCCTCTACCCTGATTGGGCATCGGGTTGCACATTTTTTTTAAATTGCGTGCAGTTTTCCTTTCTTTTCCGGAGATAAGTTCAGTTCAAAGAGTTCACACTCTCATTTTGCATTACTAGTACCATTTAACAACAGAACAAATCGTACAACTTCCTAAACATGTAACCTGTAAGAGAACTCCCCAATCCATAGAACAAATTAAAAACTAGACAAAACTTTACGTGAAGTTCCTTTGTAGCTCAAACTATATGGAACCTCTAATCCTCAACCCTCTAGCCTTTTTGTAGATTCGTACTCTCCAACTAACTTACAGCAAGAAATTTTTTCTTTTTTGTTTCTCTAAAATGAAACAGCATATGAACTTTAAACTTTGCAGATCGAACAAACATTAGAACATCAATGTGTTCCCTCAAAAAAAAAAAGAACATCAATGTGTGAATTTTTTTCCAGATTTTTTGGTCTGATATAAATATACAAAATGAGATTTTGTTTGACTAAAAATATTGTTTTTATTATTTAAAATGCATGAAAAAATCTGAAAGTTTTTTCCCAGATCTTAGTTAGAATGTATTGTTGTTCTGCAAAATTTGAAGTTTATATGTTGTGTCGTTTGAGAGAAACAAAAAAGACAAATGCATCTGCACGGATCGCGATGCAAAAATGGATGTCAAAGATAAGGGGTACCATGTAGCCTGAGCTACAGAAAACCAAACTTTAACAATGGTTTCTAAACTATCGTTTCATTAAAGTGAATTCTGATTGCTTTTTTACTCTTTAAGACAAGAGCATGTTGTGTTCCTTAAACACAAACATGTCATGACGTGTGAAATATGGAGCAATGCTATTCATATGTACAGACTTTATAAAATGTGTACGTACTAGTTCAATCTACTACTCGTATGGCGCAGGGAGAGGTGGCGGCGGATCCAATGTCACCTGCACGTAAGTTCAATCTCCCAGTATCAGTTAGCTGAAATCAATGGAGTAGTTGCCAATCCAAATAAAGTACTCCTTCGATCCAAAATAAGTGTAACCAACAACACTTATTTTGGATCAGAGGAAGTAGTATTTAATTCACCTGGAAAACAAAAACAGATACAAAAAAATATCAACCCACGTTAGCACAGACGCATTTTATAGCATCACATCCAACGGCTATAAAGGTGAGCGAGACATAACTAGAACTCAGCTAGATGAGTTTTAGCAAAACCGTTTCAAGATTTTGTAGAAGTTTTACGTAAAAATAGGATTACCATAGGTTATGGGCAAGTTGCCGCACGGCTTGGGCGATCAGAATGGAGGAACTGTGGTGCTACCCGGGTACGGTGAACATCCGCCAACATTAGGCACAATGAATTCAACCATATCCTCAATTATAGCGGGCAACATGTGATTGATTGGTTGGTTTGATTAGGGAAATCCAAGCAATAGCCCCTACATCACGTCCTAGCTTAGCTACAAACATGCTTAAAAATGATTTGGCGGGTGAACTTACGTGCAGGTGCAGGGAGAGGTGGCGGCAGATCCCATGTCAGGCGGAAGCCATCGGTGATGAGCTGCTCGTAGTCGGTCGTGTTTGTCACACCAGATGTGGCTATCACCGGCACAACGACAGCGTCTCAGCCCTTCAGAGCATAACCGGAGTAATTTCCGGTCACGTCGGAACGCACGCCGGCACGAACAAACATGTTGCTCCCCTTCCCACACCTCAGGCTCGTCTGCACCAGCTCTCTGTGCTGGCGTGCCACAGCCGCCGCTGCGGCCTCCTCCGTGCAATTGTACACGACGAGGTTCTGGTTGGCGGGGTCGATCCTAAACGGACGGGCCAGCTTGACGGAGGTGTTCCAGATCGGTACATGGCAGCTGTTGGAGCCCAACAAAAATTTCTGCATGCCATAGTCAACGACACGCAAGCTGTCTTCCTCGTAAGACATGTTGATGATTGGAAAGCCTAATCCGAAGGGCGTAGAGGTCCGCAGATAAGGAGTGTTGTTAAAGCTAGTGACTTCATAGTCCGGGGAAGGGCATGGTCTTCCTGTCTCCCAGTCGGTTAGCCAGAATGGGTAGGAGATGCTCAGGTTGCCGCATGTCTTGGGCGAGCCCGAGCACCCTTCTCCTTGCTGCTCCTCAGCCGCCGCGCCGGCGAGCATCAGTGCTAGCCATAGGGCCCAAAAGAACCGGCAGCTTGGAGACATGGCAGCAGAAGATTTGGATAGATTACAGTGAGCAACAAGGGGCCGACTGGATCTGTTTGTCATGGGCAATGGGAACCTACATGTAAGAAGAATACCACATGGTGGAAGCACGAACCGTGTATAGAGGGCAGCGAGCGGAGTACTATTGGTGGGAACATTTGACTGGAAAATCAGGCCAAAATCACCGTCCAAAAGTTCCCACCCAGTGACCCTTGGACTGGTAAGCAATGAGTTCTAATATTTCCGGGCAAACCATTTAACCATGACCATGACCTCCGTGGTGTGACTGGTAAGCTTTAGGCTGGTTCTTTCGGTTCCGGGCGGCTACTTCATGCTCTTGTTGCCTATCTAGCTAGATTCTAATATAGGCACAACATTCACACTTGGCAGGTAACATAATCCAATACAAAAATAAGTTCCTCTACCCTGATCTGTCACTGGATCGCACAACTTAGAAATTACATGCAAATTTCATTGTTTGTGGGGGAGAAGTCAAGTTCAAATAGAGAGATCACACATTTATTTTGCTGTATTTAATTTTCTAACGTGCAACTTGGTTGAGTCGGAGATAATGATTTCTCCGAGCAAAATATGCAATCAATTTGAAGGAATGGCTACCTAACCAATAACATACAGCCTCCGTAAAGAAATATAAGAGTGTTTAGATCATTAAAGTAGTGATCTAAATACTCTTATATTTATTTACAGAGGGAGTAGTTTCTTATGTCCATGTTTTCCCTTTTCCTTTTAAATTTATCTATCCGGTACACATCGATCTGTTAAATATATACATTTTTTTTTGAAAAGGGGATAACAACGGCCTCTGCATCATATGATGCACGCAGCCATAAATATATACAATTTGCAGTGGTGATTTTTCCTACTATTTCCATTCAAAACAAGTGTGAAAATTTTCTACTCAAATGAATTTCAAAACAATTGTGTAGGATCTCAATCCTCAGATTTTTGTTTTGATACATTAGATAAAATTGCTCGATTAGCATTTTTTTTCTTCTATGGGAAACTTTGCTCAAAGGAAAAGAATCCTCACCGCCGCAAAGCCCTTGGAAAACTCCATTTCGTTTATGACAAATATGGCAGGGCATGTACGTTTTTTTTTCTTTTTAAAGGTGATGTGGTAATTTATTTATGTTTTCAAGTTAATCATATGTGCAATGATATCTAAATTATAATTTCTCAAATAGAAAAGGAGCATGCATTTTGGGGGGTTACAAGGACGCACGCCCTCTCAAAACTACTATTATTCAAAGAGGCCTTGTCAGCCCACCACCACTCCACCATGGATATGTCTCAAAAGTGAAATAAAAGACAAATAGGCCCATTTTCCTCTATGTCTCAAAGCTCTGGCCAGATTATTGAAATGGACGATGCCAATTTGTGCCATAGTGCCGACTCGAGAAGATTAAGAGTTTACACAAACATTACTAAAGAAAGAGTTTACACAAACTAGTTAGATACCAGTGTGTGCAATAGGAACAACTTTGTTCTAGTGGTTCAACGTAGATTTTTTTTTATTGAGTTCCCCTAAAAAGAAGGAAAATTTCGACTGAGTTGAGATTGAGATATGTTGTGGGAAGGGAATTCATAGGCAAATATAATGAAAGATAGGATGAGATTGAGATTCTGTATGCACAACTATGTAAGTTGATTTTGTTGTTTACTTGCAAGGGATTTCTTTCCCCGGAGAAACGAGGAGGTGAGGATTAGTTTGATAAAATCGGTGGATGCAATGGAAGCAAAACCAATAAACTCCCCTTTAAAAATAGGAGACTAAGAGATCACTAGAGGATCCCCTAAACTTGATCTTTCAACGCCTTTTTCCAGATCTTCCTTTTTTCCTATCTTCAAAAAAATAAAATCCAGCTAGCATATCTCCTAAACTTAACCCCCCAAACCAACTCGGCCACAAAGAAGCCTCTAATAATCTTTGTCTTCCTTCTTCATTCCACGTGGCTAACAACAATTACTCGGCATTATATGATGTTCATGAAAAAGGTAGGGCCTAGCCACCTAGGATAGATGATCCACACAAGTAATTTGAGAGAGGCTCACCGAGCGCGACATACACGTGCAAGGAAGGAGTTGAGAATGTAGGTGAAATTCATCCTTCATCGGACATTGTTTGAGCACTTCTTCATTTGAAAGGGTGCTTCTCCTCTTCCTTGTTCCACTGGCACATGGCATTGTCCAAAACGCAACGAATCATCAAACTCGGTAATGGTCGGACGGTTGTCATTGTTCTGTCTACATAAGGTGAGTTTTTCGTCCGTAGGTGCCCGGTGCGACGCCAGGCCGGGGATGCCGGGGAGAAGCGACGTCGTGGCTGGGGTCTAATCCCTCAATATGATATTGTTTTCATGCAAATATAGCTTTACAGGGATCTAGCGGATGCTCTAACAAAAGCCACTTGCTGTGCACCCAACTCCACTTGTCCAATGATGCACACGTCTACGAACCTAATGACCGCACTAGTTTACATGCGTGCCACAACCGAAGCTTCTGGCAAGTGCCACACGTAATATAATACTCGATCCGTTGTGAATGACACTACCAACAACGGGGATACTTAGGCTGCCACCACGAAAATCATAAGTTAGTATTGTGTAGTGTCAAAAATGCTTTTATATTATGAAACGGGGGAATATATACACTACTAGAAAAACCCTTATTAATAGCGCTGGTTATTTGGCTATTAGTAGCGCGGGTGGGCGCGCTACTGCTACGGCGCTACAGCTATTTTTTAGCAGTAGCGCTTGTCTGAACCAGCGCTACTGTTATCTGTATCTAGCAGTAGCGCGCCTCTGCCCATCGCTACTGCTAATGCTAGTAGCGTGCCCAGCAAACACATGCTACTGGTAAGCAGCGCTACTACTACTCCAATACCCCACGCTACTGCTAGTATTTTCTTTTTTTTATGTTGCTGTATTCGTATTTTTACTTGTTTTATACAGTTACAACATACACATACACTGGAACTATATGAAAAAGGAATGTCTCATCATCATCGTCGAAGTGGTAGAACATAGTCTCATCATATCAACATAGTCTCAACACAAATGATGTCGATCTCATCATCATCTCGAAATAGCGATACACATGACATGTATCTTACATTGTCACTGTAGACACATGTTTCATCATCTACCTAAACTAAGACATACACGATAAGAGCGATCACGATGATCAAAAGCGGTATTATGTAGTAGTTTTTGTAGCGGCGCTGGTTCTGAATCCCCTGTTTTGCTATGAATCTCAAGTAACTAGCTTCGGCTTCCGCTCTGCTATCAAACCCTTTCTGGCTTCCGCCGGAGAAGCCAGAGACTTGGGCCTGACACTCTGGCCACTCATCATACACACCCGGAACATGCCCTACATACACGGCATACCACTTCCTCGCCATCGTTGATCTATATACCTGTCAGAGATGCACATATATATACCATGAAGCGAATTCAACAAAACAGTTATGAAATAGAAGCAACATATATAGTAAACATAGTTAACAAATTTTATCGTACCGAAAGTAATTAACTAGAGCGCGGCACCATACATCTAATAGTTTCGTCGTACTGAGAGATTCGAAGTTTCGTCGTACAGAAAGTAACAAGTAACTAAACAGACACATTGTTTTTAAGCAGTGCACTCTTCCCATCTGTCCATATCCGGGAGGACAGACCCAAGCTTAGTGAAAGGCGTCATGTCCCGACTCTGTAGGGCAATGAGGGTTCGGACGTCAGCTCGCGATATTGGACCGGCGTAGAACATCCCATTCTCTTTAAGGACATCTTTAATGATGATGGACGCAATTTCCTGTTGGATCCGGTAGAAATCATTTCGAAGTCGATTATCCGGCACGACTCCAAAGGCTTCGGCCCATCTCTGGATATGGGTATCGGATGAAGGTTTCATGCAAAGTGATTGCACATCCCTTCTGCACTCCATCATTAGATGGATGACGTAGAATCCATCATTCTCACTTCTTGCCGGTTGCTGGATGCAACAGAAGTCAGTCTTGTGGGTGAAACAAAGCCCGACCTCATTTGTTTTTTTGTGTTGGATGTAGCCACCCCGCATGCTGAAGCCCAGCAAAGCTCTGTCCGGAACATACTTTATGTGTGTGTAATCTTTCTTCTGTATGTTCTTTGACGGGTCCAAATATAGAGCGCGGGAGTAACGCGGGTAAAGAACAATGAGAACAGCACGACACCCCCCGCTGCGCAAAATACACGATCAAGTTTAGCCTCCATGCGTGCAAAGTAACTATTGAAATGCACGAAAGGATGTATGTGTTATAGTGCTATCCGCGGATAACTTACCTGGGATGATAAGGTAGGAGAATCGTTTCTTTGTCATTATTGCTGACCAAGAATTCTTCGATGTACTGACTCGCATATTGACGGTTGGCGTCGTTGACTGACAAGAAGCCCTCATGCATGTAGTATGGGTCCGCGACCGCAAGACCGGTGACTTGCTCTCTCCTGACGATGTAGTTCATGTGCAGCGCATACAGGCGGACGAACGTAAAATCGAGTGTCCTCATTTGAAACATCTGGAAGATGTAATCAAACCTCAGGAAGAAGAGGTCCGCGGGGCATGTGTGGACATACATCTTGCAACTGCTCGGCACATGAACCGTATAAAGTGGGTATCCTGGATCATCCGAGGCGAGGAGGCTTCTCTCTGTCGAAAGCACATGGTCATGGAGTCTCCTGAGATCCCCTTCTATGGCAGCTAGTGCATTCGCCGGTACCATTGGCTCTCCCGCGACATGGATTAATGGCGCATGTTTCATCGGTACTTGGTCAACCTTGGTCGAAGGCTGCTGGCTGCTAGAACCAACATTGCCAGCTTTATTGGATTTTCTTGCCGCCGGTCTCTTCCTCTGCTTCTTCTTGGTGGGCTGAGGTGCTGGTGGGTCTGTCAGACCCTCCCTGAGCACCACCCCTAGTTTTGCCGGGCTCAGCATTGGATGACTCTGGCTAAGTAGTTGAGCTTGGGTGGAGCCGGCATCTGGAGGCGTGTCCTGCGAGGATTGCATGAACAAAGACTTATTGCACTCCCGAGGACGTTCCGGCTCTGGTACATGCATCTCATATTCATATGGTTGACTCATTATTACTTCGTTGTCAAAGGCAGTATTGAGATACTGGTTAGGGTCATCGTCGGCATCCTCCATGTCATGATCCCTATCCTCTTCCATGGGGCAGATGACATCATCTGCCAGCGGAACGGTTGGCCCTCCTTCCTCATGTCTCTCGATCTCAGCAAGCAGCACATACGATGGTTGTACTTGTATAGGTGGTGTTGTGGTCATACCTTCATGAGGTCCCGTTGGTGTGCTCCCGGCCACCTTGACACGAAGAAGATTTTTCGGCCATAGGATCGGCCAATTTTTGCATTGGCCAAGCTGCGTGGGGGTCTCATCATCCTCTCCATCGGTTTGTATCGGACGAGGAAGACCCTCGTAGCCCGCTTTCACACTCGCCACGGAGACCCTTAAGGCATTATCAGGCATCTATCGGCGGTGAAACAATCGATCCTTAGGCTTCACTATAGTACCCTTCCCCACATCCACTAACCCGCCCTTCATGTTGTAAAGGAGGGTGCACGGAGTGGAGTCGGCCTACAAAGACATATACGTGCGGCGTCAGAGATCCAAAAAGAACGGCAACTGAAGATTAATTAATTAGTTGAGTTGATGAAGGTGCTACGACGCGTATTTACCGTGAGGGCGTCGAGCTCAGCCAATGTCGACGACCCGACATTGAAGCCGGAGACGGAGCTAGGGTTGCTGTGAGAGCTGGGCGCAGGAGCAGGTGCTGGAGGAGGTGCGGGTGCGGTTTCCATACTAGGTACGGGTATGGGTGCGATGTTCATTGAGTTGCTCCTAGTGAAGCTAGGCATGGGAAATTCACTTGGTGGCGCATTTGGATTTTGTTGCACCCATGTGACCACTGTTGGAATCAAGGTTGTAAAGGCATCCACGAAATCAGATCTACAAGCAGCGATTATCTCAGCTTTGGTCTCAGCTTTTGCTTTCTCTCCGCGCCACCTTCTCGTCGATAGCCACTTGACTGAACTTCTTTCTCTGTCTTTTGGCCTCGGGGTCCTCGCTATAATAGTACATCCAAGTGGCCCCATCCCCGGCGCCATGTACACGTCCATATTGCGGCCGCTGGCCGGGCGGGCGTCCCATCATTATGTTCATGGCCCGGTTGAAAGGAGTGTCCCACTTGTACTTCGCCGACGACTGAGTCGACTGAGTCGACGAGTCGCTCTCGGCCGCCGCAAGCTTGTGTTGCTCTCTCTGCAAAATGGACCGTGAATCATTTACGAATGCGACTAGAATGTAGTAGACTTCGTTGATCAGAAGCTAATATGTAAGGTGGTAAAAAGATAATTACCAGTATTCTCATGAATTTCCTAGTCGGCCCGTCGGTGAAAAAAATCTTTTTCTTGGGGTCCCACGAGAATCGGGCCCTGATGAAGTCGTGCTCCTGCTGGTCGGTGAACTCAACCAATGGGTTTGGGATCCCCTGACGTTCACGTTCTGCGTCCTCCTTAGCCCACACGGGCCTCTTTCCCGTGTAATCACGACTTCCAAGGCGGTGGTTCCCCATGTTCTTTGCATGCAGCTGCTTGCCTCTCTCCGACCTAGCCTTGGCAGCTTCTTCATTGCAAGTCTCCTTGAACTTTTCAAAGTCCTTTATCGTAATTTTCAGATTGTCTGCAACAATCTTGGTGTAGGTTTCATGGTCTACTTGAATCGCCTTTTTCACCCTAGTTTTCCAAGCGCTCAATGCGTTGCTGAACTTCCTTAGGGCTTTGTTGTTGATTTTTTTTCATGGCATCATCATCCCATGGGTCGACTTCGTCATTACGACCGGGGAATAGGAATCTTGCGTGCAACCTAGTTAGAAGCAGCTTCTTCAACTGATCATTCTTCCGTATTTTTGTGGTGTTGATGTTAGCGGTATCGCGTAGGATGCATGCTAGTTGGTTGCCGTAACACGCTGCCACTTCTCGCCGTGACCACCAGTCTTCCTATGCCGAGCTCATTTCGGCGTCGTGTCCTCTTTTCCTTCTTTCCCTCACTGTCTTGGGAGGTCCCACCTTCCGTGCTATAGTTAGGAACATCATCAGCGCCAGTCTCAGTGCCGGTGTCGTTGATGGCATCAGTGTCGGCGCCGGCGCCACCACCGTCGTCATCCGTCGGACACCCAGCTTCCTGTCTCTCCTGATCCGCCAAAATGTCGAGGTAGGCGTGTGCTCGACCTAATTGGGAGTGAGAACCTCCGGCCTCATCGGTGTCGGTCATGTTTCCTAGGGTTCAATGTCGTAGTCGTTTAATTATCAAGCTTCATATAATAAAGTGAATAATGACAAAAAAGTGACGACCTTTGTTTTGCAGAAATGTTGTTCATTCCCGTCGCGACAAATCTCAAGCACTCGATATGTCCAACTTTCTAGCACAAGTCATGCCGAAATTCACGGAAAATTTCGGCATGACCTTTGCTAGAAAGTGCACATATAGAGCGCCTGAAATTTGCCGGAATGGAAATGAATCAACATTTCCGGCAAAACATAGGTCACTTAGGTCAATATTTTGCCAAATCATCAATATAAGATCTCAATAGCAGCCAAATCATCACACATACACTGAATTAACTGAATCATGCATGATTCAGTTAACTGAATTTACTGTCAATAGCAGCAACACACATGCATCAATAGCAGCAGCACACATGCATCAATATTAACACTAACTATCACTGGGCTAACACTAACACTAACAACAATTAACTAACTAGCACTAACAGCAAATTAAGCTAACTAACACTAACTAGCACTAACACTTGGGAGGGGAGGGAAAGGCACCTAGTGCTAGCTGGTGTTGCTGGGCGTCGCCGGCTGCTTCACGGAGGGAGGCGATGAAGGGGTCGGGGTCGCCGGGGTCGCCGATCTGCAGAGAGCGGGAGAGGGTCAGAGAGAGAGAGAGAGAGAGAGAGAGAGAGGGAGAGAGAGGAAGGAAGAGGCGGGGGGGCATACCGGGCGGGTGGGGGTCGGGCGGGGCGGGGGGGGGGCTGGCGTGGGCGTGGCGGGCGGTGGGCTGGCCTCGGCGCGGGTGGGCGGGCGGGCTGGCGTCGTGGGGGCTGGCGGGCGGGCGAGGCTGGCATCGGCGGCGGGCGGGCTAGCGTCGGGCGGCGTGCGTGGTCGGGGCGGCGTCGGCGATGGAGTCAAGAGGGGATCGAGCGGAGCGAGTGAGAGAGAGTCAGAGGGGATCAAGCGGACCGTTGCTATAGCTAACTTAGCTATAGCGTGTTGGCAAAATGCGCTATAGCTAACTTAGCTATAGCGCTGGTCCAGCAATAACGCGCTACTACTACTTATTTTCTTTATTTATTTTTTATTTTCCTTTTTCTTAGCTATAACGCTTCCCTGGATAAAACGCACTACTGCTAACTCTTTTTTTCTTTTTATTTTTATTTTTTTATTTTTTTATTTTTATTGCATTTCATTTTTCACAACTTATTAGTTCCTTTTTCTTTTTCTTTTGCAAAACTTCCTTTCTTTTTCTTTTTATTTTTCTTTCATTTGCACTTTTCTTTTTCTTTTCATTTCATTTTGCAAAACTTCCTTCCTTTTGCAATATACCATTGTTACCCTCCGGATAATAATTAGTATAATATATATCTTACATCACTTGACCGCTATCGGCGGTATACAAAATAGCTAGACACACACAAACTTTGGGATTAGTTTGTCAGCTAGGGTGACGATGACGCTTCAGACTTATCTTCTTCCCTCTTTTGTTCGTTGTCGAATAATTGAGCCCATGGTCGTGACTTTTCCTTCTCCAGGGATTACGATCTTTCGTAGGTAATGTAGTCCTCATTCTTCTTTTGACATATGTTTCGTCGTCATCAGCATCATCTTCCCTCATCGGATCACCGTACTGGTCATAGTCTTCCTCGTTGGCGACTCCATCCATTCCGGCGATGCTCCTTTTGCTTGACTTAACGACAACACGGCTGGGATTGATCGGATCAGTTATGAAAAAACATTGTGTCACGTGTTTAGCGTGTACCCATGGCTCATTTTTGGCGATGGCGTTGACGGTACCGCTATCATCGGAGTCGGGTATACACATGGTAGTGAAATGTCGGTTTTCTCTATGTACATTTTTAGCCCATCTGACACGGAACATCGTCGCGTTATGCAATCCAGAGTAGTTAAGCTCCATATCTCTTCGACCCTTCCGTAATATCTTTCAATTACATTCCCGATCATGGCTTCCATCGTCACCCCTGAGTTTTGGTCATCACTGTTTTTATCTTTCTCCTCTGTGTAGAACGTGTATCCGTTGATATCGTATGCTTGATAAATCGCGAGGTTGGTCGAGGGGCCATGTGCTAAGGCGTATATGAGTGTTCCGTTCGGACAACCCTCGTCCGGGATTAGCCAGAACTCGCTCTTTGAACCAACGCAAGAAAGTGGAGTTGTGCTCTCTAATAACTTCAGCGTCCGTCCTGTGCATCCCACGGCCACGGTACTTCTTTGCGATGGTCTCTTTGTGCAGTGTCACGAAATCTTCTAGCACATCTAGGTGTTGTAGCACTACTAAGTTTGCCCTGTCAAGGTCGTTTTGTCGGCCTGAGTGTAACACATTCACATCCCTATGACCGTTGGTGTGACCTTCGCCTTCGAGCCTTCCACAGTGCTTGTTGACGGGCAAACCAACAACAAGGTCTTTGGTCAGATAACTCTCACAGAAAGAGATGCACTCTTTGGTCAGATATCCCTGGGCTATGCTTCCATCTTGACGGGACATGTTACGAACGAATCCTTTGATTACCCCATTCATCCTCTCGAACGGCATCATGCTATGCAGGAATGTCGGCCCTAGGTCGATGATGTCGTCCACGATGTGGACACATAGATGCACCATGACATCAAAGAACGCGGGCGGGAAGTACATCTCTAGCTCATTTAGTATGACAACGATCTCTTCCTGTAGCCTATGGAGTTGCTTCACACTGATCGACTTTCGAGAGATAGCATCAAAAAAGTGGCATAGGTCAGTAAGCGTCTCACGCACATGTGTGTCCATAATCCCTCTAAGTGCAACCGGGAGTAACTGCGTCATCATCACATGACAGTCGTGAGACTTCATCCCACTGAACCTTTTTTTCTTAGTGTCCAGATATCTGCTTATCTTCCCACAGTATCCGGAACTAACTTTGATTCCGGCAAGGCACTTGAACAATTGATCGACCTCCTTCGGATCTAAGGTGAAGCGAGAGGGGGGGGGGCAATATTGTTCTTCCTTCTTGTTTACTTTTTGCCCCTATCTTCCGTCTCCGTCTCCGTCTCCTCTGACGACCTTTTACCGAGCATTTGAAGATCTTTCCTGATTTTCAACAATTCCAAGTCTTTTCTTGCCTTCGGCCCATCCTTGGTCCTCTCCGGCATGTTCATCAATGTTCCAAGCAAACTCTCAAGGATATTTTTTGTGATATGCATTTGGTCAAGGCTATTAGGCGTGTCGAGTATGGGCCAGTATTCCAAGTCCCAGAAAACAGATCTCGTCTTCCATATCTTCAGCAGGGGCTCCGATGCCTTTTTCTTCGTCTTTCCCGGCGAGGGGCACTCTTCCCAGTTCTTCAATAACTCATATATTTCTGCACCGCTACGCTTATGTGGAGGACCTCGATGCTCAGCCTTACCATTGAATAGATCTCCATGCTTTCTCAATGGGTCATCCTTCTCGAGCCATCTTCGATGCCCCATGTACACGATTTTCGAAGACCCGCCATCTTTCGATAGCTGCAGAGAAGTTGTATCATCCATGCACCTCGTGCATCCGCAATATCCGTGGCACACCTGGCCGGAGAGATAGCCGTAACCAAGATAGTCCTGCACCGTCGTGATCAGCGTGGCTCTCATGTAGAAATACTCTCCTTTGCTTGCATCCCATGTCTTGGCCGGCGTTGTCCATAAGGTATGTAACTCCTCTTTCAGTAACCCGAGATACAGATTTATATCATTTCCCGGTTGTCTCAGCCCTTGAATAAGCATAGACATGTGTATGTATTTTTCCTTCATGCACAACCAGGGGGGAGGTTGTACATCCATACAAACACGGGCCATGTGCTATGATTGGTGTTCTGGTTGCCAAATGGATTCATGCCATCACTACTAGCGCCAAGCACGATGTTCCTTGGATCATTTGCGAAAAATTCAAATTCAGCATTTAATGCTCTCCACTGGCTAGCATCTGCGAGGTGTCTCAGCTTCGGTTCATCTCCGTCATCTGGCTTCACCCTCTCCGCGCGCCAGCGCATAAGCTTTGCTTCCTTAGGATCTATGAAATACCGTTGTAGACGCGGAGTGATCGGAAAGTACCATACAACTTTCTGTGGAGCTTTCTTTCCGGCCTTTTTATATCGTGAAGCATTGCACTTTGGACAGATGGATTTTTCCGCGTGCTCGTTCCGATATATGATGCAATCATTGATGCATGCGTGATATCTAATATGTGGCAGATCAAGAGGGCACATGATTTTCTTTGCCTCCTCGACACTAGTAGGACACAGGCTTCCCGCGGGAAGAACCTTCTTTAGGTACTTCAGAAGCTCATCCAGGCTTGTATCTATCCATTTGTTTTTTGCCTTCATCTTTAGAAGTTCTAGTGTGAAACTCAAGCGGGTCACCTCAGGATTATTGCAACCATCATACAAAGGAGTCATCGAGTCTACCTCCAGTTGCGCTAGTTTGGCCTCCTCTCTAGAAGCAGCTCTGTAGCTAGTCGTCTTCTTGCGAAGCAGGTCTCGAACATGCTGGTCCCGCATGGCTGAACTTAGTAGCGATGAATACGGTGGCGTGTCCGTGTCTTCTCTACCTTGAATTACCTCTTCGCCATCGACATTTCCGAGGCCGTCTTCCTCTTCGGGCACATAATCGGTCATCTCTTCGTCTGGTGGCCCCATGTCATTATTTCCTGCCCGTCGACGTCCTCATAATCATCATCATCTTCTTCTTCTTCACTTATTCATCGAGTGTGGCCATGCATGAAACCATGCATGAGCAGGTGCGCCTTGAATTTACCACCCTCAAAGGGGTCGAGCCTGACTATTCCTTTGCATTTTCGACACGGACATAAAACATCCCTCAGTCTTTTTTCATACATGTCATCCACAGCGGATTGCCAGTATCTTTCCACCTTCCTTCCATTGACCTTCATGATCACCTGCGGGCGGAGCAAATATTATAACCACGTATATATGCATGCATGGATCAAATTCATACAAAAATTCGGCATGGCCTTCCCTAAACATAGGACATATTGAGTTTGCATGCCCGAAATTCGCCGAAACGGAATTGAATCGACATTTCGGCAAAACATAGGCAACTAATGTCACCCACATTATTTCATCAAATACACAATGTAGGCAACTCAAATTATGCCACACACAATTCGGTATATATATTCTCATATCGCCCATATATATATAGTTTCGGTCCTATCCACACAAACACCTTTTTTTGCTCACCTATGTGTCGAGAGGGATATCGAGCACCTTTCTTCTTAATTACCTAGTAGCTCTAGATATATAGATCTAACTAGCTAGCTAGCTAGCTAGGGAGAGAGAGAGAGAGAGAGAGAGAGCTATCTAGCTATAGGGAGATAGTGGGAGAGGAGAGGGAGAGAAGAGGGAATACATTAATGGAAGTGGGAGGAGGGAAAAGAAGAGGGGGAGGGAGGGCATTAATGGAGAGGGTGGTGGTGGAGGGCACAAAGAAAAGGGGGATGGTGGAGGGTAAAGAAGAGGGGGAGGGAGGGGGCTCTAATGGAGGGGTGGTGGAGGGGCAAAGAAGAGGGGGGAGGGAGGGGGGCTCTAATGGATCTAGGGGTGGTGGGGGGGCAAAGAAGAGGGGGAGGGAGGGCTCTAATGGAGGGGTGGTGGTGGGGGAGCATTGAAAGGAACAAGCAAGATGCAAGGAAAGGGGGAGAAAGGAAGGGGGAAGAAGAGAGGGGAGGAAGAAGGGGAAAGGTAGTAGGTGGCTGGCGGGCATAGCATAGCGTGGGTCACTTATACGCGCTACTGCTATGGCAACTTGCAAAATATCTACCGCTAGGGTTGCACTACTTATAGCGCTGGCAAGAAACACACGCTACTGGTAAAATGTTATACATAGAAAAATTAGCAGTAGCGCTCTTTGTAAGACAGGCGCTATAGATACTATACTAGCAGTAGCGCAGGTTGGAGGACAGGCGCTGCTGCTATTTTTTGACCAGGGGGTGTGGTGTGTTACACTTAGTAGTAGCATGGGCCCTAGTAACAAGCGCTGCTGCTAACATATACCAATAGCGTTGTTTGTAGCCAGCGCTACTACTAACTACTAGTAGCATTGGGTTGCAAACAAACGCTACTCATAAACTTCTATCTATAGGCATTTTTCTACAATCCATGTTAGCGCTCTTTTATTTTTTTAGCATTTGTAAAAAGTACGTAAAATTTAATGATAGTATTAAATATAAATTTAAAATATTAGTGTGTTTGTAAATATTATACATACAAAAGATATCTTATTTAGAAAAATGTTCAAATAATTTTAAATAGTTTGGACGTATTTGTTTTTGAAAAATCATATAAACTAAAATGTACTTCTGGTTATAAAAATATTTATATAGTTTAGAATATCATAAATATTGGTAAAATTACAATTCATAAATATTATTTTAGTTATAAAAACATTTGAATAATGATATGCACATTTTCATAATTCATAAGTTTGTTGTTTAGTTATTTTTTCTATAACTAAAAAATATTCTTAATTTTGGAAAATTAAAAAAAATGTACATCTGTTTATATTTCAGTTATATAGAATTATGCGTATGTGCCACGAGTGAAAGTTATCACAAGCATTAATAAAATTTTGAATATGGTAAAATTGCATGAACATTTTATAAATAAATTATTTTATTTGTACATATAATATTTAGAACACACGAATATTTGAAATCTCTACTCCTAATGTCTCAGTTGGTAGGTCGCGTTCCGGGTTTTATTTTCGTCCCACCATTTTCGTCCGGCTTTTTTCGTCCTGGAAAAACCTACGAAAAAAACCGGGACTCGCACGCACGAGCGAGACTGCCCTCGGGGGGAGGCCTCCAGATCCCTTCGCCGCCTCGTGATCCTCCCGACGTCCTCGCGCCGCCGTCCTCTTCTTCTCTGCGACTCCTCTGTGCACGACGCCCTGACCGACGCCGGCGAGTCCTCGGCACTCCGCGTGCGCCTCGCATCCAACGCCGGGGAGGATCGCATGACTCCGCCCACGTTGTCGCCTCCGACGCTGGCCTCTCCTTCACCACCGGCCCTGCCGGCAGGGTCCCCCTCGTCATGGCCTTCCTCGCCTGGGTGTACGTCACCAGCTGGTACGCTCACGCGCTCCCTCCCTCCCTCTCCTTCCCAGATCTCTCCTCTGCTCAACACCTCTGATCTCCCATTGATTCGTCTGCAGGCCATATGGCAGGACGCGCAGACCCGGGCGATCCTCTCCGGCCTCCTTGAGAAGAGCTCGACTCCAGCCCGGCGACGATGATGACCTGATTCCTACCGGTGGACGATGATGTGCTCTGGCCCAACCGCATCGACCTCAACAAGCCTCGTCAAGAATCGTCACCGTGGGCTGCGCCCCTCTCTTCCTTCACGACCAGGAGTTGTCGAGGAGAACCATCAACTTGATTGATTGGTTGTCTACTCGAAAAGAAAAGAAGATGAAGTACGTGACCATTGTAGCTACTGTTGAATTCATGTATATACATTGACTGTTCATCCAATTTTGTCTACTGTTTTCCTAAATGACGAATGAGTGGATTTGAAGGAGAGAGGGCGAGAAGAAGAGGCGCCGTGTGTCCTGTAGTGGGTGAGAATTGTCTAGCCGACAATGGATTTCCAACAAGGGTGGCAGAGAAAAATCCATGACGAGATGAACACCACCACGACAACATCATGAATGTCATCGAGGTACCTATGTTTCCTCAGTCCTACCAGGAAAGTTTTCAGATAGTTACTGCTAAGAACTTCTATGCAGTTCTCTTGGGCAATAAAACTGCAGTCACTGGAGGGAGCAAACCAAATGACCATATATCTACTACTCAGATCACGGGGGTTCTGGAGTCCTTGGCGTGTGCAAGTTATATCCATTGTTTTGTTGTATTAATTTGTTTTGTTCATCTTGTGTATTGACCTTTGCAAGTTTCAGCTATGCCCAACCCGCCATATCTCTATGCTCCGGATTTTATCAAGGTCTTACAAGAAAAACATGCATCCAACACCTACGCAAAAATGGTAAGGCTGCCCTTAGTTACTTTTTTGTGGTAACCTTGTCCTGTATATATGTGGAAGCTTGTGAAAGTGGCAGTATTTTTGAGGGTTTGATGCTTGCAGACCTCAATATTTATGTCACAACAGCATCTAATGCAGAAGAAAGCACCTGGGGTACATACTGCCCAGGAATGGAGCCATCGCCTCCTTCTGAGTATATTACCTGCTTAGGTGATCTCTACAGTATTTCCTGGATGGAAGACAGGTATGTAACTCGTAACCTGAATTCACAATGATAAGATTAATTTACAGAGTACCAGTGTTTAGCAGAATAGGGTACAATGACCAGCATCTGATGAGTTATATTTGGTTGCATTACTTTGCACTGCATAGTCCATTCCTTCCTTTAGTTCCGAAGTACATGGCATAGAACCTGCTAATTTGGATTACACAAGTCTGCTGAAGAATCTGTTTGTATATTAAGCATTCACTTAATGACATGTTTGGTTATCCTGGTTCCAGGCTCAGATTGTTTGTAGAGTAATCATACATCAATAGTGTATGTGTGGTCTGTATAAAATGGATAGGCGTAGATTTTCTTAATCAACTTGCTGCGCATTATTGGTTCTAGCTGAAATATCTTTTCCCCTGCATCTTACACTAAGGGAGATTCAGGGAAGAAGTGAGGTGCATAAAGTATAACAACAAGGCAGGCAAGATACCGGTGGTGTAGGCTTCAACATTCAGTCGTTGTGGCCACAATGCACTCGTATTTCATAATATACCTTGCATGTTTTTTATTTGAGAGGGAATTAGATTTAGCCTAGCCGTGCTGTCCATCCCAAATGCTAATAAATTGTGTAACTACGTAAGTTCTTTTTTGACTCAGAAATAGCATCGGCTGCAAAAGTGCCTGCCGGCATTGAAAACCACCGGACGGGGCGGCAGACCAATTTGGGCATACCCCATTTAGCCTGACCGCCGCCGGGGGACCTGGTCGTCCGAAGTTGCCCGCAAGGCGACCTCCCATGGGATCGGGAGGTGGGGGGCCACCGCCATCAGGCCCGGGAAGGCCGGCGTGGTAGCCTCCAACCTGCGGACGATCCTCGGCCTGAGCGCTCCCCCTGGCCCGGAGCAGGCTGCCCGGGCGGGCCGAAGGCGGGCGGAATGCAGTGCGGGGGCGAAGGGACGGCAAACCCGGGGTCGGCGGGCTGCCGCATCCCTCGACAAGGTAAGGCCCCGCCGCCAGTGTCCCCAGGCTTGGCAAAGGGGCCCAGGATTTAGGGGAAGTGGTCCCGATCGTGGCACGTCAGGGAGACTTGCCATGCGGGGAACCAGCCCCACCGCTTTGGGCCTCGTTTGTCCACTGCGAGGGCCTGCTCCCGGGCGCGCAATCGAAGGGGAGTATGTGCAAGAAGGTGTTTGTCGTCTTGACGGCCAACAGGTTCCCAGCACCGCAACTAGGGAGTTTCATTGCTTAAGGTGGTCCTGAAGCCAGCCAGCCCGTCCGAGAGCCGTTACGGGGCTAATTAAATTATTAATTCCAAAGTTTGGTACAGTAACCCCGCACCAACATCAAACTATGAAGTCCCAGGACTAATTAATGGTAGGTCAGTTTTTGCCAAGGTAAACCTGGACCGTTTGAATGCCAAAGGCTACCTTGCAGAACTATATTTGAATAGCGTTTTCAGATTTCATAAGGTTACAGCCTCTTAGCATTGGTGCGCCCCGCTATGTGCCCACTACATCCTAAACCACTACTAATCTTCAAATGGCTCTCATTATTGTTTTACGTAGAACTCCTACCGGAGGATACTAACTGCCCACCCAGGGAAATCAAAGCTAGTTATTGTTAATCTCTATATGAATCGATCACATGAAAAATTTAATTTACCTTAAGGGACTAAGTTATACACTTCGCACAACAATTTTAATGCGTTCAACATTGATTACCAGCTAGTTCTCCCTGACTTCTCACAATACCCACTTAACTCATATACTGATCCGTTCAACTTTTTAATTGGCTGCATTACAATCCTTTATGTATGTATCCAATACATGGCCCTTTATAACCCGAGGTCCTATAACAGAACTTATTATACAACTTTATGAATTGGCCTATATAGTGAACATTTTCGCACTGCTATATACACTAAATGACATACATTATAGTTACACGAGGATCAAAATTATTGTATAAGTAGGGCGCAACTTGTTTATGACTCTTAATTTAGGCGGCAACCGCTATTAAACAGCCGCACCATCACCGGCAATAGTTCCATTTATTGCCAGAAATTACCATTTTTCTTTTTAAAGTCTAATACCATAGGAACTTTGATAAGAGACATTTCCACTTCCATTATCGGGAAAAACTATAAGCGCTCCAATATCAATGTTTCTCAAAATTTAATTATTTATATTATCCGAACTTTTTTTATCACGCAGTCAACTTTCGTTTTGAAAAGTTGGTAAAGTAATTATAAAGATATTTATATTTATAATGTTTTGCAAAATAATAATTATGAATGAACTAAATAAAGAAACGAAGCTAGCCAACCGATTCAATCTTGGGTGGCTCATTTAGAGTGTCCCTAATTCGAGCGTTTCTACCATCTCGCAACAGGCAAGAAATAGGCGCTCCTAAGCCCAACTATCTGTTAGTATTTGTTAGTTGGAGGGTCTATGTCCCACTTGTAGCTAGATAGAATGATGTCTCCCCACAACGGACGCTATACAGGGCTGGTGCAGTAGTATCTTCTTTATTTGCTTCTACGCTTGGTTCGTTTATTATTCTATTTTTACATTTTGGATTTTTAAATTTCTCACGTGTTAGAATTTTCTATCTTTTGCGTCAGTTTTTGGCCTTTTCACATTTAATATGTTTATCTACATGGGAGTTTACTTCGCGTTGTTTTTAAAAAATGTTCACCACACATTAAAAAATTATTCTTGAAATGTGAAAGTTTGTTCATGCGGGTTAAAAATATCCATACAATTAAAAAATAATTATCATGACACTTGAATTAACACATTTCAAAATATATTCATGACATTTTCTAAAACAATGTTCATGACACCACTGTCTTTTATACATGGGAATTTACTTCGCGTTGTTTTCTAAAATCTTTTATACGAGTAGAACACCTGATCATATTTTGATTCTAAAAAAGTTCCGGGATTTTTTGAATTTTTACTGAATTACTAAATTCTTTTTTAATAGAAGGGGGTGGAGCACTCGAGTGCTCCTAATCCGCTCCTGCTATAGCGGAGCTATAACTTCGCTATAGAACAATATAACGTTTAGAAGAGATCTTGTGCTAGCGGACTTTAATTGATTCAAAACACAATAAAACATTTTAAATAGCGCATTATAGCACTAATGTAACGGGGCTGGCGTTTTGGCTCCCGGGAGCACATGCTCCTAGGTGAACAGTAATGCAAAAATATATATTAAATGTTTCCGAAAAATTCTGATTTTTTTAGATGTTTGGGTTAGTGCCACATGCAAGCACGACAAGCGATGTTTCCCGGCAAAAAATAAAACAAATTTGGGGTGACATTTGGTGATCATTTTTTTTGCATAAGCCAAAATGTTTAACCTTTTTGCCTCAAAATTTGCTAGTAACATTTCGATGAGACTAGGTACACATAATTTTTTTTTGTCTTGATCTTTTTTCATTTAATTTTTTTTGGCCCCGGGAGCATGTGTTCCGGCGAGCCAAATTGAATTTCCACAATGTAACATGCTATAACGTTTAGAGGAGGTCCACCGCTAAGAGGCATATATCCTGCTATTTAATACTATGATCATGACCGTGCGCTACTCTGTTACTGGTTCTACCGATCTTGAACACATTTGAGTGGTTGGTTCTTTGTATTTTGCAGGAATTGATTCAAAGACAACTGGTTTGATGATACGGTGACCCGGATTGTTATTATTTGGATCGCCGCTTCTGCAACTGCAAGTACAGTGTGCGTCGGTCTCCTCCAGGAGCAGTAATGCAGTATACAGCCGATGAACTGTTGAATTGAACTGAACCCGTGATGAACACTGACCCTGACACACACCGGAGCAGTGTACAATCGATGAACTTAGGGGCTGTTTGGTTTGTGATTATGGTTACCACACATTGTCACACCTAAGATAAGGCATGTTTGACCAACATAGGTGGTTGTTTGGTTCAAGCCTTACTCTAGGGTCCCACAACACATACACTCAAAAAGTATGGCAAGATTTTTTTAGACTTGTGAATTTGTGGCTTCCATTTTATTGAATTAAGCTTAGAAAAGTTAGGCAAGAAGTGTGTGTGCAAAATGTGGCATTGCAAGGCATAGAACCAAAGCGTGCAGATACCTGCGCCCCAAGTGAAGTGAAGTGTGTGTTG
The DNA here is from genome assembly GCA_021605205.1 of Aegilops longissima. Classification (NCBI taxonomy): domain Eukaryota; kingdom Viridiplantae; phylum Streptophyta; class Magnoliopsida; order Poales; family Poaceae; genus Aegilops; species Aegilops longissima. The sequence goes on from CM038678.1 coordinate 24,418,840, forward strand.
GCGATGCATAAGACACCCATAATCTGAATGAGTGTGAATCGACGAAAAATCTTGGGCTAGTGGAAATGTGCTAGTACAACACATGGATAGGTCAATAGCGCATGATGATGGTCGACAAGGATGTAGCAGCAACCACCATGTCTGCGGCGTCGTCGTCGTACGTACGAGTGTTCCTCGGTGGTTGGACGCTAGCTAGTTAGCTAGTGCCGCTGGCGGTGAGTGAGTAATGCGCCTCCCATATCATATATAGGAAGCGGCAGGATTCCATTCACGCATCCATCCATCAACCAGTGCAGTGAGTGGCCATGGCTATATGTCATGGGGGTACCTGCTACGTGTTCCTCCGCCGCTGGCCATGGCTATATGTCATGTCATGGGGTACCTGCTACGTGTTCCTCCGTCGCTGGCCATTAGCTAGTGGCATGCTTCCTTTCCTGCCTCGCTGCTGCGGTAAGTGCCATGGTTTTAAATAGCGCGCTGGAATAGGTTTTACGCTAAAAGACTTTTGTCTAAACACATGGATAAACATTTTAAATAACGCGTTATAGCATCGCTTTAGCACGTTATAATGCTTTAAAGAGGTCCGTCGCTAAGCGGCATAGCGCGCTATAGGTACCCATGGCCATGGCCACCATCTACCAGCTCGCTATAAACCTCCGTCGCCGCACCTCACCTCAGCTCGCTATGTCTATGCTAGAGAGTGAAAGCCATACACCGGGGCACCGAGCAGCCAAGCTTCCCTAGCTTCTTCTTCGCCAGATTGATGGAGGCCCAGGCTCCCCCTGCTTCTCTAGATCTAGACCTGTCTCTGGCACTGGCCACCATGCCACCACCGTTACCACCACCACCACCAGCAGCAGCCCCATCTCTCTATCTTCAGGCTGCCGGAGATGCCGTTTCTAGCGCTGCCGCTGGCGCCGGTTGGAAGGTCTTCTCCTGCCTCTTCTGCAAGAAGAAGTTCCTAAAGTCACAGGCGCTGGGCGGCCACCAGAACGCGCACAGGAAGGACAGGGGCGCCGGCGGCTGGAACGCCAGCCTCTACCTCCCAGCTGCTGGCCACGCTTCGCCGCCGACCACCGCAACTGCTCGTCCTGAGATCGACGACGAGAAGCAGCAGCAGCAGCAGCAGCTTGATCTTAGCCTTAAGCTTTAGCTAGCTAGCTAGCTCGCGTACGTACGTTTACTCCTCTTTAACGTACTGATATGCACTAGACATCTCTGGTATGTACATGTGCATGTGCTGAACTGCTGATATGCTGAGATGCACTAGACATCTCTGGTATGTACATGTGTGAACTGCTGATATGCTGATATGCACTAGACATCTCTGGTATGTACATGTGCATGTGCTGAACTGCTGATATGCTGATATGCACTAGACATCTCTGGTATGTACTGTACGTACGTATATATGAGAGAATGTTGCCCAGTTTGCAAATTTGAACGTACCCATGCAAAAAAAAAAACCACTCCTTCCTTTCACTGTTATAAAATGTTTTGGATATTTCAATACAAAGTACATACATCCAATTTAGGAAAAAAAAAGCTAGAACATCTTTATAGTAAATGGAGGGAGTATATGGCATGCAACAAACCCCCATTTAAGAAAAACAAATTAATCTCAGGCCATGTTTGTGATTGCTACGTTAGGTATTAAAATGTAAGTCTACTACTTTGCAGTAAAAACCCATTATACACCTGAAAAAAAGTGCTCCCTCTACCCATTATTTTCACCTATAAAAATGGCGTTTATCGAAAAAGGTAAGGTGATACGGAACTAATAATTAGGCGAGGATGTAGGTGACGTGCTGACACAATGTTTTCTTTTCATATATTAAACAATCAAGAATTAACCCTTAGCCCATATTTCCTTGCAAACATCATCATTACTTGTCACGAGTAAGGCATCTAGAGTGCTGGGTTGGCAACCTACTCTTAGCTCTGCCTGTGATTTAGAATTGGCAACAGAAACATGTTATACAGCGAATAGCAAGCACTCTCCACATTTATAGCATGGATGCAACATAATCTTTTTCTTTTGTAGCTAAAACCTCTTTTCGCATGTACTTTATCGAATTATATGCCCCACTACATTGCAATATTAATACAGAGCTACACTAAGATCCTTTCCTATTGTTTTCCTGTGTAAAAAGAGACCTTATTTTTTAGTGTTCTCTCTAGAAGTAAAATATTCACATTCCTCCAGTCATGCAAGGGTTAAATTCAAAAGGTTTGCTTAATCTATGTTGTCTAAGATTTATTACGTCTAAGTTGATGCCTTGAGCCACGTTGAGATTCACGTGAGGATGGCAATAAATTTTTTTGAGAAAGGGTTTGATGAGTTAAGAATATTACTTCCTCTCTCTCAGTTTACAGGGCGTACGCGTATTCCTAGGTCATCAATTTGACCAACCTAATACAAGTTATATATTACAAAAAATATACCAATATAAACTTCAGATGTTCTATTTTCAAAAGGTATAATTTTTGTGTTATATAGTTTATATTAGGGTTATAAAATTGACAACCTCGGTATACGCGTAGGACTTGTAAACTGAGACGGAGGGAGTAGCTTAGAGGGATCGGGACGTTGATATGTACATAAAATATTTTAGTCATCTTACACATACTCGGACCAAAATTCTAACTAGAAAATATATAAGAGATAATGACATCGAAGTATAATAAGAAAACTAAATTATCTTTGGCGTTATCAGACCATCTCCTTGTAGAAATGAAGGGAAAAAGCTTCCTTTTTATTTCCCCGCCTTCAAAAGTTTCTTTTATTATTGTTGAGTATTGCCAAATCAAATCAAGCAATTATCATTAATATTTTTGCTTCATTTAGAAAGGACCGAGGCCATTTCGCACTCTTGTGCATGTCATAAAACACAGTAGGTAGATCAAATATAATACGCTGATTCATGTGCTACCCCCGACTTGTTTCACTCAGGTTTTCAGATCATTTTCTCAGCTTTGATGTTATTTTAGACGCGGCACACCCGAGATGTGTTCATGTCTGACTGAGGACACTTATACATGACCTCTCTTTCCTGGATGAACCATAAAGCAACAACGAGCAAAACAAATGGTGAACTGGAGTTAAATTTCAAACAATAATTAAGCTAACACCTATACAATAACCCAAATACCAGCATGTTATTCCTACATACTCCCTCCATTTACTTATATACAAGGCTATTTATGGAAAATACATTTTTCATCTATACAAGGCCACCAACAGTAATCAACGTAAAAGTTAATGGTATTTCCTCGTACTAGCAACCTGTTTAATACTTGCGTGCATGCAGTCATAATGACACTTTGCTACTTCCTCGCTTAAGGTTCACTTAGTTTCTTTCTTCCTTGCATGCATGCGGTGCATTAATAATCCCAGTAAACAACAAAGAAAAGTTGATTTACAAAGTAGGCATTAAATTTTACCTTGGTACCTGTAATCTGAGTTTGTGGCTTTGTATATAAAAATGGAGGGAGTAACTAAATTCATAATATCGTACCAACTTATTTCTCTCAACATGCAGAAACCATATCGACAAGCAATCATGCTTGGAAATTTTCATTCTATTACACTACTTATATTTACTATACACCAATTGAATACAATAAACCAACTATATTTCTAGTTTCAGTATTCATACTATCAATCCAAATATAATGGAATCAATTTTCGCATCCACACGCATGTATCATCTGATTAACATGATCTTTGAACGTTTGCCGGGATCAGTAAACTGCTCCCTCTGTCTTCAAATATAAGACGTTCTTGCTCTAAAAAGTCTTATATTTTGAGACAGAGGTACACAATGGAATGAGCCAGCATTGTCGTATGTCCAGGAGGCCAAGATCCAGCTAGCACTGCACGCGCAGTGGATGGGTGCTGGTAGTTTCTCAGAGAAAGGACGATGTACACTATTGACGGAGACTTGAGAGCAGAGCTATAGGTATATATGCCAGCTGAAGTGAAGTGTTTGTCATGGCCTGCATGCCCACACAGGCCGGGCCATAAACAGTTATAGAGAGCTTGGCAGGACGTATGAACTGACGATGACACGACTGATCAGTGCATCTGGTTTTGGCCATGTATAGCCTTGCTTGTTATGTGCCGACATAGGTACATGAATCCACGTCCGTGCCCTTGGCCCCAAGAGGACAAAGGGAAGATCACATATATGATACTGATGTTGAAGAAGATCCTAATCTGATGGTGTCCTCTGTGTCGTCTACAATCTGAAAAGTATAAGTGGTATATGTCCGCCCGCGTGTCAACATTTCGTGTACTTTGGGAGGTTAATTCAGTCATGCGTCGTGTAGCTAGGATCATCACTAGTAGAAAAAGGGCATGTAGTCCCGGTTCATAAGGGCTTTTAGTCGGTTCATGAACCGGGATTAAAGTCGAATCTTATACTTACCGCCTTTTAGTCCCGGTTCTATCCAAACCGGACATGATGGCCTCCACGTGGCTTGTCCGCTGAGCCCAGCGGGAGGGCCTTTGGTCCCGGTTGGTGGCACCAACCGGGACCAATAAACATCCACGTCAGCGTTCTTTGGCTCTGGTTTTATTTTTATTTTCAAAAGAGGGGGGTTTGGGGGTTAATTTAGGTGTTTCAGATATTGTGCTATAGCTAGCTAATTAATAGAGAAAAGTGTCCTTTCTTTTGTCCGTGCTTGGTCGACGCTACGTACTATACATACGTATAGAGAGGACTAACTAGACATGCTAGCTAGCTAGTAATTAAGCAAACAGAAGATCGTCATAAACATATATATGCATACAGAGAGAAGTGATATCGACCACCTCTCCTTCTCCGAGAGATTGGTCGAACAACAAGTTCTCGTATATCTATCCGACACTACCGGCTACATATATACAATAGTTATCTTTTACAATACGGACGCGTGGTCCACATAGTATTCTCCGTCTTCAGCGATCACGTGGTCAAGAAAGAATGCCGCCAATTCCTCTTGAATTGCTCGCATGCGATCTGGTGCTAGGAGTTCATCCGTTGCGAAACATCTAATTTTAAGAAAGGGTCAATACATATATATATATATATATATATATATATATATATATATATATATATATATATATATATATATATATATATGAATGAAACTCAACACAAATGATGGTAATAAAATAAAATTGTGAATATTTTTATTTACGCACTTCAAATTGTTTGTCGGAGTAGCCCTCTCACAGGTCGTGTGGCGGATGGACTCATAAGCGTAGTATCCACATAAATCATTCCTTGTTCCTGCCACAACCACTTTACAAGAAACAGAGGTCAATCAAACTAATAATTATATATAGCAAGCACATGCTAAATGGTATTGATGAAACTAGCGCTTGAATCACTAGGAGATCTGCGTGGAATATGCTACTATATAGTACTTACTTTGGTGTCTAAATTGCAGCTTCTTGGTAGTCCCGGAGCTTTTTTGGTGAATTTTCCCCAAGCCCTGCCATACAAAGAAAACAATTACTTGATATCAGAAATGAACAAAGTTGCTGATATGGTGGATAATGATCGATTTAACATACTTCTCGAGCAATTCAGTCATTTTCGCATACTCCTTGGGATCTTTTCGTCTCGAGTCTAAGACAGTTACTACTCCCTGCTCAAGCTTAATCTCTAGGAGAATATAGTGGAACCTGCGCACGCATGCATAACTCATCAATATTACATTTCTATAACCTGGACTAAATAAGGGAAACCGAATATGCCACAAGACAGTAACACTCACGTGTAGTTGTAAGGAAAGAGTATTGTATTTTTGTGTTCATTTATTTCCAACGATCGTAGCAAGTTGGCCTCGGTTTCCTTGGCACGATATTTAACCTCATTTGCATCGATGAGATATGTGTTAATGAACCCAATATCACCCACTTGTTTTTTCTTCATTTCTGCGATCTTCAATCTGCATAATATAGTGAGGATATTTATAAATACATGCAACGAAAGAGCTGAGTTATATAGAGATACTTAATGACAGAAGTAGTACTACTTACAGACGGTAGCAGGTGACCGTTGCTTTGTCGATGGCCAATTGATTGAAAACTGATAGAACTCCTCAAATGGAATAGGCAACAGTTCAATTCCAAGGAGGTCATGCTCCTTTTTAACTCTCAAATACAAAGTATTCCTCCCGTCAGACTCTTTGCAGGTTTTCATGTACCAATCATGCAATCTTCGCATCATCGTTGTTAGAGAGCTTTCATCTTTGACGAGAGGCTTCCCGTACTCGTATCTTTGTATCTGCACCTCCAAGAAATCAAATTGTACATCGTCGGGCAAGTAATCTTCAGGATTGCCATAACCGGGCACCATCCTCGGATCGACGATGTCGCTAGCAGTGCACCTTGAGCGGGGGCACGATTCTTCGCTTGTTCGCCGAGCTGGGCAATTTGTTTCCCAGCTCGTCGTTCTTTCATCCTTTGATCATCGACAGTACTTCCCGATCTCTCCGCCTCGGCAAATGCCTTTCCAATAATGCGCTCATAGTTGCCTTTCGGCGGAGACTTGGGTGGTTTTGTCAGGGCAGCCAGAGTGCGCTTCGCTTTGACCGGATCTACCTTCTCCTCCGGAGGTGGATGTCTCTTTGCTTTCAACCCTTGAAACCAGTCATCCACTTCGGTCTGCGCGATCTTCGCGTTTTCCTCCTCGCTCCTCTCGTACGTTAACTTCTCTGGAGTCTTTAGAGAAGGACCGAATCTGTATCTTCTCCCGCCTTTGGCAGTACTGCTAGACGCCGGCAGAGCAGACGGAGCGGATGTCTTCTTTCCTTGCTTACGAGGCGGAGGAGAAGGACTACGACGCGCCGGAGCAGCCGGAGCGGCGGCGGGTCTCTTCCGCCCTTGCCGACGAGGCGGAGAAGGAAGAGGCTGGCTGCCGGACGCGCCGGTGCAGGCGGAGAAGGAGACGGAGTGCCGCCACGCGCGGAGAAGGAGCCGGCCGAGTGCCCTGATCGTCACTCGCCGGAGGAGGAGGCGGTGGAGGAGGCGGAGTGCCCTGACTCGCCCGGAGGAGGAGGAGGCGGTGGAGGAGGCGGAGTCCCCGAATCCCCGGAGGAGGAGGAGGAGGCGGAGGCGTCCAGTTCGGAAGGTTGATGAGATCCTTCCGCCATAGGCATGGAGTCTTCAGAGCAGAACCCAGCCGATACTCCCCTTCACCGGTAGGGTGGTCAAGCCGGTGAAGGAAATATGCCCTAGAGGCAATAATAAAAGTTATTATTTATTTCCTTATATCATGATAAATGTTTATTATTCATGCTAGAATTGTATTAACCGGAAACATAATACATGTGTGAATATATAGACAAACAATATGTCACTAGTATGCCTCTACTGGACTAGCTTGTTAATCAAAGATGGTTATGTTTCCTAACCATGAACAAGGAGTTGTTATTTGATTAACAAGGTCACATCATTAGTTGAATGATCTGATTGACATGACCCATTCCGTTAGCTTAACAGTTGATCGTTTAGTATGTTAATGCTTTCTTCATGACCCATACATGTTCCTATAACTATGAGATTATGCAACTCCCGTTTACCGGAGGAACACTTTGGGTACTACCAAACGTCACAACGTAACTGGGTGATTATAAAGGAGTACTACAGGTGTCTCCAAAGGTACTTGTTGGGTTGGCGTATTTCGAGATTAGGTTTTGTCACTCCGATTGTCGGAGAGGTAACTCCAGGCCTTCTCGGTAATGCACATCACTTAAGCCTTGCAAGCATTACAACTAATGAGTTAGTTGTGAGATGATGTATTACGGAACGAGTAAAGAGACTTACCGGTAACGAGATTGAACTAGGTATTGGATACCGACGATCGAATCTCGGGTAAGTAACATACCGATGACAAAGGGAACAACGTATGTCGTTATGCGGTTTGACCGATAAAGATCTTCGTAGAATATGTAGGAACCAATATGGGCATCCAGGTTCCGCTATTGGTTATTGACCGAGAATGGTTCTAGGTCATGTCTACATAGTTCTCGAACCCGTAGGGTCCGCACGCTTAACGCTTCGATGACAGTTCATAATGAGTTTATAAGTATTGATGCACCAAGGTTGTTCGAGTCCCGGATGTGATCACGGACATGACGAGGAGTCTCGAAATGGTCGAGACATAAAGATTGATATATTGGAAGCCTACATTTGGACATCGGAAGTGTTCCGGGTGAAATCGGGATTTTACCGGAGTACCGGGAGGTTACCGGAACCCCCCGGGAAGTCTATGGGCCTTAATGGGCCATGGGAGAAGAGGAAGGGCATGCCAAGGTGGGCTGCGCGCCCCCCTCCCCCCTCTAGTCCGAATAGGACAAGGAAGGGGGGCGGCGCCTTCCTCTTCCCCTCCTCCAATCCTAGTCCAACTAGGAGAGGGGGAGTCCTACTCGGTGGGAGTAGGACTCCTCCTTGGTGCGCCTCCCCTAGGGCGGCCACCTCCCCTTGGCTCCTTTATATCACGGGGCAGGGGGCACCCCAAGACACACAAGTTGATCTACGGATCTTGCCTTAGCCGTGTGCGGTGCCCCCTTCCACCATATTCCACTAAGGAGTAGCGATAGTCGTAGAAGCAATAGTTGGCGAGACGACAACGATGCTACGATGGAGATCAAGGTGTCGAGCCGGAGACGATGGTGATCATGACGGTGCTTCGGCGATGGAGATCACAAGCACAAGATGATGATGACCATATCATATCACTTATATTGATTGCATGTGATGTTTATCCTTTATGCATCTTATCTTGCTTTGATTGACGGTAGCATTATAAGATGATCTCTCACTAAAATTATCAAGAAGTGTTCTCCTGAGTATGCACCGTTGCGAAAGTTCTTCGTGCTTTGAGACACCACGTGATGATCGGGTGTGATAGGCTCTACGTTCAAATACAACGGGTGCAAAACAGTTGCGCACGCGAATACTCAGGTTAAACTTGACGAGCCTAGCATATAACAGATATGGCCTCGGAACACGAGACCGAAAGGTCGGCGTGAATCATATAGTAGATATGATCAACATAGTGATGTTCACCATTGAAACTACTCCATCTCACGTGATGATCGGACATGGTTTAGTTGATTTGGATCACGTAATCACTTAGATGACTAGAGAGATGTCTGTCTAAGTGGGAGTTTTTAATATGATTAATTAAACTTAAATTTATCATGAACTTAGTACCGATAGTATTTTGCTTGTCTATGTTTATGTAGATAGATGGCTCGTGCTGTTGTTCCGTTGAATTTTAATGCGTTCCTTGAGAAAGCAAAGTTGAAAGATGATGGTAGCAATTACGGACTGGGTCCGTAACGAGGATTATCCTCATTGCTGCACGAAAAATTACGTCCCGGAAGCACCGCTGGGTGACAGAGCCTGCTGCAGATCTTGAGCGAAGTTGTGAGCGTCGGCAAAGCAGAGCTGATGACTACTCTATAGTTCAGTGTGCCATGCTTTACGGCTTAGAACCGGGTCTTCAACGACGTTTTGAGCGTCATGGAGCATATGAGATGTTCCAGGAGTTGAAGTTAATATTTCAAGCAAATGCCGGATTGAGAGATATGAAGTCTCCAATAAGTTCTATAGCTGCAAGATGGAGGAGAATAGTTACATCGGTGAGCACATACTCAAAATGTCTGGGTATAACAATCACTTAATTCAGCTGGGAGTTAATCTTCCGGATGATAGTGTCATTGACAGAATTCTCCAATCACTGCCACCAAGCTACAAGAGCTTCGTGATGAACTATAATATGCAAGGGATGACTAAGACAATTCTGAGCTCTTCGCGATGCTGAAATCATGGAGGTAGAAATCAAGAAAAGAGCATCAAGTGTTGATGGTCAGCAAGACCACTAGTTTCAACAAAAGGGCAAAGGGAAGAAGAAGGGAAACTTCAAAAAGAACAGCAAGAAAGTTGCTGATCAAGAGAAGAAACCCAAGTCTGGACCTAAGCCTGAAACTGAGTGTTTTTACTGCAAGCAGACTGGACACTGGAAGCGGAACTGCCCCAAGTATTTGGCGGATAAAAAGGATGGCAAGGTGAACAAAGGTATATATGATATACATGTTATTGATGTGTACCTTACTAATACTCGCATAGTACCTGGGTATTTGATACTGGTTCTGTTGCTAATATTTGCAACTCAAAGCAGGAACTACGGATTAGCGAAGATTGGCTAAGGACGAGGTGACGATGCGCGTTGGAAATGGTTCCAAAGTCGATGTGATCGCAGTCGGCACGCTACCTCTACATCTACCTTCGGGATTAGTTTTAGACCTAAATAATTGTTATTTGGTGCCAGCGTTGAGCATGAACATTATATCTGGATCTTGTTTATTGCGAGACGGTTATTCATTTAAATCAGAGAATAATGGTTGTTCTATTTATATGAGTAATATCTTTTATGGTCATGCACCCTTGAAGAATGGTCTATTCTTGTTGAATCTCGACAGTAGTGATACACATATTCATAATGTTGAAGCCAAAAGATGCAGAGTTGATAATGATAGTGCAACTTATTTGTGGCACTGCCGTTTAGGTCATATCGGTGTAAAACGCATGAAGAAACTCCATCTTGATGGGCTTCGGAATCACTTGATTATGAATCACTTGGTACTTGCGAACCGTGCCTCATGGGCAAGATGACAAAACGCCGTTCTCCGGAACTATGGAGCGTGCAACTGATTTGTTGGAAATCATACATACTGATGTTTGTGGTCCAATGAATGTTGAAGCACTTGGCCGGTATCGTTATTTTCTCACCTTCACAGATGATTTGAGCAGATATGGGTATATCTACTTAATGAAACACAAATCTGAAACATTTGAAAAGTTCAAAGAATTTCAGAGTGAAGTGGAAAATCATCGTAACAAGAAAATAAAGTTTCTACGATCTGATCGTGGAGGAGAATATTTGAGTTACGAGTTTGGTTTACATTTGAAACAATGTGGAATAGTTTAGCAACTCACGCCACCCGAACACCACAGAGAAATGGTGTGTCGAGCGTCGAATCGTACTTTACTAGATATGGTGCGATCTATGATGTCTATTTTCGATTTACCGCTATCGTTTTGGGGTTATGCTTTAGAGACGGCCGCATTCACGTTGAATAGGACACCGTCAAAATCCGTTGAGACGACGCCTTATGAACTGTGGTTTGGCAAGAAACCAAAGTTGTCGTTTCTTAAAGTTTGGGGCTGCGATGCTTATGTAAAGAAACTTCAACCAGATAAGCTCGAACCCAAATCGGAAAAATGTGTCTTCATAGGATACCCAAAGGAGACTGTTGGGTACACCTTCTATCACAGATCTGAAGGCAAGATTTTCGTTGCTAAATTCGGGTCCTTTCTAGAGAAGGAGTTTCTCTCGAAAGAAGTGAGTGGGAGGAAAGTAGAACTTGATGAGATAACTGTATCTGCTCCCTTATTGGAAAGTAGTTCATCACAAGAAATGGTTCCTGTGACAACTACACCAATTAGTGAAGAAACTAATGATGATGATCATATAGCTTCAGATCAAGTTACTACTGAACCTCGTAGGTCAACCAGAGTAAAATACGCACTGAGTGGTACGGTAATCCTATTCGGAAGTCATGTTACTTGACCATGGCGAACCTACGAACTATGAAGAAGCGATGGTGAGCCCAGATTCGCAAAATGGCTGGAAGCCATGAAATCTGAGATGGGATCCATGTATGAGAACAAAGTATGGACTTTGGTTGACTTGCCCGATGATCGGCAAGCCATTGAAAATAAATGGATCTTTAAGAAGAAGACTGACGCCGATGGTAATATAACTGTCTACAAAGCTCGACTTGTTGCAAAAGGTTTTCGACAAGTTCAAGGGGTTGACTACGATGAGACTTTCTCACCGTAGCGATGCTTAAGTCTGTCCGAATCATGTTAGCAATTGCCGCATTTTATGATTATGAAATTTGGCAAATGGATGTAAAAACCGCATTCTTGAATGGATTTCTAGAAGAAGAGTTGTATATGATGTAACCAGAAGGTTTTGTCGATCCAAAGGGTGCTAACAAAGTGTGCAAGCTCCAACGATCAATTTATGGTCTGGTGCAAGCCTCTCGGAGTTGGAATAAGCGCTTTGATAGTGTGATCAAAGCATATGGGTTTGTACAGCACTTTTGGAGAAGCCTGTATTTACAAGAAAGTGAGTGGGAGCTCAGTAGCATTTCTAATATTATATGTGGACGACATATTATTGATTGGAAATGATATAGAATTTCTGGATAGCATAAAAGGATACTTGAATAAAAGTTTTTCAATGAAAGACCTCGGTGAAGCTGCTTACATATTGGGCATCAAGATCTATAGAGATAGATCAAGGCGCTTAATTGGACTTTCACAAAGCACATACCTTGATAAAGTTTTGAAGAAGTTCAAAATGGATCAGGCAAAGAAAGGTTTTTACCTGTATTACAAGGTGTAAGATTGAGTCGACTCAATGCCCGACCACAGCAGAAGATAGAGAGAAATGAAAGATGTTCCTATGCTTCAGCCATAGGCTCTATCATGTATGCAATGCTGTGTACCAGACTGGCGTATGCTTAGCTGTAAGCTTGGCAGGAAGGTACCAAAGTAATCCAGAGTGGATCATTTGGACAGCGGTCAAGAACATCCTGAAATACCGAAAAGGACTAAGGATATGTTTCTCGATATGGAGGTGACAAAGAGCTAGTCGTAAATGGTTACGTCGATGCAAGCTTTGACACTGATCCGGACGATTCTAAATCGCAAACCGGATCGTATTTTTATTAAGCGGTGGAGCTGTCGGTTGGTGCAGTTCTAAACAAAGCGTCGTGGCGGGATCTACATGTGAAGCGGAGTACATAGCTGCTTCGAAGCAGCAAATGAAGGAGTCTGGATGAAAGAGTTCATTTCCGATCTAGGTGTCATACCTAGTGCATCGGGACCGATGAAGATCTTCTGTGACAATCTTGGTGCAATTGCCTTGGCAAAGGAATCCAGATTTCACAAGAGGACCAAGCACATCAAGAGACGCTTCAATTCCATTCGGGACCAAGTCCAAGTGGGAGACATAGAGATTTGCAAAATACATACGGATCTGAATGTTGCAGACCCGTTGACTAAGCCTCTTCCACGAGCAAAACATGATCAGCACCAAGACTCCATGGGTGTTAGGATCATTACTTTGTAATCTAGATTATTGACTCTAGTGCAAGTGGGAGATGAAGGAAATATGCCCTAGAGGCAATAATAAAAGTTATTATTTATTTCCTTATATCATGATAAATGTTTATTATTCATGCTAGAATTGTATTAACCGGAAACATAATACATGTGTGAATATATAGACAAACAGTATGTCACTAGTATGCCTCTATTGGACTAGCTTGTTAATCAAAGATGGTTATGTTTCCTAACCATGAACAAGGAGTTGTTATTTGATTAACAAGGTCACATCATTAGTTGAATGATCTGATTGACATGACCCATTCCGTTAGCTTAACAGTTGATCGTTTAGTATGTTAATGCTTTCTTCATGACCCATACATGTTCCTATAACTATGAGATTATGCAACTCCGTTTACGGAGGAACACTTTGGGTACTACCAAACGTCACAACGAATCGGGTGATTATAAAGGAGTACTACAGGTGTCTCCAAAGGTACTTGTTGGGTTGGCGTATTTGAGATTAGGTTTTGTCATCCGATTGTCGGAGAGGTAACTCGAGCCTTCTCGGTAATGCACATCACTTAAGCCTTGCAAGCATTACAACTAATGAGTTAGTTGTGAGATGATGTATTACGGAACGAGTAAAGAGACTTACGATAACGAGATTGAACTAGGTATTGGATACCGACGATCGAATCTCGGGTAAGTAACATACCGATGACAAAGGGAACAACGTATGTCGTTATGCGGTTTGACCGATAAAGATCTTCGTAGAATATGTAGGAACCAATATGGGCATCCAGGTTCCGCTATTGGTTATTGACCGAGAATGGTTCTAGGTCATGTCTACATAGTTCTCGAACCCGTAGGGTCCGCACGCTTAACGTTTCGATGACAGTTCATAATGAGTTTATAAGTATTGATGCACCGAAGGTTGTTCGGAGTCCCGGATGTGATCACGGACATGACGAGGAGTCTCGAAATGGTCGAGACATAAAGATTGATATATTGGAAGCCTACATTTGGACATCGGAAGTGTTCCGCTGAAATCGGGATTTTACGAGTACCGGAGGTTACGGAACCCCGGAAGTCTATGGGCCTTAATGGGCCATGGGAGAAGAGGAAGGGCAGGCCAAGGTGGGCTGCGCCCCCCCCCTCTAGTCCGAATAGGACAAGGAAGGGGGCGCCTTCCTCTTCCCCTCCTCCAATCCTAGTCCAACTAGAAGAGGGGGAGTCCTACTCGGTGGGAGTAGGACTCCTCCTTGGTCGCCTCCCTAGGGCCGGCCACCTCCCCTTGGCTCCTTTATATCACGGGGCAGGGGCACCCCAAGACACACAAGTTGATCTACGGATCTTGCCTTAGCCGTGTCGGTGCCCCTTCCACCATATTCCACTTCGGTCATATCGTCGCGGAGCTTAGGAGAAGCCCTGCGCCGGAGAAGTCATATCGTCATGGAGCTTAGGCGAAGCCCTGCGTCGGTGGAGCATCAACATCGTCCTGCCGTCGTCTTGTGGAACTCATCCCGACACTTTGCTGGATCGGAGTCCGGGATCGTCATCGAGCTGAGCGTGTGCGAAACTCGGAGGTGCCGTCGTTCGGTGCTTGGATCGGTCGGATCGTGGAGACGTCGACTACATCAACAGCGTTGTTATAACGCTTCGCTTTCGGTCTCACGAGGGTGCGTGGGCGGACACTCTCCCCTCTCGTTGCTATGCCATCACCATGGTCTTGCGTGATCGTAGGAAAATTTTTGAAATTACTCGTTCCCCAACAGCCGGAGCTCCTCAAATCCCTCCGTTATTTCATCGACCATCACCTTAGCATATCCTTCGGAATCGGCGGCGGTGAAAAGTTGAGTCGGGTTTAGTGGGATAAGCAGAGCCAACAGCCGCCTTGACCTTTAAATTGCTCCATTGCGCCATAAGGTGGCAACTTTCAGCATCCGTGATAGCATCCACGGGATAGCTGGCGAGCCGCTCAAGGCATGCTGCTCTGGCTGAAGCAGCTCGGTGGAAGCCACGCTGCTTCTCCGCCGAGATGGCGGGGTAGCCGGGGAAGCTTGGCAGGTCGTTTGTTGTGATCGGCTGCTTCTCGTTCCTCTTCTCGTTCCTCTAGCCCCATTACCCTTTCGTGCAGCGCCTGCATTAGGCTCTGCTCAGTTTCTTCCTCCTCTCATGGGTTTTGTAACCCCTGCGTCCGAAATCCAGCCTTCCACGAAAGGGAGCTGGCGTGCCTCGTGTCCGTCCGAGGTACTCGAGGATTCGAGGGCCATTGTGAGCTCGTCCTTCTCCCTGTCTGAACGAACTTCCCTTGCTGCGCTGCTTCGATATAATGCTTAAGCCTCTTGACTGGTATGTCCAATTGTTCGTCCGTCCCAAATGCACTTCCCGTTATAGGGTCCAAGGATCCGCCGCCCCAAGAACCAAGTCCGCAACGGTCTGGCCAGTTCATTGTCTCGGTTCGATCCCTTTATCAAGCGAGATCATTCTCAGCCTTGGACCACTTAGGCGGGCTATGAGGTAGCCACCGACCCGTGCGATGATGAAGCTTCTTCTTCGCAGCATTTCTCTTGTTTGTCACTGACATCTTTTACTCTTTTCCGATGTCTTGTAGGCCACAAATGCGGGCCGACATCTCGATCTTCTCATATTTGCCCGTGAATTCTGGTGTCTCATTTTTTCGACATAAGTATTGAGGTCGTTCTTCCAATTCCTGAATTGTTCTGCCATCTTCTTAAGAGCAAAAGACTTGATTAATGGCTCTATTACTGGCTTCTCGGATCATCCTCTGGCGGTAGGGTAAAATTTGACTTCAGCTCAGTCCAAAGATCATTTTTCTGCATATCATTGACATAAGACACCTCGGGGTCTTCGTTCTTAGGCTTATACCATTGGTGGATGCTGATCGGGATCTTGTCCCTAACCGAACCCCGACCGAGCAACAAATGCCTTCTTTGTCCGTAGGGTTCAATCGGTTGGCCGTCGCGCGATTTGTATGATCTCAAACTTTTCATCCGAGCTCAACTTTTCTTGGGCCTCGTCTCTTTACCGGTTGTGCTCGATCCGGAGGGCTAGAAAAAGAACAAAGACGAGAGTTAATTAATATGTGTACATATATATATATACCAAAACAAAGGCGAGAGCTAGTCAGCACAGGCTTAACTAATATATATACCTGGCGGACTCGGTTTGGTGATCACCGAGCCGTCCTCACGGTCTACTTCTTGCACCGCATTGGGTCATCGGAGCCATGTAAATCATAGCCAGCTGCTTCTTCACCCTCTCCTTCCGGACCATCGTTATCGGCGTTGAGAAACATCATCGAGGAGACGGCATCACTTCCGTGTGCGATTATGTCCCTCAACAACGCTTCTTGTGCTTCGTCTCGGGAGTGTCCATAGTTTCTACAAATATTTACAACATGGCAATTATTATTCAAACATGACAGATATGGATATATTAGTGCCAACGTAGAACTAGCTAGCTAATCACAATAAGGAATCATATTAGTGGCCTCGACGCTGCTTCTCTAGGGTTTGGGGTGGCCTCGACAACGCTTCAAGGGTTAGGGGGTGGCCTCGAGAACGCTTCAAGCTAGGAGGGGCGTATCGATCCCCCCGTGTTGAAGCTATCGGGAGGGGTCGGCGTTGAACAGTACATCTATGTCCCACAAGTAGGGTAGAGGGTCGTGGATCGCCGAGCGGTCGAGGTCAAGGGTCGAAGATCGCCGAGGGTCGGGAGGTTGCCTAGTGTCAAAGTTCAACAAAACCATGTCTTCATCATTAGGCGAAAGTAACAGGTGCATGATGGTGCAAGCTCTCCAAAGTTGTTTTGGAGCGGAGTCCCAGATAGGATAATTCGCTTTTTGGTACAAAGTTCAGCAAAAAGGCAAATTATCCTATCCGGGACTCCATTCCAGAACAACTTTGGAGGACTTCGTACCATCATGCCATGGTTACTTCCGGCTAATGATGAAGCCATGGATTTCTTGAATACTTTGACACTATAGGAACCCTCGACCCTGAAACCTTCGACCCTTGACCCCTTAACGACCCTCGACCCTCTACCCTAGTTCCCGACCCTCGACCCCTCGGCGATCCTCGACACACTCGTTATATCGACAACGACGCAACATACATATACATGGGAAAATAATGTTATCGGGGAGGGGGTATCGGTACCCCCCCTCGTGTCAAAGTTTCTTCTTTCTCCTCTATTCCTTTCTTTCTTCTTCTCCTCTTCTTTTTCTTCTTATCCCTCGAGAAAGGAAAATAAGGAAAAGGAAGAAAAGAGGAAGAAGGAAGAAGGAAGAAGAAGAAGAAAAAGAATGAGAGGAAAAAGAAGAAAAAGAAGAGGAGAAGAAGAAAGGAATAGAGAAGAAGAAAAAATAGAATTTTTTTTCTATTTTTCTTCTTCTCCTCTATTCTTTCTTCTTCTCCTCTTCTTTTTTCTTCTTCTTTTTTTTTTTCTTCTTCTTCCTTCTTCCTTCTTCCTCTTTTCTTCCTTTTCCTTATTTTACTTTTTCCTCTACACTAACCTAATTAAAATGCACTAACCTAATTAAAATTGTAACTTTCTATAAATGAACAAAAACTAAACTAATAAAAATAAAAACATATACATTATAGCCACATACACATATTCATCACATATGAACAAAAAAATAAACAAATAAAAATAAAAACGAGGGTGGCTCGGCGGCGGCTCACAACGGGCGGCTCTCGAGGGCGACGGCGGCGGCGGCGAGGGCGTCAGCGGCGGCGACGACGGGCTCGGGCGGCGGGGGGGGCGACGACGGGCTCGGGCGGCGAGGCAGGGGCGACGAGGACGGTGGGCTCGGGGGGCGACGACGGGCTCGGGCGGGCAGGGCGGGCGTGGCGGCGGCGACGGGCGCTGGCGATAACGACGCGTCGGCGGCGGCGGCGGCGGGCGGCAGCGGGTAGCCAGCGGCGACGACGGGCAGGGCGACGACGGGGCGCGCGGACGGCGTCGGGCGGCGGCGGACGGCGTCTTGGCGGCGGGGCAGCGGACGGCGTCGATCTGGGCAGCTGGCGGCGTCGATGAGCTCGGCGTCGTCGGGAATCTGGCGAGGAGATGTGAAATTTTCACAAGTCCTGGTTATATAGCAAGGGCATTGGTCGGTTGGTGCCTCGACCGGGACTAATGCCCCTTTAGTCCCGGTTGGTGCCACCAACCGGACCAAAGGCCAATTTTCAGCAGCCCAAAGGGCGGAAGCGGCGACCTTTGGTCGGTTGGTGGCACCAACCGACTAATGGGGGCATTAGACCGGTTGGTAGCACGACCACGACCAATGCCCCTTTAGTCCCGGTTGGTGCCACCAACCGACCAAACCTGTGCTGCCCGAACCCAAATGTTTAGTCCCACCTCACTAATTGAAGGGCGCCGGCACTGGTTTATAAGCGCTGGTGTGCATCCCCTTTCGAGCTCCTCTCAAATGCAGGCTTTCGGGCCTAATCATGCTACTGTCTGTGGGCCTATTGGGCCTCTGCGGGCCTGAATCCTGGCCCATGTAGGGTTTCTAGTCGTATTCAGGCCGTGGGGGCCTAGTAGGTGGCAGTTTTCTTTGCTTTATATTTTATTTCCTTTTGCTTTTAGTTTTAGAAAAAAATATGAACTTTCTATTAGTGCCATTAGTTTTAAAATTTGAAAACACTTTTTTTGTTTTCTTTGTTGCTTTATTTATTTTATTTTGTTTCTACTTACAACAAAATACTTATTGTTGCTATTTTTATTTTTTTCAAGTTTTTTGTTTTGTTTTCTGCATTATTTATTTTCTTTTGGTTTTTGCTTTATTTTTAATTCTTTTTGCTTTTAGGTCAGCAAAATTATAAACTTTCTGTTAGTGCTTTTAGTTTTAGAAAAATATAAACTTTCTGTTTGTGCCATTAGTTTTAAAATTCAAAAACACTTTTTTGTTTTCTTTGTTGCTTTATTTATTTTATTTTGTTTCTACTTACAACAAAATGCTTATTGTTGCTAT
Organism: Aegilops longissima; assembly: GCA_021605205.1. Classification (NCBI taxonomy): domain Eukaryota; kingdom Viridiplantae; phylum Streptophyta; class Magnoliopsida; order Poales; family Poaceae; genus Aegilops; species Aegilops longissima. Next base: position 24,438,027 of record CM038678.1, read on the forward strand.
TATTATTTTTTTTCAAGTTTTTTGTTTTGTTTCCTGCATTATTTATTTTCTTTTGGTTTTTGCTTTATTTTTAATTCTTTTTGCTTTTAGGTCAGCAAAATTATAAACTTTCTGTTAGTGCCATTTGTTTTAGAACAATTATAAACTTTCTGTTTGTGCCATTAGTTTTATAAAATTTGAATTCTTTGAAATTTGTGTGAATCACAAGTTTGTGAGCTCAACAAGGCGTAGAGGGACGGGCTTAATTATAAACCGGTGTGAGCGCCCTTCGGTTGGCGAGGTTTTCAAATTCATAGTTTTCAAATGAACTCTGAAAAAGTTGGCATAGCATGTTCATGAACAAAACGGACAATGGTATCATACTCGTGTGTTACAAAGTTGGCATGGTATCATCATAATAGTTGCGGGAGAAAGTCTTCACTTTTTCTTCGCTTGTGTCGTTTGCTTATTGCGCCGTAACCATGGATAATCTTCATCATTTATCAGGATGCTTGGGTCAGCCTTGACTTTGAAGGGGGGAATTTCATGAAACTTTTCATACTCTTCAGACATGTCTGTCTTGCCCTCCACTCCCGAATGTCCCTTTTCCTGAAAGAACTATGTGGCGCTTTGGCTCATTGTATGATGTATTCGCTTCCTTATCTTTTCTTTTCCTCGGTCTGGTAGACATGTCCTTCACATAGATAACCTGTGCCACATCATTGGCTAGGACGAACGGTTCGTCAGTGTACCCAAGATTTTTCAGATCCACTGTTGTCATTCCGTCATCGTGGGTCTACCTGCACCCCTCCTCGACAGATTGACCCACTTGCACTTAAACAAAGGGACCTTAAAATCTACTCCGTAGTCAAGTTCCCATATGTCTACTATGTAACCATAATATGTGTCATTTCCTTGTCGGTTGCTGCATCAAAGCGGACACCGCTGTTTTGGTTGGTGCTCTTTTCATCTTGGTCAATCGTGTAAAATGTATTCCCATTTATCTCGTATCCTTTCCAAATCATTACAATCGAAGATGGTCCCTGGACAACAACTACAACTCATCACAAACAGTGATGTCACCTCGAGACGTGTTTCCAACCAACTGCTGAAAGTCTGATGTGTTCACATGTAATCCGATCGTCGCCTTTGCTCCGGTGTTTGGGCGCAGACTGTTCTTGTGTTCATCGACATACGGGGTCACCAAGGTAGAGTTCTGTAGAACTGTGTAGTGTGCTTGAGACCAAGAATATCCGTCCCTGCATATTATTGAGTCTCTTCCAAGCGTGCCTTTTCCAGTCAGTCTCCCCTCATACCGCGATTTAGGGAGACCTATCTTATTAAGGCCAGGAATGAAGTCAACACAAAACCCGATGACATCCTCTGTTTGATGGCCCATGGAGATGCTTCCTTCTGGCCTAGCACGGTTACGAACATATTTCTTTAGGACTCCCATGAACCTCTCAAAGGGGTACATATTGTGTAGAAATACGGGCCCCAGAATGACAATCTCGTCGACTAGATGAACTAGGACGTGCGTCATGATATTGAAGAAGGATGGTGGGAACACCAGCTCGAAATTGACAAGACATTGCGCCACATCACTCCTTAGCGTTGCTACGATTTCTGGATCGATCACCTTCTGAGATATTGCATTGAGGAATGCACATAGCTTCACAATGGCTAATCGGACGTTTTCCGGTAGAAGCCCCCTCAATGCAACCGGAAGCAGTTGCGTCATAATCACGTGGCAGTCATGAGACTTTAGGTTCTGGAAATTTTCTCCGCATATTTATTATTCCTTTATATTCGACGAGAAGCCAGTCGGGACCTTCATCTTGAGCAGGCATTGAAAGAATGTTTCTTTCTCTTCTTTAAAAGAGCGTAGCTGGCAGGACCTTCATACTGCTTGGAGGCATGCCCTCTTTTTCGTGCAAGTGTTGCAGGTCCTCTCGTGCCTCGGTGTATCTTTTGTCTTCCCATACACGCCCAAGAAGCCTAGCAGGTTCACGCAAGGTTCTTCGTCACGCATCACGTCGATCGAGAGCGGACCTCTAGGTCTTTCGATGAGGTAGGTCCCAAAATATAGATTTCTTCTTCCACATGGGTGCGTGATTCTCAGCGTCATTCGAACAGCTAGTCCGCCGGACCCTTTCCAAAGATTACGTGTAAATCATTGACCATAGCAAGTACGTGATCACCGATGCGCATGGCGGGCTTCTTCGGTGATCTGCCTCGCCTTTGAAATGCTTGCCTTTCTTTCGACATTGATGGTTGGTCGGAAGAAATCGACGATGGCCCAGGTACACATTCTTCCTGCAGCTTCCCAGGTATATACTATCGGTGTCAAGTAAACAGTGCGTGCATGCGTGGTATCCCTTGTTTGTCTGTCCTGAAAGGTTACCGAGAGCGGGCCAATCGTTGATTGTCACGAACAGCAACGCCTTCAGGTCAAATTCCTCCTTTTTGTGCTCATCCCACGTACGTACACCGTTTCCATTCCACAGCTGTAAAAGTTCCTCAACTAATGGCCTTAGGTACACATCAATGTCGTTGCCGGGTTGCTTAGGGCCTTGGATGAGAACTGGCATCATAATGAACTTCCGCTTCATGCACATCCAAGGAGGAAGGTTATACATACATAGAGTCACGGGCCAGGTGCTGTGATTGCTGCTCTGCTCCCGAAAGGATTAATGCCATCCGCGCTTAAAGCAAACCATACGTTCCTTGGGTCCTTTGCAAACTCATCCCAGATTTTCTCTCAATTTTTCTCCATCTGCGACCCGTCGTGGTGCTCTCAACTTCCGTCTTTCTTACGGTCCTCACTGTGCCATCGCATCAACTTGGCATGCTCTCCGTTTCTAAACAGACGTTTCAACCGTGGTATTATAGGAGCATACCACATCACCTTCGCAGAACCCTCTTCCGGGAGGCTCGCCGTCAACATCACCAGGGTCATCTCCTCGATCTTATACCGCAATGCACCGCATACCGGGCATGCGTTCAGATCCTTGTAGGCACCATGATAGAGGATGCAGTCATTAGGGCATGCATGTATCTTCTCCACCTCCAATCCTAGAGGGCATCGGCCTTCTTTGTTGCGTATGTACTGTCGGGCAATTCGTTATCCTTTGGAAGCTTCTTCTTCATTATTTTCAGAGCTTCTCAAATCCTTTATCAGCACAGCATTCTCTGCCTTCCACTTTGCAGCAATTCGAGTACGGTGCCGAGCTTTGTGTTGCCATCTTCGCAATTGGGGTACAACCCTTTTGTGATCCTCTAACATGCGATCGAACTTCAGCTTCTCCTTTTGACTTTCGCATTGTGTCCTTGCATCGACAATGCCCGGCGGAGATCATCATCATCGGGCACATCGTCTGGTTCCTCTTGATCTTCAGCAGCTTCGCCCGTTGCAGCACCATCGTGCACATCGTCTGGTGCATCTTGATGTTCAGTAGCATCACCGTATTCAGGGGGCACATAGTTGTCATCGTACTCTTCTTCCTCGCCGTCTTCCATCATAACCCCTATTTCTCCGTGCCTCGTCCAAACATTATAGTGTGGCATGAAACCCTTGTAAAGCAGGTGGGTGTGAAGGATTTTCCGGTCGAGTAAGACTTCAGATTCCCACATATAGGGCATGGACAACACATAAAACCATTCTGCTTGTTTGCCTTAGCCACTTGAGAAAAGCATGCACGCCTTAATGTACTCGGAGGTGTGTCTGTCACCGTACATCCATTGCCGGTTCATCTGCGTGCATTATATATAATTAAGTGTGTCAAAAATCATTACAGAATATCATGAATAGATAATTAAATGACCAAATTAATAGAAGTTCATCATCACATAAAAACCAAAGTACATACATAGTTCTCATCTAACAACATAAAGCTCTGCGAGCATCTAAATTAATTAAACCATACATTGAAACTATGTAAACCATTTCAATGTGAAAACAAATCGATCATAATCGCAACCAAGGTAACAACTGATCCAACGGCATAATGATACCAAGCCTCGGTATGAATGGCATATTTTCTAATCTTTCTCATCTTCAAGCGCATTGCATCCATCTTGATCTTGTGATCATCGATTTACATCCGCAACATGCAACTCCAATATCATCTTCTCCTCCTCAAGTTTTTTATTTTTTCCTTCAAGAAATTGTTTTCTTCTTCAACTAAATTTAACCTCTCGACAATAGGGTCGGTTGGAATTTCCGGTTCAACAACCTCCTAGATATATAAAATCTATGTCACGTTGGTCGGCTTAATTTTCATAAACAATAAATGAACCAATAGTTATGAAAAGATAATATATACCACATCCGAATCATAGACAGGACGAGGGCCGACGGGGGCGGATACCAAAACCATCGCACTATATAAGATGCAATAATAAAAGTAAGAAAATAATACAAGTAAGAATATTGTTCCTTTCGAAAGAAGATAAGAACAAGAGGCTCACCACGGTGGTCTTGGCGATGAGATCAGCGCTGGTGATCGACGGCGGTGAAGACGGGACGGGCGTGACGGACCGCTAAATCTAGACAAATATTGAGGAAAATGGAGGTTGGAGGTCGAGCTTGGAGAGGAGAAAGCTTAAGTAGTGTGGCTCGGGCATTTCATCGAACACCTCATGTGCATAGGAGGTGAGCTAGAGCACCACAAAGCCCCCTCGCCGGCAAGAGAAAAAGCAGAGCACTTTGGAGTGCTCTGCTTTCATGAGCGAGGGTATATATAAACAGCACTATTGGTCCCGGTTCGTGGCATGAACCGGGACTAAAGGAAATCCTTTGGTCCCGGTTCATGCCACCAACCGAGACCAATAGTGGTGGGCCAGAGCAGGACCATTGGTCCCGGTTCGTCCCACCAACCGGGACCAAAAGGTCCGGACGAACCGGACCAATGGCCCACGTGGCCGGCCGCCCCCTGGGCTCACGAACCGGATAAATGCTCACATTAGTCCCGGTTCTGGATTGAACCGGGACTAATGGGCAAAACAGGCCTCAACTATAGCCCCTTTTTCTACTAGTGCATGTTGCTTGTTGCATGTTGTAAGCATAAATAGTTTTCCTTATCAAAAAGGGAAATGATTCTAATCACCCGGCGGATCCAGCGCAGGCATCCGCCACATCTAGCGCGCGACAAGTGTCCTGTGTGGGGTCCATCATCGCTATCTCACCCATCCCTATCCCCAGCAAAAGGCCATCCATAAGTTTCTCCACCATTGAGTCATCTTCTTCCCTAGAAATCGCCTCAATTCTTTCACAACCACTCCATTTGCCTCCTGATGGATGCTTGATGCCGCCTCCAGCCACCGTGTTGCAAGGCCCCGCCACCACTTTCTCTGTTGTGGCTCAACCACTTTTTTCAGTTCAAGCCGGATGACCAAACAACATCAACAGCAGCAGACGTTGTGCTGGAAGCTTGGCAATGGAGGAGCTATGAGCCAGCCGTGCGGGCGCTAGAGCCACCGGACAGCACAACCCAGTTTTGCGAGGCACGCCACCGCCGGGGCCACGTGCCCCGTCACCGCAGTCCATGGTTTCCACCTCAACAGTTCTTGCAACATCATTTGTGTTGCAAAAATTTCTACAACATAACCTTTGCTGCAAAAAGAATCCGCAGGTGGTTCTGCAACATGATCTTTGTTACAAAAATTTTGCAACATCACCTCTGTTGCAAATGTTTCTGCAGCATGATCTTTGTTACAAAAATTTATGTACATCACCTCTGTTGTAAAGGTTTCTGCAACACGATCTATGTTATAAATGTTTCTGCAACACCGCTCTTATTGCAAAGGAGGTGGCGCTTGTCGATAGGTAGATCAAATGGCCCTCCCCGCATCTATCCAACGGCCAGGCAGGCGGCGGATGTTTTCTACCGCCGGCTGACGCGTAGCACTACCCTATCGAAAAAGCATAATTAGTTTTGTTTGTACTCGCACATGTTTAGGTTTTCCTGTTATGTGCCGACTTGTCGCACATGTAGCTAGCTTCGGTCCCTGCCCCTTTCATTTCCCTAGCTGGATTGAAGAGGACAAAGAGAAGAACGTTTTATGCTACTTATTAAGGTGAACATCCTAATCCAATGGGGTACTTAGTTGGGCTACAACTAGGTTTCCTTGTTGTGTGTCGACATGTGCCGACTAGATTGAAGAGCACAAATAGAAGAGAGTTATTATGCTATTGATGTTGAAGATGATAATGTGTAATTTGAAAAGTATAAATCCACCCTCATCACGGTAATGGCGCTATCATACATTACTATAGATCCACCCTCATCGGTAAAAAAGAATTGTACTAAGTTTGCCAAAAGGAATCTTTATCCGGTTGAATTTATTTGGTCAAGCGACACCCATTTTTTAAAGCGTATATGTGACTATACTTCTAGGATTGATTACCTCGTCATAGATCGCAACTAGTAGCGATTTATGCAAACTCCATGAAGGACCGCTGTACCCTCCCCTCTCCCCTCCAAAGCTTCGCTCTGTCGTGTTTATCTCGAGGATTTGGAAGAGCCACAAGCCCACAACACAAAAGTATTTCAGGATTACCACCTCCCTCCCACCTCCCTTGACTCCCACTGTTGACCCTGAAAGCATTTCTGGTTTCGCTGCCGTGGCAACACTCTCATTCAGTTAGCGTTTCCTTTGGTTTAGTGTGTAGTCAAGCCACGAGACGCGCTTTGTGCGATCCGTAGACGATATGTAGGGAGTCGTTGGCTAAGGGCATGTTTGGTTCCAATAAGTCACCTGACTTATAAGTCAGGTGACTTAAAACCAGTGACTTATAAGTCACCTGACCACACCAATCCACATCATGCAGGTGGTGGGACCCACGCAAAAGGGGGTGACTTATAAGTTTTAAGTTGGGGTGGAGCAACTTATGACTTATAAGTTGGGGTGATTTATAAGTTGGGTCTGTTTGACAAAATAAGTCACTTTTTTTATTTTTCGACTTATAAGTTGGTGACTTATTTGGAACCAAACAGGCCTTAAGTACTTGGCCGTGGGATGGCACGATCCGGCACGAGTGCGTAGGCCGCGGCATGATTTGGTTCTGTTGAGAAATATAAAAGGAGCAAAACAGAAAAGACAGCAACGTTTTGCGCCGCGAAAATTCCTCTCTCATGAGCTGAAATCTATCCTTGAGAGGCGACATCCTCAAGAGCAGGATCCAAGTTCCGTCGTGAGTCGACTGGCCTCGCAAACCTAGACCATGTTTTAAAAGATTGTATTCGTTTGGTCCGGCCTTAACATTTGGTCTAGTGGAAACATAGTTCAGGTTTGCCACACTTTTGAGCTGTCGACAAAAGAATAAGGATCAAGAACGCATAATGATGATAGACAAGAATCACCACCAAACTGTTGCTACCTCTGTAGCCATGATCTGCCTCGACGTCCCTCTCATGGGCTGGTGTTCCTCTGTGGTTGGCTATAGCCGGTGGGGTGCACGTTGGTGCCCCTCGCAATAGTACGGCTCCTAGATTTAGCAAGTGGCACGCTACCATCTATAAACTCCTCACTCCACACCCATTGCTATCATTATTAGGCTAGAGAGTGAAAGAAAGCCACACGAGAAGCTGGGCCGGCCTCCTGCAAATATCTCTCACTCTTCTTCAATGGAGGCTGCCTATGGCGCAGCAGCATCTATGGACCTGTCCCTGACGCTGACCCCCATGCCACCACCATCACCAGCAGCACCTCCATCCTCCTCTGTTTCAGCTGCAGCAGACCCCGCTGCCGGCGACAGCGGCTATGCCCATCGCCATGGTGGTGGTGGCCGTGAAGCGAGATCATCGAGGCGGCTGTTCTCGTGCCTCTTCTGCGAGAAGAAGTTCCTCAAGTCGCAGGCGCTGGGGGGCCACCAGAACGCGCACAGGAAGCAGAGGATCGGCAGCTGGAACGCACACCTCTACCTCCAATCCGACCACGACGACCGGCCGGCCACCGCGGTGGCAATGGCGCCAGCGAGATGGCCAAAGGCGCGCCTTGACGACGACGGCGAGCAGCTTGATCTCAACCTTAAGCTTTAATTAGCTAGCTCGTGTGTACATCCCTTTTTGTTACTACAATCTTCTTATCCTGTTGGAACCAGCTACCAAATCTTCATATATACTTTGGTTTGTACTACCAACGGTCTTCTGCTAAGTCTAAGGTTAGACATCTATAACCACGATGGGCTAATTTCATTCCTATACGTCCGCTGATGCGTCTAGGCAGTATCCGAGAGTGTCTGCTTTGAGCGCGCATTTGTTAGTGCACATAGTCGTATCCCTCATATAATATGCATGAAATCTCAACACTTTTCTCGAATTTTTTAGAGTGAATATTTTCATGGGTTCTTTGTCTCAGAAAAGGAAAGATTTTCTTCACCCCAGGCCATGATAAGGGCAACTTCAATGCCGTGCTTCAAAACGCCTCTAAACATTCGGACATCATGGTCCAAACACTTTTTGTATCCAACATCGTGCATCAAATGTCCGCGGACTGGTTCAGATGTCTGAATTCCTACAAATCGCAAACAACATCGTGGGAGGTTTGGGGGAGTCTGGTCACCTGCTACGAAAGACTCCGACACACCAAACCCACTCAAAACCCCTCTTCCAGATCCCTTTTCCCAACTCGGTCCCTCCCCCTTGTTTTGTATCCGCACACACCAAGATCGCCGCTGCCGCTATACCACTCTGGCCGTTGGCCAGTTCTTGTCGGACCTCCACTGCTCCACCCGGTTGCCTTGTACTTCGTTGTTGTTCCACCCTGGATCCGGCCACAACCCAGGTATCCCCTGCCCCACCGACGCCATCCATGGTGGACACTGCCTAGTCAGTGGTCAACTCGGTCAAAACCACCTGGCTTAGTGAAAACCGTGAGGAGGGTTGATTTTTAGACCACGTGATTAGATCGGGGTACGGTGTAGGATGACCGGTTTTGAAATTTGGGGTTTAATTCTAAACTGAGTTTATAGTTTAGGGTTGTAACATGGATTTTTCAGTAGTGAAAACTAAGGATGGACCTTGACCTTTCCATAAAAGAATAAGGATCAACAAATGCACGATATCGACAAGAATCACCACCAAGCTGTCACCACCTCTGTAGGCATGATGTACCTCGACGTCCTTCTGGGCTCGTGTTTCACGTGATTTATTATACCGGTGGGTGGACCTTGGCCCCCCCTCGCATTAATGCGGCTCCCATATTTAGCAAGTGGTACGCTTCCATCTATAAACATCTCACCCACGGCTAGCAGTAGGCTAGAGAGTGAAAACCACAGGAGAAGCCGAGCTGGCCTGCAAATATCTCCCCATCTTCTCCAATGGAGGCTCCCCATGACGCATCATCTTCTTTAGACCTGTCCCTTACGCTGGCCCCCATGCCACCACCATCACCAGCAGCAGCACCTCCATCCTCCTCTGTTTGGGCTGCAGCAGACCTCGCTGCTGGCGACAACGGCTATGGCCATGGTCATGGTGGTGGCGACGGCGGTGAAGCGAGACAATCCAGGCGGCTCTTTACTATCTTCCTTTTAATCTTCTAATTAATTATTCTCCTTGAACTACTTAGCTATTGTGTGTGAGAGAGAGAGAGAGCACTAGACCTACAAACCTACTCCACTTAGCTACTCACTACTCACATGCATACGTAAGTATATACGCCGATCCGGATGCAGGTACGTACGCATGTTTGTACTGCACTGTACATATACTTTGGTCTGTACCACCTACGGTCTTCCCCTAACTCCAAGGTTATACCATGGTCAACAAAGTATAGTGTTTTTGTCTCATTAATCTGTTGGATATTTGTTCGCAAAAAGAAAGAAAAATCCGTGCTCAAGTTTTGCATCTTTTGCTTCCATATGGTCATTGTGAAGCAGCACGTTTAATTGTGTAATGTTTTTGTCATTGGTTGCTGAGTTTTTAGGGACCTGCAATTCCCCTTTTCCCATCCTGCGCGAGGTTGGGCTTTCTATACTACTGTTATGTTTGAGGCTGGAATTGTCAGGGTGTGCCCGCCACGTCGAACCCGGCTCATGCTGGCCGAACCCACATATATTCCTCCTCATCCGCTCATCGGACCAAACCTAGCCATTTTTCTTCAATCCCCCCCCCCCCCACTACCCTCCGCCACCCAAGCTCATCTCTAGCGGTCTCCGGCGTCTCTGGCATGGCGGGCAGCGGATCCGAATCCTTCACCTCTAGATCCATCGACTCCGAGCTCATCCCACGTGGCCCCAAGGAGGAGATGGTCGTCCGGCTTGCGCTCCGTTGCTCCCGGGGGGAGGCCCGCACCCGGCATCGCTCAGACTCCTTCAATGGGAATCCATTGCATCCGCCCAGATGGCGCATGGCGCTAGGTGTGTCATAGCTGCCTCGCCGAAGGCGGTGCAATCGGTTTGGCGTCCAAACACGGTGGCAGACGCGCAACCCCTCCGTTGGAGTGCCGAGCATCGGGACGCACCATGGGCCTCATCTGACGAGAACATGGAACGGTGTGCCGCCGTGCGAGGTAGCGGACGTGGGCAACGGCGGCAGCCCTCGCGGTGGTGGACGTCGGCGAGGCGGAGTCACATTCTCCGGCGCCCCGTATGGTGCAGCAGTCCGGGCGCCGCAACCGCATCGTGATGGACGTCGTTGGCTCGTCCCAGAACGAATCCATCATCGATCTGATGTCCACCGGCACCGTTCAGGTTTCGTGCTCAGACGAGGAAGAGTAGGGCATGGGAGACGGCAACGCCTTGAGTCTTGTGAGCCGGGTCATGTCACATGCCATACTCTACCTTGACGACCAGACCAACACTCTAAGGAGCGCAACCGGCCGCCGGACATGTCCACGACAGAATTGGGAGAGCTCCGGTTAGATTAGATTTTCACGTTGCACGTAATAATATGGATTTGTGATTTCTAATTTAAGGTGTCCTGTTGTAAAACTAAATATATAAGGTGTGACCAGTCACTGTGCACGGACGTGCCCGATCGCGTCCGCAGGGTTTTGAGGAGTCGGATTTAGGGCGCCTGGTTGTAGATGATGTCAAAAGGACTTATATTTTGTGAGGGAGTAGTATCATGCATGGATCCATTGCCAGCGCTGATAAAATAAGTAGATGAGCCAGCAGTGCTGCCGTACGTCCAGCGATCCAGGAGGCCAAGATCGAGCTCTGTATGCACAGTTGATGCATAGTACTTTTCTTAGAAAGGACGATGTATACTGTAGACTGAGACTTGAGCAAAGTATGCCAGCTGAAGTGAAGTGTGTGTCTTGGCATGCATGCCGGGACAGACCGGGTCATAATTCAGACCTTGTCCGGACGTACGAACCGACGACGACGACGACGAAATCTGTAATCCCTCGATCGGGCCAATAATCATTGGTGTAGTGGAAACATAGTTCAGGTGCGGTTTTGACCTTTCAACAATTGAATAAGGATCAACAAAGCACGATGATGATAGACAAGAATCACCACCAAACTGTTGCTACCTCTGTAGCCATGATCTGCCTCGACGTCCCTCTCATGGGCTGGTGTTCCTCTGTGGTTGGCTATAGCCGGTGGGGTGCACGTTGGTGCCCCTCGCAATAGTGCGGCTCCCAGATTTAGCAAGTGGCACGCTACCATCTATAAACTCCTTAATTCATTCCACACCCACGCAGCTGCAGGCCACAGATTCAGCTCAGCAAAGCCACTACAGCTAGAGAGTGAAAGCCACTACAGGAGAAGCAGAGCTGGCCGGCAAATATCTCTCCCCCGGCCGGCCCTCTCTTCTCCGATGGATCAGGCTTCCCATGGCGCAGCCTCTTCCCTAGACCTGTCCCTGACACTGGCCCCCGTGACACCGCCACCACCGGCAGCACCTCCGTCCTCCTCATTTTGGGCTGAAGGAGATGCCGCTGCCAACCACGGCGAAGCGAGATCGAGGCGGCTGTTCTCGTGCCTCTTCTGCGACAAGAAGTTCCTCAAGTCTCAGGCGTTGGGGGGCCACCAGAATGTGCACAAAAAGGAGCGGGCCGGCAGCTGGAACCCTCACCTCTACCTCCAACCCGACCACGGCGACTGGCCGGCCGCGGCGGCAAAGGCGCCGGCGAGATGGCCAGACGCGCGCCTTGACGACGACGGCGAGAAGCAGTTGCAGCAGCAGCTTGATCTCAACATCAAGCTTTAATTAGCATCTCATGTATCTGCAGTCTCAATGCTCCAAGCAAGCGCGTTTTGCAGTATCAACCATCCATCCATCCGGCTATTAACTTGTGACTATATGCAAAGTATTGCAATCTTTAACTAAGTACAAACTAGTTGATCTAGGTACAATGTTTTGTTGGTAATCAATTTTTAAGTTGTATATCAATATTTATTTTTTGCTATGTTTGGAGAGTTGGAATAGGTTTTCATATGCATGCGATCTAGAATTTTTATTGAACATGTATTTTTTATTTCATTGTCAAGATCATGCACTTTGCATCATCGGTAAATAGTATGTCATAGACGAATCTGGCACAACATAATTGTGCTCTTACAGCATAACATTTGCACAAAATATAAATTCATTACAGAATTTTTTGCAATGAGTGTTCATGTTCGCTTAGCATATGATTTCGAGTCTTACATGCAATGATGTTCATATCTATTGTTGAGGCATGACAATCTGCTATGATTGCAGCTATCCATGAAAAGAAAGCCGCAAAAAGATAGGAAAAACATTAAAACCTAAGAAAACTGAAGAAGAAAAGAGAAAAGAAGAAGAAAAGGAAAAAGAAAACCGAGAAACATAGTAAAGAAAACCAGAGAAAAAGAAAGAACAAAAAACGGGCGAAAACCGGACTGGTGCCCATTAGATAGAAAGAGGAAAGAAAAACCAATTCTACCATGAGCGAATGAAACCCGAGCGAACGAACACACATGTGCGAGCAGCAAAAAAAAAAGGCAACACGGGGCAGCAAAGTAAACTACATGAAGGGAGAAACCTTCACGCGATACTAGCATATGGCTTGTTAGGGCTATGGCTCGCCGTACCGATTCCTATTAGGAATCGCCACGGCGAAGCAACGCGAGGATTTTTATTCATGTTGTTTATTCTTTTGGTGCTTATCACAGTGTTGCATGTTTTTTCTTGGTTTCTTCTATTGTTTTATCTTTATCTTTTTCCTTTTTTTTCTTTGCTTTTCTTTGATGTTCTTCCTTTATCATTTTCTTTTTCGACTTCCTTTTTTCCTCAGTTTTCTTTAATTTTTTCTCTAGTTTTCACCGATTTTTTACATTTTTTTGGTTTTCTTCTTTTCAACAGATTTCTACATTTTTATAATGCATTATATATTTTTGTATCCATTAGGACTATATTTTTAAATGAGAGTTTCAAATAGCCGGCTATAGCCCAACTATAGCCCGGCAATAATTGTTTGAGCAGGGTGGCGTTGAATGATAGGCTATAGAACTCATGTACGATTGTCTGAAGAAGGTTCGAATATCCGCTATAGCGCCGCTATAGCCCTCTTTAGTTTATTTGGAGGACCGCACTATTTGGTGTAGCCCACTATTTAAAACAATTATTTTTACATGTTTTGATGTCTATAATTTTCATATACATCGTACAATTTTCGTATAAATCTGAAACAATTATTCATAAATGTTTCATATTTTCAAATACATGACTAACATGTTTTACGAAAATATATTGTGAATATTGTTTTATTGAATACATGTCAAACATATGTCAAATACACGTTATAAACATTTTTATGAACGATGCAATTTGTTTTTGCATTATACAAACATCTTTTAAATGCACAACACATTTTTTTAACTACAGTTTTTTAAATGTCACGTACATTTTTTGAGAAGTTGTACATTTTTCTTGAAACACATGACATTTTATAGATGTCCCAAAAAATTGTGTGCACATGATTATATTTCCGTGCACATGGTTAACATTTTTGTACCTTTTTATTTATTTCTTACATTTTTCTATGCAGGTTTACCATTTTCCAAAGGCAAGATTAACATTTTTGAATTTTATGTAAAGTGCTTTTAGTATAAAAAGGTAAAAAATATGTAGGCAAACAATAATAATGTGAATAAAAAAACATAGGCAATGATGATGGCAAGTGGTTAGTAGGTCGGGCTCAATACCTACTCACTACAAGTGAGGCGTGGTAGGTGGAATCACTAGTTAAGAATTACCTCATGTAAAGGTTACTCCCACCATCTTGGTAGCTGACAAGTGGTGTGCGCCATTTGTTAGCAACATGAGAGTTTATTTTTTTATAATTTCATTTATTCAAAATGTTTTATCTTTTGAATCATGCCGTCCACATTTAGAACAATTTTCACCGTTGGATTTTTCGCGTCGAGATCTTAGAAACTAGATCACATGTTGATATGTTTCGATGAACTTTTTCCGCATAATAAACCAAAAAACAAAAAATAAGAGAAAAAAATACAAAATAGATAAAACAAAAATATATAAAAACAAAAAACGCAAAAACTGACAATTGAAAAATACGAATGGCGAGAAAATGGAAGACCAACTAGAGCTGGAAGCACGGTTGTGGTTTTTCTTTCTGAGAAACACAATTGTGCTTCTCGCGGAAGCAAATATGTGCTTCCTATGGAAGCACTGATTTTTTTTCCAGAAGCAAGCTGTGGTTCTCGTGGATGCAAATATGTTCCTTCATTGGAAGCAAATCTATGCTTGTTGTGGAAGCATATATTTCTTTTCGATTCTGAGAAGCACAACTATGTTTCTCGCGGAAGTTAATCCGTACTTCCACCAGAAGCAACTCTGTGCTTATGATGAAAGCAACAATTTTTTTTTCAAGAAGCACAGTTGTGCTTCTTGCGGAAGCAAATCTGTACCTCAACAGGAAACAAATATGTTAGTCTCATGAAAGCACATAATTTGTCTTTTTTTTAAGGAAGATTAGTTGTGCTTCTCGTGGGCGTTAATCTGTGCCTTCCGGGGAAGCAAATCTTTGTTTCTTGTGGAAGCATATTTTTTTCAGAAATTCAATTTGGCTCTCGGGAGCACATGCTCTCAGGCCCAAAAATATTCTTTCAAATGTCAAAAAAATCAAGGCAGAAATTGTTTGTGATCTTAGTCACATCCAAATGCTACCTGCAAATTTTAAGGCAAAAAGGTTAAGCATTTTGGCATGTGCAAAAAAAAACAAATTGAAGACCAAATGTCACCTTAATTTTGTTTTTTTACCGACAAAACATTGCTACTCTGTTTCGCATGAAGTTTGTCAAGCAGGCTTGCGACACTAACACGAACATCGACCAAAATTTCATAACTTTTTGATATTTTTGTAATTTACTGTTCATCCAGGAGCACATACTGCAGGGAGCCAAAACGCACCCCCCCCCCCCCGCGATATTTTTTTCCTTTTTCGAGAAGCACAGTTGTGCTGCTCGTGGAAGCAAATCCATGCCCCCACAAAAAAAAATCTATACTTATCATGGAAGCATAATTTTTTTCCCATGCAAATGTTTTTTCTCGCCAAAAGCCACGGAAAGCCGAAAAAACTAGCAAAAAGACCCATCTAATCCCAGAAATGCGTATAGATAAAACAAAATTCAGAGGAAGCACCCAGCACGCGACATATGGCGGCGACTGGACGCACGACTTAACATGCTCCCAATACACCAAAGGTGACCCCTGGAGGTCCCCTGCAGTGTACGTGCGTGCCTAATTTTCTGTCGCTCAAAGTCCTAGTGCTGTACTTCAGCTACGTCCGTGTACGTCTCTGAGTCAAGTAGCTGCCGGATGTTTTGTCCGTGACAAGGACAAGGTAATAACGGGATTGACATGGATACGTTTGTATATTTATATATATGATGATCATTGGGTTTGATCGAATCAAAGACATAGATCAGCAGTCCAAGCTGGGCAGAATCAAGAGGAGGAGGAGAGTAAGAAGCTAGTTAGCTGCTTCAATGGCGCCGGCGGACAGCCACGGGGAGTTTTTGGAACTGGAGGACGCCTTGAGGTACTTGAAGATGGTGAAGAACCGCCACCCGGCGACGTACAGCGAGTTCCTCCGCGTCATGGTTGATTACAAGAGGGGCAGGTATATATGTCCAATCCATGTCGATCGACGTATTAATTTGCTCCATGTATTCATGGATCGACGGACCAACGTATGTATGACTGGGTGCAGGATCGGCGTCGCCGAGGTGGCGTCGACGGTGGCGGCGCTGTTCCTGGACAGCCCGGATCTCATCGCCGGCTTCAACGCCTTCTTGCCCAAGCGCCACCGGATCCGTCTATCCGACGAACAAGAGGCGGGTTTAGAGAAGCTGACGACCTTCGTGAAGGCGGTGATGAACACGCCCCCGGCCACCTACCGCGAGTTTCTCCGCATCATATTCGACGACTACGGGAGGGACGGGTACGTACTCGCAGTGATCCATACACATATACAGTTCATAAGCAGGTTAAAAAGTGGTTAAAAAGTGGCGGTTAACTAATATTATGAGCTGTGGGTTCATGCATGGCTTCATGGCAGGATCGGCATCGCAGAGGTGGCGTCGAGGGTGGGAGCCCTGTTCCGGGATAGCCCGGACCTCATCGCCGGCTTCAACGCCATACTGCCGAGAGAGCACAAGATCGAGGTCGTCGGCGGGGTGGATGAGCATGAGCTTGCCGCTCGTTTCGTGAGAGAAGTGAGCCTAGATGACCACGATGACGATAAGATCCACGATGGATAATATCTCTCACTATTGGTATACATATATTATACTCCATCAACGTAGAGCGAGCGTACATATTTAACTAGTAGGGTATGCTTGATTTTGATGCATGTTATCACATTGATTCCAACCTAAATCAATGCAATTATCGGTGAATGTTGTTAATATTGTAAAAATGTATCCTCACTCACGCTCATCATAACATGCTACTACCTCTGGTTATAAAGAAATATAAGATCGTTTAGATCACTACTTTAGTGGTCTAAACGATCTTACATTTCTTTATAGAGAGAGTATTTTCTAATGGGAAACGACGCCTCCCGCACTCCGAGTCTCCCTCTCCCTTATCGCTTACCCTAGCCCTCCCAATAACGCCATTCCCTTGGTGCTATTTTTAATTCTTGTCTCTCACGAACCATGTGCTGGTAGGTCTAGAATTAAATAAAAGCTGAGGGTGCTTTCTACAGAAAAAGACAATGCGTGGCTCACCTAACGCCTCACCACTCCGGGCCACTGACATGTGGGCCACATGCATGCTAACATGCCACGGAGCACGAGATACAACTGGATACGGAAGAAGTGACCGTATATGCACGCATAGACAAGTTATGTTACTGCAATGACGTATTTTGCAAGTTTTAACACTAAACTGAACATTGAATGCAAGTTCTTTTACTGCCACTGATATTACCTTTTCAAGTATTCATTACTTTCGAAGCTATCGACGAGAAGGCCACAACAATTAATTGTTTGCGATGTAGACACTGAGTTTAAAATATATTTCTGTTCAAAATTTGAATTTCAAAAGAAAGAAGAAAACACGTCCATCAAATTCAAACCACCTGCACCCCTCTAACGGGAGAAAAATCACATCTATGGACCCTCCACATGCGATTATTTATTTTCCCACATATCATGGGAAAACAAATACTAAGCACATCCAATAACTCCCTCAATCCCATGGAAGGGACGACAAAATCTCATCAATCAACCTCCTTAATTCGAGGCTTCGAGCATATCTTACTGACCAGTTGCCACTGAGGTGACGCTCCGCGGGATATCTCTCCAATCAGTGTGATTCGGAAAGACCTCGGCATACTAAATTTTGGCCCAAGCAAAAACAAAGCATAAGAGAGAGCTAAAGAATAGCAAGGGTTAGTTGCCCAGGCGTTTGTCGCCAGAAAAAGTGCTTGGTCTACCTCCAGTCCGGCGTGAGAGAGAGCGGCAACAACAGATCCCGTTCCATCGCACATGCGATGCGGCTGCCCCAGCCTGGGTACGCGCGTGCACATATTTTATCTTCCAAAGTCCAAACTTGTTTGTTCGCTAGTTACTTAGTTTAATGAGTCGCACACAAACACACATTTGCTATTATCTAGCCCCGCAGACCAAGGCTTGATCCCCCTTCCTCGCTCACGCACGCGATGAAGCTCGCGGCGGCGCTGCTGCTGATGCTAGCGGCAGCTGCTCTTGTGCTGCTGATACTAGCGCCAGCTGCTCATGTGCTGCTGCCGTCTGTGCAATGGCACCAGCTCAACCCGGAGATCCACGACGCCGGCGGGCTGAGCCGGCAGGGCTTCCCGGAGGGGTTCATGTTCGGGACGGCCACGTCGGCGTACCAGGTGGAGGGGATGGCGGAGCAGGGAGGGCGAGGGCCAAGCATCTGGGACGCCTTCATCAAGATACCAGGTAAAAACATTTCCATCGATTTGGTTCATCTTGTTTTTTCTCCTAGCTCCACTGAACAAGTTGTTAGTGGTTGTACTGCTAGTCTGCTACATGCATAGCTGTACATATAATGCATCTTGGATCTAAACGGGTGGTGTTGTTGGGAGGACAGGGACGATTGCCGGCAACGGCACCGCCCATGTGGCGGTCGATGAGTACCACAGGTACAAGGTGTGTGCACTCAACGATTAATCATCCAGCTGATTGCTGTGTTTCTGGTGGTGCTTTTTAGTGTGTCCCTGATTGCCGCTTGACAGAGGTATTTATTGATTATGAGGTGTAGGAGGATGTGGACATAATGAAGAACATGGGATTCGACGCGTACCGGTTTTCCATCTCTTGGTCGAGGATTTTCCCAGGTATATGTGTGCCATGATCTCTCCTCCAGCTGCAGCAGTTTCAATTTTCAAAAGAGTTTTTCATGGAAGTGGAGTTGTGTATGAAATTCAATTCTAGATGGGACTGGAAAGGTGAACTGGGAAGGAGTTGGTTACTACAACAGGCTCATAGATTACATGCTTCAGCAAGGTAACTAGAATTGCTACACCTAGTTAGCTAGGCAATAAGCTCTTAATTAGCACCAGGGTCCGACTTTTGTGTTTAATTAATAACCCTTATTATAATGGTGGATTAGGCATCACTCCATATGCAAACCTCTATCACTATGACCTCCCACTGGCACTCCATCAGCGGTACCTTGGCTGGCTAAGCCCAAACATAGTGTAAGTATTTCAAATAGCTAATGATTATTTCCACATTTCAAAGTTGAATTTAAGTATGTGTCTTTGATACGCCCAACTTTTTCTATTTTTACAAAAGGGGCGCATTTGCAGACTATGCCGATTTCTGTTTCAAGGTATTCGGAGACAGGGTGAAGAATTGGTTTACCTTGAATGAGCCGAGGTGCGTCGCTGCTCTGGGGTATGACATTGGCCTCCATGCACCGGGGAGGTGTTCTCAGTGCTCTGCAGGAGGTGACTCCACGACAGAGCCGTACCTGGCCGCGCACCATCTCATACTTTCACATGCTGCGGCGGTGCGGCGATACCGTGACAAGTATCAGGTAAGACTCACTGAAGATTACCTTCAAGTCATTTCTCACTTGAAGAGTCACATATTCCATGGCAGTGCCTAAAAGTGAATGTTAACTAGTATGTTTCACTCAATCATTCTGTTCTATTTAATAGCATCACCAAAAGGGGAGGATTGGAATTCTCTTGGATTTTGTATGGTACGAACCTTTGAGCAACAACAATGCTGATCAAGCTGCAGCACAGAGGGCAAGAGACTTCCACCTTGGATGGTAAACCCTCAACCAGTTTACCCCAGGATAAAACTTTACTTCACAAGTTTAGATTGCAACACATGTCTACCACCCTACTTTCACCAACTTTGTTTGGAGGGAAGCAGACTGAAACTGTATGAATGTCCTTGCAGGTTCCTTGACCCCATCATCCATGGTCGCTACCCATTCACGATGCTCGAGATTGTCAAGGATCGGTTGCCACGCTTCAGTGATGATGAGTCCAGGATGGTAAAAGGATCCATTGACTATGTTGGTATCAACCAATACACTTCTTTCTACATGAAGGACAATGGGACTTGGAACCTGACGCCTGTCGGTTACCAGGATGATTGGCATGTTGAATTTGTCTGTAAGATCTGTCTCTCCTTCATGCCAACTCCTTCTGCTATGGCAGATACTTCACATTCTCAGACCCCGTGATGTGTATGTGTCTTTGCAGTTAAACGAAATGGCGTGCCTATTGGAGCTCATGTAAGTGCAGTTCTGGATTACTCTTTATTACTATATCTTAGAGATGGATAAGTGCAGATTTTCTGTGGAACATTGTAATTGTAAGTTGGTTGAGTCCATGCAGGCAAACTCCTACTGGCTTTACATTGTACCATGGGGAATCAACAAGGCTGTGACCTATGTTAAAGAAAGATATGGAAATCCTACAATGATCCTTGCTGAAAATGGTACTTCAACATCTTAAATGGCAATTGCTTCTTCCGGTAAAACAAATTACTACATGTTGTTCTCATAAGGACATGAATGAGCATCTGACAGGGATGGACCAACCTGGCAACATTAGCATCGCTGACGGTGTGCGCGACACGGTAAGAATCCGGTACTACAGAGACTACATAACCGAGCTCAAGAAGGCGATAGACGATGGCGCCCGGGTGATTGGGTACTTTGCTTGGTCTCTGCTTGACAACTTCGAGTGGAGACTTGGCTACACTGCCCGTTTCGGTATCGTCTATGTGGACTACAAGACTCTGAAGAGGTACCCAAAGGACTCAGCATTATGGTTCAAGAACATGCTCTCTGAGAAGAAGAGGGGCTAGGATTTGCAAACAAGATGCCCGGGAAGAACTGGAAGAACCAGAAGAGGCGACCGGGTCAACCGTCCAGGCTCTCCATGACAACGGGGGCCCGCAAGCCATGGAGTCGCCACCGCACTGATGAGTGGGGTGTAGTGTGACTATTAAGAGAGGGCGACTGTGTCATTTGACGAGTGGGGTGTGTAGTGTGTAGTGTGAGTATTAAAATAGTACTACTCCCTCCGTTCCTAAATATTTGTCTTTTTAGAGATTTCAACAAGTGACTACATACAAAGCAAAATGAGTGAATCTACACTCTAAAATATGTCTACATGCATCCGTATGTTGTAGTCCATTTCAAATGTCTAGAAAGACAAATATTTAGGAAGTTAAGGTGCAGGCCGTGCCAGCAGCCGGCCCATAATTTTCTTGGTCGAGTCCTTGTTGGAGCGGCAGTCCTTGTCGGATTGAACACTAGACTAGAGTCCTGACCAAAGTACTACTAGTACGTAGTAGCTAGATCGTTTTTGGGATACAAAAAAGAAAAGAAAAGAAGAGTAAACTAATAATCTCCAAACCCTAATCCGTGCCATCTGAGCGCTCATCTCAAGCTGCCGCCGTCAGTAAAACATAAGCACAACTTGTCTCCAACTAGGATTAGTTTTCCCTAGACGTTTCGGTCATGTATAACTAGCTACCCTAGCCTAGCCCGGCCTAGCCTGCTATATATATACATGTACCAGACCCTGTACGTAATCAAGCAACGGAAAAGTTCAGATCAATAAAAGTTAAACAGTCTTCGGCTCCGTGCTTGCTAGCTTTGCACGCAGGTAGGGCTCCTGGGTGATTTCATCTCATCTACGGTTCAGAAAGCAACACCGTCGACATAGATAACATGTACGCATGTCGATCCGACGCCAAGATTTAACGATCCGTCAATGTGGATGGAATAGCCAGCGCGCGTGTTCTTCTGCTCATTTAGCCTGCGTGTTCCATTTCAGGTCTGAGCAGCAGCATGATCTAGACGGGTTCCATGCTCCGGCGAACGCTCCGGTGTTCGCTCCGCCATACGCTCAGTCTTATCATCCCATGTCCGCTCCACTGTATGCCCCGACAACCGCTGCGCAGGCCGGGTCGTACCAACCCTATGCTTCGACGTCCACCCGGAATGCCCCGTCGTCGACGTCCGCGACACAGGCTTGGAAGTACGCTCCGGTGTTCACTCCGACGTCTGCTCCCGTGTTCGCTCCGACGTCAGAGCACGCTCCGCCGCCAACGCCGTACGCTTATTTCGCAAAGATGTACGCTAAGTATCTTCCGGAGTACCCTCCAGCATACTCTCCATGCTCTTTGACGCCGTATGACCGCCTCCACTCCCTCTCGTCTGATCTTGATTATTTTATACTTGATCTAGTTGAAAGTTTGTTTGTTGATTGGGTTTGGTTGCTTTTTGAGGGGAGGGGGTGCAGGGAAATTATACATCAACTGAATGTTTGTTCTCTTGGTTGGGAGTTTGATAGAAAGCAAAATAAATTTATTTTCCCTAGCTGCAGGAGGTTTATATTGTACATGTTTCACTCATCATCTCCTAAAGTAAGTTATATATTGTTGCTCTATTACTCATTGGGTCTGCCCGTTCAACTTCAGGTCTAAGGAGCAGCATATGGATCAACCTGAATCGCCACATACGCTGCAAAAACCGGATGCCCTGTCAGTGGAGGATTCAAACAATGGACCACCAGGGTGCTGCCTTGCGTGGTCGCCCATTTGGAACCGTTCTGTTTTTGACTGGGGAATTACATTTTACACCACCAGAGATCGCACAGGATCTTTCCGGACGTATCCTGATGTGGGCGGAGCGTTTCAGAGCTTGGATGAAGTTAACAACGCTATCGATCAATATCTCATTGACCATGAGGATCCAACAATGTAATGTTTCTGAACTTATTTCTGTATTTTCATTGATTCATTTCTCCTGGTTTTGTGTGTAATTGCAACTGAATATAGTCTGATAGAGCTTTTATGACGTAGGCCACAAAAGATTATCACATAGTTAGATTAATTTTGGTTGAAATAAGTACCTGCATGGGTTAACGTTAATATTCTATTAGAGAACTACTTAGTGTTGATTAAAATGTTTTTGTAGCTGTATCTGCCAAAGTTGAATAAATAGGTGTTTTCTGAACTGGGATTTGTACAATTGGTAAGCTAGTAGTCAGGTACACACACACAACTCAGAAATGAGTTCCTCAACTGGTCAAAACAGTGTCAAACACAAGGAGTTGGGGACCTAATTATTTTTCAAGAAAGAGAATTCGAGTACTCACAGGCATGGCAACAGTTTTGTTCAGTTCTGTTTTTTGAATTCAACAGCTTTGCATGCAAAGTAATCGAAAACAGTTTTGTGTTGTTCTGATTACTTTTATCAATATGCATGTATTCATCCACTTTTGAGGAGGCACAATCAGCTAATCATATAAAAATGATCTAAATCTGAACTAGGTGTGCGGGGCTTTCTCGAGTGGATGCGATGGTAAAACGTGTTCGTTACTATCCTGATGGCACAAAGAAGCGTGGATCAGAATTCAAAGATAAAAGGCGTGATGAGGATTACCAGTTGGCTCGAGCTTTGGTGGATATGTATAACGACCATCACAATCTTTTTGGGGTTGGCACTCTTTCCCGCGTTGCGTCTTACTATCTTACCCATTCATGACAAATTGTAATCACTTATCGGATCCACACCTCTTGTTTTAGGATCTTGCATATGAAGTCAAAGATTTTCTGCATGGCAAGCCTCTTTGGGAGGATTATTATATCCACTGGACGTACTATCATATGAATTTCACTGCAAAGACCAGAGGATCTTATGGTGTTGACACTGGCAAGCTATTCTTTGCTGAAGTCAAATATAATCGAGGAGATGATGGATTGACGGTGAACAGTTGCTGTATACTTGAACCTTCTTCTTATCATGGTATTCTATGAGCATCTTAACTTACATAATGTTGAAATATAACCACTTTGTAATTGACAGTAACCTGAACTTAATTGTTAGAAAGCTTTGTGAATGCTTATCTGTTAGATAGTTCTGTGAATGTGTTTCTATCAGCATGTGATGCTGACTGTATTATCCAATTTTTTCAGATTTTTTTCATCTCAT
Organism: Aegilops longissima; assembly: GCA_021605205.1. Lineage (NCBI taxonomy): Eukaryota > Viridiplantae > Streptophyta > Magnoliopsida > Poales > Poaceae > Aegilops > Aegilops longissima. The sequence goes on from CM038678.1 coordinate 24,461,912, forward strand.
CCTTTATTCTTTAGGTTTGCATTTGTGGTATTTTGAACAACTCTATGCATTTACATCCATATGTAATTGCTGCATAGACACAACCTTACACATTCAATTGTAAAGTACTCCCTTTGTTCATAAATATAAGTATTTTTAGATATTTCGCTATGAACTACATACGGAGCAAACTGAGTGAATCTACACTCTAAAATATGTCTCTATACATCTCTAAAAGAGACTTATATTTAGGAACGGAGGGAGTAGTTAATATGTGTTCTTGACTGGTTAGTTATTTAGTAGTTAAATGGCAATTAACCCCTTTCTTTTAAACAAAGGCCTCTGCTTTGGTTGTGGAGGTGATATGAAGCACCCCAATGATGGTAATGCATATGCTTGTGGTCGGCGGAACATCTCGTATCATTTTCAGAATGGTGCACCTCAACTACCTCCGGACTACTTCCAGGACCGCTATAATGAGAACGTAAGTATAATGTATTTTTTTCTGGCAACCTAGTTTTTAGCACTTCTGTTGTTTTATTCATAGTTTGTTACACATCTTCTACAGTCTGATGAAGAGGTGGAAAGACTGAGATTTCAGTTCAAGGTAATGGCGTATTCCTAGATAGTGATCTAAAAAAAATAATCTTATATTAGTTTACAAAGGGGGTATACAACTGTACAACCTATTCATTGATTCGTGGATGAATAATTTCTTTCTTGTGTATTTTATTTCCCTTAGGAGGACGACGATGATGCATTTCCGGCAGAGTAACTCGAGCATCTTAATATACAATTCGAGGCTTAATTAACTGCCTGAAGGCAAGCTTGGAATGATGTTGCTGGCCTGGAAGAACATATCCTATATTGAACTAAAGGGAGTTAGAGGATACGCAATACCCGTTTGCACGCCTACGCCTAACCATATTCCTTTAGCCATCTTTCGCTGTTACGATCCATATGGTGTTTTCTTTCCCGTGAGACATAATTGTTTAGTTTGTTGTTCTTCATCATCTAGGCAGTGCCAGACGTGGCGATGCCATGGGTCGTGCCATCTTCGGCGTTGTTATGTGTCAAGGCATATACGGTACATTACTGTACAACAGACTAGGCAGCTCCAAAATTTGTGATAGGTCCCATGAAATCAGGAAGTTGTTCAAGAAAATATGAAGTTCTTTAGAATTATAAAATATGTGACCATAATATACAAATAACTAGAAATGCATTCGGGCTATCATTTCTTGACCTTACAATGCAATGCCTTCAGGTTGTCTTTGCCCTAGGGGTCCAGTTTTTAGAAAAACAAATATCTAGAAATGGTAATACAGGCAGCAGGGTTAGAAAAACCTAACTCCAGTCCCCTTTATCACGCCTACAACATGCGTCAAGAAAAGCACGACCACCCGTATAGCACGTGTAATCACATTGTGGTAGTTAATCAATTGCGCTCGAAGTGATCTATTTTTGGTAGTCTGACTTTAAAGAGATCACATTTTCCCAATTGTATTATAACGCTCGTAGAAAACAGGGCTTTTGTCCAAACTCAATATGCACATTAGTCAAGGTTGCATCACGAACATTTGTCCCGGTTTGAGCGGCTAAGGCGTCGGGAAGGCATTAGTCCCGGTTTAAATGGGACCTTTAGTCCCGGTTTGAGACACGGACCGGGACTAAAGGGTGCGGTTACCTTTAATCCCGGTTCGTGTCTCAAACCGAGACTAAAGGTTGACACGAACCGGGATTAAAGGGTGTGATGCCCTTTAGTCTCGGTTCTTGTCTCAAACCGGGCCTAAAGATTCAAACTCTACCCCCCACCCCTATCGCCTTTTCATTTTTGTAAAAAACAAAAAAAAATGATAAAAACTTCATTAAAATCCTTCGAGATGTAGTTATGTTACTACATCTACTAGTTAGGAAAACTGAAAACATAAATTTGAACATGTTTTGCAAAAAAGTGTTATGAAAAAGTAGAACGGCCATATCTTTTGCATACAATGTCGAAAAACCCGCATAATATATCAAAAAAATTAGCACAAAATTCCGCATCCGGTTTCAACCGTCGTAGGCCTGTTTGCAAATTTTTAGAATCCTCAAATTCTGAAAGAAAAACAATATAGGCTCAAAATTCATTTTTTTGATTTTTTGTTAAATCTGGTCAAACAGTGGTCAAACTATGGTTAAACTACTTATTAAAGAAATATTAGTGTTAATAAATAATTATTGTAGTTTTTTGAAATTTGGTCAAACTGTGGTCAAACTACTTATTCCAGAAATATTAGTGTTACTAAATAATTATTTTAGTTTTTTGAATTTTGGTCAAACTGTGGTCAAACTATGGTCAAATCTGGGCAAACCGTGGCCGAACGGTGGTCAATCTATCGTCAAACTACTTATTTAAGAAATATTAGTGTTACTAAATAATTATTTTAGTTTTTTGAATTCTGGTCAAACTATGGTCAAATCTGGTCAAACTGTGGTCAAACTATGGTCAAACTACTTATTCAAGAAATATTAGTGTTACTAAATAATTATTGTTTTTTAGAATAATAGTTTCAAACTCAAACAGTGCTTAATGCTCAAGTTCAACTCCTAAGGGTTAATAGAATTGACCGCTTAGTATTGTCAGGAAAACAACAAGTGCAGATTTGTAAACTAGGGGGAGGCGGGGGGGGGGGGGGATAGAACTCGAAAGTTAAGCGTGCTTAGGCTGGAGTAGTGAGAGAATGGGAGACCGGCCGGGAAGTTAGAAGATTTGGGGCGATTAGACATTAAATTGTCAAATAATTCAGAAATTTGAAAATAAAAAAAAAAATAATTTTTTAGAAAAACAATTTTTAAAAATCCTTTAGTCCCGGTTGGTACACCAACCGGAACTACAAGTGGAGCTCCAGACAGCGGTCACGTGGAGCTCCTTTAGTCCCGATTAGTAAGCAAACCTGCACTAAAGGTTTGGGTTTTAGTCTCGACCTCCCGGTTCCAGAATCAGGACTAAAACCCCCCCATATCCCAGTACACAACCTTCCCTGGTGATTTGTCGTCGCGGGCCATCGCAACTCCGGCCGTCGCGGGTCACAGCACCGGTTCTGACCCCATTGATCATCCCAGCACTGGCCACTGCCATTTGCGTCTTGGTTGTCGTCTGTTACAGCACTGGAAGCTGTCGTGCAGTACCGCTCGCACCGATGCCAGCCACCCATGCAACACCACCTGCATCCGACGCTGGCCGGCCCATAGCCCCGCTCGGAGAAACGGACTTGGAACCTGCAACATGTCGACCTAGCCACTTTGCAGGAGCAAACATCATGCCGTTAGTGACCTTGCGCCACAGCTATCAGGCCACGTAGCAGCCATCGCACGCATCCCCAAGGTCGGTCGGCTCGTAACACCGTGGTTCAACGCTTCCATCTTCATGGTCTATCCGTTGCAGCTCCTTGCTCAGCCAGTCACAACTTCACCTAGCAGCACCACAGCTCACGACACCTGTTGTCGCCGGCTGTATCATCTATCCTCCGCATACACCTGTTGTCGCCGGTTCTAGCATCATAAGTCGTCAATTTTTAGCACGGTAAGTGTCGGGTGCAGCAGCACCCATCGTGGTGCGCATGCATCGTCCCATCACCGGATTGCAACTTGCAGCGTCGTGCCGCTTTCTCCACCATTGGGGGCGCAGGTCCAGCAGCTACCTTGCCACACCGCCCATCGCAGCTACTTTTTCAATAAAAAAAACCCAGCTTGATCAAGTACGCTCCAAACTCATTCCAGTAGCCCATGTACGAGCGTGGCCTGACACATGTGTGTACTTATCAACTAAACAAAAACATATGTGTTCTTGGTTTGCCGGCCGAAGCCAGTAGCCCTAATGCATCGACCACATCAATCGATTGATCCTTTCCTTCTATGTGCGTCTGACTAGATGGTTGCTTCCGCCGCCGTCGCTCGCCATGACGCCATATATGATATACAGCTGGGCGCAGGCCAGCCTATATATGGAATATGGATTCAAGCAGGTGTGTATTATAATGGCCATTAGCTATTAGTAATTTCTTTTTTTTAATCAAAACCTTAGTTTGAATGTTAGTATTTGGTTTTGATTTCTGGGATCAATTGCCGCCGTCTGTGCGCGCTAGGTCATTGGGGCATTGACATCAGCCACCTAAGGAAGCTATGACGTTCGTCGTCCAGTATTCGATCAGTCATCACTGGCTCATCCCAATGAAGCAGCTGTTTGTTGTCGGTCAGTATCAAATCCTATACCATCCAGTCCCACGGCTCATGTAGTTGGAGCTAGCTAGACCAAAATCGCAAGGTATATGCAACATAGAACTAAACTGCACAAATTACTAGGTTCAATCTCAAGGTAACCAATGTTACTATACGTTGGTAACTACAATTTTTAAAGTTGTATATTCAATATTTACTTTTCTGTTTGCTATGTTTGGAGAGGGATATTGTTGATTTGTTTCATATGTTCTGCTGTCTAGAGATATATTTATACTAACAAAAGTGTTATTTTCTTTTGAATTGCGAAAAGAAGGCATTGCAATTTGATCCCGGTTAATATATGTATGAGACGTCGATAGTCGCCGAAAGTGCTCTTGTGAGCTCGAGCTCACATGCACCCTTTGCTACAGTACATTCAAAAAAAGTTCAAAAAATATGAAATTTCTTGCCAACAAACATTGATGTGTTTTCACATGCGTGCAAAATTTTGTGACAAAATGATATTCATGAAGGTCACTATAGCAAAGGGCGCATGTTTTTTTAGCATGATTTTGTTTTTTTCCCGAGGTCTCCACCAATGTCGTTTCATCACGAAAATTGGCAGGCATGTGAAACACACATCAATGTTTGGTTGCCAAAGTAATTCAGATTTTTTTTGAAATTATTAAATATTTTTTTTGATTTTACTATAGCAAAGGGTGCATGTGAGCTCGAGCTCACATACTCCGTGTCCCTATAGTCGCCTTATATATATGTTATATATGATTGCTTGGTATTTGCTTCTTTGACTCCCTCATGCTCAAATGCTGGCTCCGGCCTGTGGGATTAAAGCCGATCAGGGAAAATGGATGGTTGTGTTAATTACCAACGTGAATTGAAGGCCAGAGAAATCCATGGAATCCGAGAGCCAATGCAAAACTTTAATTAGCACTAGTCTGATCATTGAGATCTTAGCAGTAGCTAGCTGAATGATGCGTGTTACATGTAGGGTACAACAAATACGGAATAGCTTACAGGTTATAACATAGAGGCATCACATATTACATAGCGAATTTGGGGCAGAAATGGATCAGTAGTTCAGTACCCTTACTGTTTGGTAACTTGAGAGAGAAACAGTGCGTATGACACATTCAATCCATGTCCTGATCCAACCATATAATTACTACTTCCAAGTTCCAAATCAAGCACGAAAAACGAATTGGAGAAGAATGAGGAGAATCTCACCTAACGCGCCACAGACTCGCCTCTTTCAAGCTGCCGCCGTTGAGCCGCCGCCGCTTCGCCGAATGGACGCGCTTCATGGCCAGCCGATTCATCTGCTGTGCTAGCCGCCAAGCGTGAGATGCGGGGGTTGGGGAACTGAACTAGGGTTCGGATCGGTGTTTTGTTCGATCGGGAGCGATCGGACCGCACGATTCAATCGAACGGTTGTAAGTGACGCGCGGCTCCCAGCCGGGCCGTCGGGGGTTTAACAGGCCATATCCGGCCGCGGGCTTCAGCCCAGGTTGTTTCAATCCAGCCAAAAAAAAAAAAATACGCGTGGAACACATTATTATTCTGGGTAAAATTGAACCAACGAGATATTTTATTCAGGATTTATTATGTGTTTTGCATGATGAACTTATTTAAGCATCAAATAATGATATTGTTTTTTTTTTAGTTGATGCTTAAATTAATAATGACATGACCCTAATTTTATTTCGGACCAACGTTGTTTTATTATTATGAGTCATCACTTATGATATTTTAATTCCATGTTTTTTCTGCCCAACGGTGTTTTGACATGGAGTTGAAATTAAATACTTGGCATGTTTGTTTATTTACCAACGTAAGTTTATAATCATGCAAGTTAACTTATGAACTTTATGATGATTTCAGCTTCCGCTCCATTCCGACACGATCGAACCACTTACGGGAGTAACTTCCCTCGTGGAAGTCCCAAGTTGAATTATGTTTGGGTTGTAATGAATTTGACTATGCCTTGAGGGAAGAAAAACCTGTGGCACCTGTGGCAGGTGTCACAGGGTATTCAAGAAGGACTATGATGTTAAGATGGAAAAGTGGAACAAGTCCAACCATATTGCGCTTCTCATCATGAAAGCGACAATATCGCGGACATTTCTGAAGCACTCCCTAAGAAAGACACTGCTAAAGAATTCCTCACTGCAATGGAGGAGCATTTAAAGGTCTGACAAAGTGTATGCTCATGAGCTTTTTGCTAAGCTTCTTCAAAAATACACTATTGACGGAAATGTTAGGCAGCACATATTGAGGGTGGTAAATGCTTTCACCAAGCTTAAGGCTTTGGAGTGTTCTTTAAGTGAAGCCCTTCTTGTCATAATTATTCTTGAGTCTCTTCCTGAATGGCCACTCTCTGAGATGACCGCAAGGATCGTCCAGGAGGAAGAGAGGCTCATGAGGCAGAAGAAAGACCATGTCTTTCATGTTGGCTCTAACAAGAGAAAGCATGACGGACAAGGTTTCCCTAAGCCTCAGAAAAGGCAAGTCAAGAAAGAAGGCACTAAGCCATTCAACCCTAAGGCATTCAAGGGTAAAGAAGCCGGCGGTTCTTCTTCTGCTCCTAGCAGCTCCACTGCTGGAGAAAATGCTTGTAACTTCTGCAAAGAGGAGGGACACTATCAAAGGGACTGCCCAGGCTTTCTAAAATGGATGAACAAAAGAGGTATTGATGAAATTACTTTTGTAGATGAATCTCTTTATGTCGATTTTTCTATAAAGTCATGGTGGATTGATTCTGGAGCAACCACTCACGTTGCCAACTCTATGCAGGGATTCGATACGATCCAAACTATAAAAGGAGGAACAAGAAAGCTTAAGGTTGCGAACGGAGTTGAGGCCGATGTTGAAGCTGTGGGATCTCTCACGTTGGAGCTACACACTGGCCACACTCTTAGATTGAATAATGTTATTTATGTGCCTACCTTAAGTAGGAATTTGATTTCAGTTTCTCGTTTAGATGTTGATATGTATGAGTGCCATTTTGGCAAGAAACAATTTGCTTTGATCAAATGTAATAAGAATGTAGGCATCGGTGTTAGACGAGGCCAACTTTACATGTTATCTCTTAATAATGATTCAGTTATGCATGTGAGTGATGCAATTAATGTTGAGAAGAAATGGAAAGGAGTTAGTAATTCTTCAAAATTGTGGCATTGTCGTTTGGGCCACATTTCGAGGGGGAGAATGGAACGCTTAGTTAAAAATGAAATACTCCTCCCATTAGACTTCTCAGATGCAGACAAATGTGTCGACTGCATTAAAGGAAAATTCGCAAAACAATTAAGAAAGGAGCAGTAAAAGCCACAGGGTTTTAGAATTAATTCACACCGACATATGTGGACCCTAAACAAGCGTGATGACGTCAAACTCGATGGAACGCGATGGCGAAGTGCTGCTGACACATGACATAAAATATCGTGTTGTGAAAGATAGAATCCAGGATCAAACAGTTGATGTTAAACATATAAGAACGAAGCGGCCAGCCGATGGAGAGGACCGTGTGGTCGTTCGCTGTTGTAACCCTCAGACCCGCGTACCCAGGCACTATTAGTTTAACCGCACTGAGGATTTTATCTCAACTAAGGCCCTAACGGTAGCTCCGGCGGCATCCACAATTCTCCAGGCTCAGGCCATCTCCCAGCTCGTGGATTACCAGCATGTTTTAGGTGAAGCTGGATGCTGGACTGCCCGGTAGCTCCGGCGGCATCCCTCCAGGCTCAGGCCATCTCCCAGCTCGTGGATTACCAGCGGAAGCTGCCCCAGAGTTTCATGCATGAATATACTACAAGAGTTCTAGTGTAGTATTGTTGTATGTTGGCCATTGGATCATAAAAATAAACGGCATAGAATAATTTCATGTACCGTAAAAGGACTCCTATAGTTATAGACTTTGCTACCTCATAAACAATAATGCTAGACCTACAAAAATCGACAGACATTTTACTTAAATTTTCAAACTAATCATTTTCACCCCCCTATTGCCAATCGTAATGCTTCACATCAGTTTGTTTGTAAAATGTAATCTTTTGTTGATGTAGCATTACTCCCTCATAAATGGGCGGAATAGGCTTTCTTGGTAGACAACCGCACAGAAATGGGTCCTGTTATCATTGTACACTGACTCAGCAGTAACATGGTAGATTGTCTCCAGCTCCCCGGTCTCGAGATTGTAGTATCCTAACGATCTTCCTGTGTTGAGCAAAATCCGTCCGTCTGTAGGATCAATAGCCATGATCGTTGTACTCTCGGATGAGTACTCCGGTGAGAACTTGGCGAGCTCTATGCGGTACTCAACGCGACAAGCGCAGCTGTCCTCCATCACCCATACGTCAATGGCATCCTCATCTTGATCCGACCACGCCACATGAATTATGCCGTGGAGCTCAACAACAGATATGCGGCCTCCATTACTGTAGTTGCATAGTGGCCCTTCCACAACCTCAAACTCTCTTTCTATGGTGTCAAATGCCACGAGCTCACATGATGCAGTGGTGCTCGGCCCAAGCTTTGGCTCGACCAACCAGTAAATCTTGCCATCTGCGTAGGCGGGTGGCGAATCAGCCACTGGCCTCGGCGGAGGGTCATTCTCATACCATTGGTCACCATACACAGTTCGCACATTGCATCGTAGTTTGTATTGGCGAGTGTCCATGTTCCTCTCCTCGTAGGCAAGAGACACCAACACATGGTCGTTGATGTCAGAGTCATATCCCAATGCGATACGGGCAGCAAAAGATCTATTTTCCTGGTTGTTTTGAACATCTTTGTCATCATGTTGGATGAGTTGGTTGTAGCCCATTGCAGGATTGCACAAGAAGTCCATGCCATTCAAGGTGCCCACGTTTAGGCCATGGCAAGGTTGAGAGCTGTGAAACAGGTCCGATGTAATGTCTGGCGGATCTGGGAAATTATCAACGCCATCCATGTCCCAGAGAACACCAAATGACGGATCGATGACGAACTTGATACGATGATGCTTTTTGACCGAGTTGGCATGGACGGCATGGGACTGGTGGAACCGGGGATTCGCGGCCATGGCACGCCACTCCCTACACACGAGGCTTAGCTCCAAAACTGACTTCGCTGGCAGCCACTTGAGGACTTCCGACCAAGCTTGAGTCGTCGGTGACCTGAAATCCATGTCCTCGATTATACGACCCAGGGGAACGAGGCTCTCTTCTAACAAACCTACTGCTGGGTAATCTTCGCTATCACAGATATTTCCGGACAAGGCTTCGTCCGGAATGAGCAGCACCTCGGGCACGCCATCGAGGTCCATGGTGAACACCCTGCAAGTACCAGTCCCGAACATAATCTTTCTCTGTATGCTGCTGTCATTGTGCATGGTGAGTGGAGTTATCCACTGTGTTTGCAGCTGAGTCCGCTCGGGCTCCGGCCAAACGCTCCGGTCGAAGGAGCAAAGCTGCTCCCATTGTTGTGCCTCGTAGTCTCTCAGCAGCCACACTTGGTATGGTCCATCGCCGTTTGACTTCTCACGGCAGAGGCATAAGCACCCGTCCAGCTCTGTCATCCTGGCGACTAGAGCATTGTCCTCTTGGTTAGTGTCCGGGTAGGGCGGCGGCGGTGACAAGGAACCGAAAGTCTCGCCGTTGACATTGAAAGTGACGATGCCACCATCTAGGCAGAGAAAATGCAGGTACCCGTTCAAGAACACGGCTGGGTTGTGCTCTTCCACGATGCAGTCGGGAGGCTGCTGGGCCGTTGGCCTCCACCACGTCGGCACACCAAGGACAAGAACCTCACAGCAGGTGTTGGCAATATCGATGTACACGGGGAAGCTGAAAATACGAACCGCTTTATACTGGTGCGTTACGGAGCAGTAACCAAATCCATACGCAATGTCCAAGTAGCACGGCAAAGGGCCTTGAGTCGTGGAGTACCGTTTGATGGTCTTCAATGGCAGCCTGGTGTCAGGAAGATGCAAGAACTCGCCCGTGGAAGGGTTGCAGACGTCGTAGCCACCACCGAGATTGTGGCTGAAGACACAAACGGATCGGATGAGGACGAGGCCGTGAAGAGGCTTGGTGAGCGGTGCTGGCCTCCAGAAATTGTTTTCCATGAGCTTCTTGAACGAACCACCACTGGGCTGCCACTGCCAGGAATAGAAGTAGTACTCTTCGTCTTCGGAATAGGATACCTCGTCGTCGTCTTCTTCGGAATCGGATGCCTCGTCGTCGTCTTCTTCGGAGTCGGATGCCTCGTCGTCTTTGGAATCGTCGGATGCCTCGTCGTCGTCTTCTTCGGAGTCGGATGCCTCGTCGTCTTTGGAATCGTCGGATGCCTCGTCGTCGTCTTCTTCGGAGTCGGATGCCTCGTCGTCTTTGGAATCGTCGGATGCCTCGTCGCCGTCTTTGGAATCATCAGATGCCTCGTCGTCGAAGTTGGGGCTAAAGAAGAGCTTGGGCTGGTCTGGATTGTTTGCTCGCCGGCGGTGGAACTCGACGAAGGACGCCGAGGAGAGCTGGGCGCGCCACGAACGTGACATACTGCGGAAGCGGCCGATCGGCTTGGCCGGCAGGAAGGAAAGTATCTCCAGAACGACGTCGTCGGGCAACCGCGAGGCGTTCTGGGTCTCGCACGCCATTGCTGTCAGATGAGATCGATCGTATTTGTTGATTGATAGATAGAAGGCGAGAGGGATATATGTAGCAGCATGTCTACGGGTGTCCTACGTGCTTGACTTGGCAGAAGAAGAATCCATGCGTGCTACGTCCTACGTGACGTGACGTGAATTGGCAGAATTGGCAGAATCCATGCGTGCTACCAATCTCTTTATTGATGGAATGTTTTCGTTCGCTGGGCGAACCCCGGCAGACGGACAGCCTTTCAATGGGCTTCCCCCGGATCATATAAAAATGCGTTGAAAAAAACTAAAATTTGCAATTCCTCAAGAATACAAAAAACAACCAGCTGGTGGGGGATATGTTTATACAAAATTTTGGCACTAAACAGAAAAAAATATAACTATTGCCATTTATCGGACGATAAATTGCAATGTTCTACTCTTTTGTTTTGAGGGAAAATAGCAATGTTCTACTTGTTAAAGCTACCACGCGAAAAATACCTACAAAAGAAAAAGGCCATGATAGACTACAACTAGCAAAATTTCATCCCATATATTTAGAAAAAGTGAACACAAGCACGTAGCAAATCTGCAATGATTTTTCATTTGCCATGGCTTATCGAAAAAAAATTTCTTTTAAATGTGCCATTGTAAAAAAAAATGTAAGTTACAAAAATTGCTATGTATGGAAACCAGAAAATATTGTCAAATTGCCACGAGACTAAATAAAACACTATTGAAAATGTTAAAAGATGTTGTGTAACTAAGATGATACAACTAAAATATTTTCCTTCGAAGTCATTACCTACAAAAGCAAACTTCTATATGAGCGAAAAACAAGAAGCATATGAGCCAACTAGCAAAAGCAACTTCAATATGAGCCCCGTCACCACCGCGGAGACCGACGTCCGCCCCACCCCCGCAAACAACACCACACTTTTTCTCTTCTCACGTAATAGCATGTACATCCGAACGCCTGGATCGCCTGCGCGCGCGGACGCTCCGGTCACGAAAATGCGACCCTCAAACGCATGGGCTCACCAACACCCCACATATCCAACCCAAATATAAGGCGGTGGACGTTGGCAAGGCGGAGCCACATTCTCCGCCGCCCCGTGGTGCACCAGAACTGCCACCAGTAATCCCGTTGTCGCCGGCTCGTCCCAGGACGGATCCATCATCATCGATGTGACGTCCACCGCCACGGTTCAGGTCCTGGGCCTCCGAATTTGCAGAATCCATGCCCTACCCCGTCGCCCCTCTCAAAACCCTTCTATATATAGCCACTTCGCATGGCTTCCCCGAGCACCTCAGGGTCATCGATCGTACACGAGTCGGACACAGACGCTCGAAAGCCGATGGGCAAGGGAGAGGGCAGCGGCCGTCGCGGTGGCTAGCATCATATATCTCCTCATCCAACGCCTCCGACGACGATGCTCCCCCCACCGTAGACGGCTACACGACGGGCTACACCCGAACATGCGACAGCAAGGGCAAAGGGGCCGCTCGTGGAATCGGCCCAGCTCTCCTTCTTTGATTGATTTATTTATTTATTTTTATCTAAGTTGCCGACGACAAACTAAATCGTTTGGTCCAATGAACTGTGATTATGAACTATCTAGTTTTTGTCTATGTTGCCGGCCGGCGACAAAAAGAAAAAGAATTGTGATTATGAACTATTTAGTCGCGACTGCGTTGTGACTCAGAGTCGCGAGTCGATAGTAAGCTGAGTCGATAGTAAGCAGATGCGTGGGAGCTGTCGGATCTGAAAGAGAGGAACGGCTGAGATCGAGTTGTAAGGGGCGATCCGTGGGACGAGAAGCTGGACCAATGAAAATGCAGCAGGCAGGTCTGAGGCGCGTGTGTGTTGCGAAAATTTGGGGTTTGCCGCGCACGGGGTTCAAATCGAGGGAGGGAAGGGAAGGGAAGGGAATAAAGAAAATAAAAAAAAACCCACACACATCACATCTTCTCATCGTGTGGAGGAGAGGAGAGGAGAGGAGAGGAGAGCAGAGCAGAGGCCCGCACACCACATCACACACATCACCAACCATCGTTCTTCCCCAACCACCGCCGCCGCCCCCGACTCCGGCGGCTTGCGCCGCCCCCAACTCCCTCCGGTGGCCTCCTCTCCCTCCGGCGCCGCCCTCTCCTGCGACCCTCACCTCCCTCTCCCTCTCCCTCTCCCTCTCCCTCTCCCTCTCCCTCTCCCTCTCCCTAGGGAGGGAAGGGAAAAGGCCAGATCGAGCGCAGATCTGCAGCGGCAGCGTCCATGGATCCATGGACTCTCTCTCGGTGTGGTGGACGGAGATGGAGCTCTTCCCCTCTCCTCTCCTCTCCCCAACCACGCAGCGCAGCGGCAGAGGGCCTAGGGTTTCGGTCGCCTCCAACACCGGCTGGTCCGGTCCTCTCCGGCGAGCCCGCAGCATCTCGGACGACGCGCAAGGTACCCGAAACCCTAGCCCCTCCCTCCCTCGACTCCCCTACTATCTTCCTCCTCGATCCCCTCATCTTCTTCTGGATCTGTTGGTCTGATCCATGCTGTTGGCTTGTGCAGGTCATCACCACCATCTCATCTTCTTCTGGATCTGTTGGTCTGATCCATGCTGTTGGCTTGTGCAGGTCATCACCACCATCTCATCTTCTTCTGGATCTGTTGGTCTGATCCATGCTGTTGGCTTGTGCAGGTCATCACCACCATGGAGCGTGTTGAGGCCAAATCAAGGAGGAGCACCATGGAGGGCCACTATCTCTCTCTCTGTTGAGGGAGGCCAAATCAAGGAGGAGCACCATGGTGTGTGTTGTTCTGTTTACAACCCGTATGCCAAAGGTCTCTTATGAGAATTGTGTCTCTTATTATATACTACATCTACCTCAAGATGTAACATGTTTTTGTAGGCTAAACAGTTTAACCTACAAAACATCTTATATTTTAAGACGGAGGTACTACATTACAGCAGCATCTATTCTTTACAGTAGCATCCATACTAGTACATCCACTCTGCGAGCGACTTGATTGTTTGCATGGGTCTGGTGTTTGACGAGCAAATAATGAACTTGCAAACATGAATCCTGAAGCAATTAGTGTATAGCTTAATTACCCGCAGATTGCAATTCGTGATTGTAACGCAATATATGTAGAAAGATGAACCATGGATTGGTCTTTTTCCTTCCACCATGTTTGCATTTCTACAAGTCTTTTTCATATTGTGCAGCACATGAGTTCAAATATTTCTTATTCCAACTCAACTCAGGTGGCCTCCTCTCCCTCCAGCACCGCCACCCCAGCCTATCCTGCACCCTCACCTTCTCTCCTCTCCCAAGGGAGGGAAGGAAAGGCCAGATCGAGCGGAGCGACGCCCAGATCCGCAGCGGCACCGACGCGCCGTCGTCCACCCATGGGTCCTCGAGGGCGACCCCAACCGCACATGGATGGATGGACGGACGGACGGGGGCGATACCCTAGCCCCACACCCACCCATCCCCATGGATGGATGGATGGACGGACGGGGGCGACCACCATCTCTCTCTCGGCGGGGAGCTTGGTGTGCTGGCCCTTGATGCTGGCGACGGGCTGCACCACCTACACGGCGGCCAAAGGTACGTACGTATGTACGCCCTCTTCTTCTTCTTCTTCTTCTGTTTATTTAAACAGTTCTGCACGGTACAGATTCAGAAATCGCCACTTGTAGTAGAAGCAGGTCTGAAGGCGCAGCTCATGTCTTTGCTGAAATAGTCAAGTGTGCGATATGTTACTACCTCTGTACAGTAATGTAAGATATTTTTGCAGTTCAATTCAAACTGCAAAAACGTCTTTCATTAGTGTACAGAGGGAGTATATGTTATATTACCAGCAGGACAATGTTTTTGCTTCCCCCCTGTTCCGTTTTGTTGAGCTCCTTCACATAGGAGCAGACACTACTAATTCTGTCATTCAGATTACTAGTTTAGTGATGACAAGTATTTCATGGATATTGGATTTACATGTAGCAGGGATAAGTGTTTTTTTCCGCTTGAGCATATTTACTTGGACCGCTTAATTTTATCTTGATGGATAAAACATCAGACGTTTCTTTTGCAACGCACAAACATGTCTTCACTATTGAGCTTGTACCTAGCACATCACCAATTGGTAATTGTATAAGACCTATTGCTGACTTGGCTAGCTATGAGTGGGATGTATCAAATCCTCCAGGTTCAGTCTTGGGTAAATTATAATGCTGATGGTTGTTAGTACAATAGTACTCATCATGATGGAACTATTATCCTGTTTCTCATTTCTTTCATCCTGATACATGTACATTCTTCTCTTTAATAACAGTTGCATCATTAGTTCCCTGCTATCTGCAGGGTGATGGTGGCAGACATGGCAGCAACGTCTTGAGGCTCTGTACAGTTCAGACCGCGTGACACCAACGAGGTGGAGGTGTAAGAGTACCGGACATGCCACACCCCATACTCGAGCTTGACGAGGACATTGCTGAGTACAACCCAATCATGGGGACACACGGACCGTAGAAGGTATACTCCCCGTTACACTGCTACACCGCTATCTTCTGGAGTCAAATCCCCCAAATTGGATGGATGGATGCTCTTCCTGCTACACCTCTATCATTTTTTTTCTTCTTTTTATTTATTTAAACAGTTCTGCACCAAACTGAACTTTTGATGTGGTGCAAATTCAGAAATTGACACTTGTAGTAGCAGCAGGTCGCTTTTGCTGAAATAGTCAAGGATGTGGTACAAACTCAGAAATCGACCTCCGTACACTAACATAAGATGTTTTTGCACTTCAAATTGAATTGCAAAAACGTCTTATAATAGTGTACAGAGGGAGTATATGTTGTTATATTACAAGCAGGGCATTGTTTTTTGCACCCCCCCTGTTTTGTTCTGTTGAGCTCATTCACATAGGAGCAGAGACTACTAATTATATCATTCAGATTTCTAGTTTAGTGATGGCAATTATTTCAAGGATATTGGATTTACATGTAGCAGGGATAACTGTTCTTTTTTTCTTCGCTTGAGAATATTTACTTGGAGCGCTTAATTTTAGCTTGATGGAAAATTGAGATGCATATTATCAGCAAGTCTCTACCATTTTTCTTCTCATTTCTTTCAATCTCATACATATGCATTCTTCTCTTTAATAACATCATTCCGTGCTATGTGCAGGGTGGTGGTGGCGAACATGGCAGCAACAACTTGATGCTACATACAGTTCAGGCCGCATGACAGCGACGAGGTGGAGGTGTAAGAGTACCGGACATGCCGGACCCCATGCCTGAGCTTGATGACGACATTGCCGAGTACAACCCGATCGACACTGTAGAAGGCATGGCTCCCCCGCATCAGGTAGCAACCCCTTCTCCCTCCACCCACTCATTTACCAACTAGCTGCTGCTAATGGCAAAAACCATTTAATTCTGGATGTATGTTCAGTTATTTAAAATGCTTGAAGTCTGAACCTTTTGTGCCTGTGGTCAGTCGTCAGTTATTTTCTTAGCTCAAAATATGCTCAACTTCTCAGGAAAGTCATTGTTGTTTTAGTGTTGCTCAACATTTATAGTATATATATACCCAAGTCAGCAGATTTGCTTGGGCATATTTACCTGGACTGCTTGATTTTAGCGTGATGGAAAAATCATTACACATTTCTTTTGCAAGACACGAACATGTCTTCATTGTCGAGCTTCTAGCACATCACCAATTAGTAGTTACATAAAACGTATCGTTGACTTGGCTAGCTGTGAGTGAGATGTGTCAAAGGCTCCAGGTTCAGTCCTGGGCATGCATATATAAGATAAATACTTATGGTTGGTAGTACAACATTACTCATCCTGATGGAACTATTATCCCTCCGAAACAGAAAATCCCCATAAAGCACAGGTCCTAAGCAACAAGCTACAAATCTGATTTTGACTTCCTGTTTTTCATTAGTGTATCTACTTAGCACGTGATTTGTGACGGCATTTGCACTTACCGATGAACTCCTTTTGATTCGTGGATGGAGGTGCAGCAGGTACTTTGCTGAGTGAGAGAGATCTTTTGTTTTTGCAGGTGCGGAACAGAGCCACCACGATGATTCTTCTTCCACTCTGCGCCATGCCTCTCCGGTCTTGTTCCACTCCGGCATAGCTAGCTGGTAAGCAACCGCTTGTTTCCCTATACTCTCTCTCACTGTCATGCTCTGTGTGTGTCGACACCCATCGAGGCGTGCTAGCTGCCGAATTATGTGCCGGTGCTTCTTGTGTGCCTTGGTGATCTCTAGCTTTTATGGTCTGTGGTGGTGTCATATTCTCTTGTTAATTTCAAGTTGACACTTAGTGTTGGTTGGAAGATCATGTCAGTCAGTTATGATGTTACTTTAGTTTTGTTGATTGATGAACCTGCTTCAGTCAAATATGTAGTATACTTGCTAGATGGATGACCACTCTGCTCAACTTCTTACCTCAATATATGCTCAACTTCTCAGTTTTATAGTGTATATATATATATATATATATATATATATATATATATATATATATATATATATATATATATATATATATATATATATATATATATATATATATATATATATATATATATATACCCAAGTCAGTAGATAGATTTGCTTGGATACATTTACTTGGACCGCTTGATTCTATAGCTCGATGGAAAAAAACATCACAGTTTCTTTTGCAAGACAAACATGTGTTCATTGTTGAGCTTCTAGCACATCACCAATTGGTAGCTGTGAGTTAGATGTGTCAAATGCTCCAGGTTCAGTCTTGGGCATATATACGATAAATACTTATGGTTAGTACAAGAGGTACTCACTCATCCTGATGGAACTATTATCCTGTTTGTGCTTCCCTCTGAAACGGCAAATCCCCATGAAGCACAGGACCTAAGCAACAAGTTACAAATATGATTTAAATTTCCTGTTTTTCTTTAGTGTATTTACTTGAGTTTTGTTGATTGATCAACCTGCTTCAGTCAGACATGCACTAGTTGGTAGATGGATGACCACTCTGCTACTCTGCCACTAACTAAAGTTGTAGCAATGTAGTCGATGACTAACAGTTCGGTCTCGGACAAAAGCTGCATGTTTGAAATATGTCTTTCCTGCGATGACTTGAGAGTTTTACTTGCCAGGACAAAAGCTGCACCATGGGAGAGAAGAGAGAAGGGAGACGACGAAGCGTCAAAGGCGAGGAGACAATGCGCGCTCGACCTGTGACGACCACAAGCGTGCATGTTGTGTGGGGCCTGAAAGAGTAGCAAGGCTGTGGTGTTTGATGTAAACTAATTGTTTTTGTTTCCTTGAGAAGATTGTGAGATCGTGACAAGCTTATATTTGAATTAGTCAGGCCCTATGTTTGGACAGAAAATGGTCCGGATTACAAGCAATTACTTTGGTCCCTAGGTCTGATTGTAACACATCAACAGTGGTTTATTTTTAACATTCCTAATTGGATTGTTGGTGTGATGAGATCAAGTATTTCCCCAGCGTTATTTAGCATGTCATGAAAATGCACATCCAATTTCAAAAATGAATCTGTTGGATAATTCTGAGGTAACTGACAAGAGGAAATACACTCTATAAAGAAATTTGTTACTTTTATCTGATCCAAATTAAATGACCACCCTTGAACTAGAGAATAATCTACTAAAAAATATAAGGAAAAATTAAATGACCACCCTTGAACTAGAGAATAATCTACTAAAAAAGAAAAGGAAAAAGATCTACAAAGGAATCATGGACAATAGCACAATCCGGACGGATGCATGCGATCATGGCTTCGGTCGTGTGGAGCCAAAGCGGAGTCCTTACAAGGGAGGCACGCCCTCTTTTGCCGGTAGGACATCACGGGCAGCTCATGTTCGCCGGATCCTGATTTTCGTGCCGGTGTGACCAATCATGGCCCGCACGGGGTGATATTTCGTTTTCCGTCCAAAGTTTCATCTCCCGCTTGAAATATCGTCTCGCGCCCGTTCTTCATATTTCGGTGCCTCCCTTTCGTTTTTTTGGTTTTTTTTGTCGGGGAGATGCCGTGGCAATGGTGAAGAATAGCACACAAATTTTTGGCATGACGGTCAAATTTTCCGACCAAAATGACAGAAAATAGTGACCACGATGCAAGTGTCTGAAAGCGGTTACACATTGTTAGGTGGCCCCAAATTCGGGATGGTGTTGAAAATTAGGGCAATTCGTATATGTCCCAAGCAAAATCGCAAACAGAATCCCTCCCTCCCATTCCTATTTTGGCATGACGTGGAGATTTTCCGCCCAAAATGACGGAAAAAGGACCACCAACGACCGTCTCGCTCCCTCTCTCTCTCTCTCTCTCTCTCTCTCTCTCTCTCTCTCTCTCAAAATTTCGTTTCCCGCCCAAAGTTTCGTCTCCCGCTCGAGATATCGTCTCGCCCCCGTTCATGATATCCGTATCCCACCCGTTTGTATTTTTTGGTTTGTTACGCCCGGGAGACGCAGTGCCAATGGTGAACAACAATACACCCTATTTTTGCATGACGTGGGGATTTTCCCGCCCAAAATGACGAAAAAAATGAGCACGGCCGCGAGTGTGTCAAAGCGCTCCCGGAGGTGTAAAAACGGTTATAGGTACGTGTCACGGAGTTCGGTGGCCCCCAAATCCAGGATGGTGTCGAAAAATAGGGGCAATACGGTCATTACTTTTGCACCGGGCGACGTTGGATGACCTCGGGGATGACAACGCAACGGGGGCAAAGATGCTCCGACCCGGGCGGCCACGGGCCCGTCGGAGAGCCGTAGTGGAGGCCGCGACACGGTAAGACTACCCTACGCGTCCCGGGCGCGTCCGCAGTACGTGTCCTCTCAAGCAAAACCACAAACGACCGTCTCGCTCCCCTCTCTCTCTCTCTCTCTCTCTCTCTCAAAATTTCGTTTCCCGCCCAAAGTTTCGTCTCCCGCTCGAGATATCGTCTCGCCCCGTTCATGATATCCGTATCCCACCCGTTTGTATTTTTTGGTTTGTTACGCCCGGGAGACGCGGTGCCAATGGTGAACAACAATACACCCTATTTTTGCATGACGTGGGGATTTTCCCGCCCAAAATGACGAAAAAATGAGCACGGCTATTACTGTAGTGGTCAAAATGCTAGCTAGGATAAATTGGAAGGAGCTGATCATAGTTTTCGGCTATTACTGTAGAAATTCATGGTATTATCCTTGCTATGACAGTGATGTATTTGCATTGCTGCATAAATTCATGGAGTGATTCATATTTTCTTGACTCATTTTACGTGTATTGTTACTGCAACAACGACACAACTATTCTTTCATCTATGGTGTTAAAAATAACGACGTGTAACATATAGAAGGGTAGGACTTTCAGTTTCTTATTTGGATTTTGCAACTTAACCATGAATGTGAATGTGTAGGAATAATGCCAAAATTACCTAACCGAATTGCAATAAGATTTTTACGTTTATTATTTAAGTCAAACCTTACCACTAGGAGATGTAATGGTTGTTTTAGGTGTACATGTACTAAGAAAAGGAACGGCTTGTGTTCCACGATGGTACGTGTCCGCAGTATACTCAACGGATGGAAGGTTCTTATATGCCATATGGAGAGGGAGAACCAGGTGCCTGAGGGACATCGAGCTTTCCCATGTCTTCTTCCTTCCATTCAACGTTTTTAAGATTTTGAAGATTTTTGGCGATCTGAACTCGTGTGACATGGACCCTCTGCAACGGACTCTTGGCCTACATCAACCATTTTGTTGACCAAGTACCTGTATTGCGGCATGATCCAAGGAGTGGATCACTGCATATATCCTGACATGACTGGGTAAGTCACCTTATTGTAGCAATTCAAGCATTTGTCAATGAACCTTGGCAAGTGTAGTTCAGTGATGTGGTCTTGCCATGCTCAGCTCTGTTTATTATGCATCAACGGCCATCAATGATAAGTAATAATATATTTAGTAAATATTATGATGTGCAACGCCAACCATTGGAGTGATTTAACGCTTCCAATTATGCATTGCATATATTCAAATTATGCACATGTGATTTAACGCTTCCAATTATGCATTGTGTATATTCAACCATTGGAGACTTGAAGTAGGAATTAGTGGAGAATGGGAAGGTGGATAGTACATGGGAACCAATCAAATACGTGTAGGTATGACATGGTGCTTTTTTTAATCTCTTGCCGATGTCAATATTTTTCTACAGGTACATATATACAACTGAATTACGGAAAAAAATTGATTAGGTACACCATAGAATAGTCTCACATCTTGGTTTATTTACTACCCTGTTTAAATATCAACCAACATGCATGTCAAATTTATAATTTGTTAATTGCTTGCCTCAAGGCAATATATATATATATTCAATCACCCAGGATGCAGAATAAATTATTCTTCACCTGTGTGTGTGTGTGTACTTGGACAAAAACACTCCCATACCTGAGGTCTCAGTTATTGTACTGATGTTGAATTCTTCTGTCAATCCCGATACAAAGCTATAGCTATACTTCCATTTGCCAAGATGATAAAATTGGTAAAATACAGTGATTTAGTTACTTTCAGATTTTGGTATTTTCTGAGAAGTGCTCCACAAATATGAACTAAACAAGCTTGTATTTTCTCTACTCCTAATGTCTCAGTTGGTAGTCTCGCCTCACCCACCACATCTCACCACTCCTATCTTTCGCCCACCACTTCCATTTGCCACTGAAATGCTGCTATTTTAAGAATTCAAGAGATTGCCTTTTCATTTTGTAAAATATTCCTGTTTCATTGTACCATCTGAAGTGACCAAGCATGATCATGGTTTGCCATGTATGATACAACGAAGTCATTTTATTAAGCTGGCATTAGTAATTTTGCATTTTACATGATTCGTGTGCAAGTTCGAACGTTAATATTAAGTTTATAATACTGGCACAGTCTGTTATTGCTATCTTCTTGGGAGTACTTGAGAAGGCGTGGCGAGGAAGGTGGGGACACGCCATGGCAGAGGCCAGTGGCAAACCTACGTGTAAGCCCTGAGGTCCGGGGAAGGTAGCTTTATTTGGCAATGCCAATGATCAAGTTAGGGATGCACAAGTCAACCATGAGATGTGAGTCACACGGCCATCTTTCTTTTCCTCAGAAATTTGTCTCTCCAGTAACATGGCTCCTTAACAGAACCAACTATGGTTTGCTAAATTTATTTGGATGGAGGGGTGATATTTCCTTTCTTTACAATAGATATATATTTATTTCCCTCTCTATCCATGGGCGTTAATATATTTATTGTAACAAGGTCGGAGACTGATGTGGATGCGCAAGGGCAGCGCTGGCCTCTGCCTAGAAGGGCAATCACAGTGTACAGAGCTCTAGCAGCACTACGCCGTCATCCTCTGCCTCACCGGCCACATGAATTTCAAGAGATGGGGAGAGTATCTCTGCAAATTGTGTATTTTTTAATTTAGACCTTTTTGCTCTAAGTGCCATTGCGCGATTTCGACTTGGTGGTGATATTTCTCAAATGCTGCAAATTCAATCTTAAGTTAAAAATAAATAACACTGCGTAATTTAGTAATGGGAAATCTACAAGTTCTTAACCATCCTTGATTTGATTAAGTAACTATCTGAGAGACAGTAGGTGGATATATTACTATAAATGCTTAAACTTTTTAGCATGTAGCGCTTCCTAATCATAATACTTATGTATACTTTTTGGCTCCTACTGAGTTAACCCTGCTACATCTGTATATCTGCCTTTGGGTGGTTTTCCCCTTCATTACATATATGTAGTTCTGTATTTCCAAGCTATTGTTATTGTACTAGACTGAGTGGTTGGGTACGCATCCCTTTGTTTAGGACAATTACAGCAAGGAAGTAGGAGGAAGAAGAAATGCAGGCAACCTCATGAAAGTCACAACAGCAAAGATCCACAGGTGAGCAATCTTGGTTCCTCTGCTTCTACACTGCATATATATTTATTTTCTAGAAATCTTCTCTTTTTTGCAATTTCTGTTATTTTGCTTACTACAAGTAACATGGAGATGCCATATGATTTTGTTCTGTTTGTGAAGATGGAGAAGTCAGAAGAGGAACCATGATTTTTGAACAAGCATTAGTTTGTGGCTCATGGATGAAGATTGCAAGTACTACTTTGTAACTAATTTAGCTAATCGCTCACCAAGTAGGTGATTTAGCTAATCGCTCATCAAGTAATTAATTTTTAATCTGAAGTTTTATATTGACTGTAGGACAATAGCAACCCAGTTTTCAATAGCTGTAAAATACTGAAATGCTGCTATTTGAAGAATTGAAGAGATTGCATTTTCATTTTGTAAAATATTCCTGTTTCATTGTACCATCTGAAGTGACCAAGCATGATCGTGGTTTGCCATGTACTCCCTCCATTCGGAATTACTCGTTCAAGAAATGAATGTATCTAGATGTATTTTAGTTGTAGATACATCCATTTTTGTGACAAGTAATTTCGAACGGAGGGAGTATGATACAACGGAGTCATTTTATTAAGCTGGCATTAGTAGTTTTGCATTTTACATGATTCGTGTACAAGTTCGAACGTTTGTCGAATAATACTAATATTAAGTTTATAATACTGGCACAGTCAGTTATTGTTATCTTCTTGGGAGTACTTGAGAAGGCGTGGCGGGGAAGGTGGGGAAACGCCATGACAGAGGCCAGTGGCAAACCTACGTGTAAGCCGTGAGGTCCGGTGACCCACAACTTTTTTATAGCACCCCTTTGTTTTTCCATAATTTACTCATTAGTCCTTGTAACTTGAGAGGGTTGACCCCACAGATTCCTAATGACCTCACAGGGTATTCTTGCTGGCGCCGTCGCTAGCAGAGGCGCATGGTCGACAGGAAGAGCCGGGGCATTGACACTTTTCACGCTACCAACACTGCATACCAGCGTGAGTGAATGTTATAGTGGCCTTAGATGCCCTATCAAATTCTTGCTTGACTTTTTGGTTTTGCATGCTTGGATGTATATTTCAGTTCCTGCATGATATTTCTCATGTGGAGTTGAAACCACGTTCGTCCAATAGCAAATAATCATATCTTTCACTCTGAAATCATATTGCATATAGAGTGATGATATGTTCTTGTGCGAATTACTGCACACATACACATTGAGTTACCTGAAAAGGTCTCACATTTGGGCTCCTACAAGTAACACTATCACTCGCTTGTAGTGTTTGCAAGTGGTGATAATTGTCATACTACTCGGTAACAGCCTTACTCGAATCAGCCTTGACCTTGTATAATATACATAGTGATTTGGTGCATGGTATTTTTTAGTGAATTTGATCAAGATTTTGTTATTTTAAGTACATTTGTACATTCCGTTGTTTATTTAAATAAATTTCCCAATAAGTTGATTTTCCAGCATGGTCATAATGTTGACATTATGAATTGATTTGTGAAGCACAAAAACACAATAACAGTTGGGAGGGCTGCTTTATATCCCTAGACCCCCGCCCACACCTGACCGCCATCTCCCTCTTTCCTCGGTATCATAACCTGATGCGACGTTGGCGGCGCAGCAGTCCGGAGGAGGCCAGCAGTGCCGACGACGGCTCATCGATGGGGAAA
Source organism: Aegilops longissima (assembly GCA_021605205.1). Lineage (NCBI taxonomy): Eukaryota > Viridiplantae > Streptophyta > Magnoliopsida > Poales > Poaceae > Aegilops > Aegilops longissima. The sequence continues at coordinate 24,486,319 of CM038678.1, forward strand.
GGTCGCTCATCGTTGCGGCACCAGCAGTTCCACGATCACATTATACCCGCGTGTTGATGAGCAACATGACTCCCGCCCTTCCTCCCTCCAGGTACCTCTCCAAACCCTAAACACCCCTTAGGTTCACAGTTTATCACTATACTACTATTGTTTAATTAGATGGTAACATAAAACTTGGAGTGTCTGATCGGAATTCTTATTCACTGCTAGAGATGCTAATTGGGTTCTCTCTGCTTCTCACAAGTTTATCCTTGTGTTATATCTTATTCAGGGTAAAAAAGTTGCCCAGTATAAAGAAATGATGAATTATACTGTACTCATTATTGTAGTTAAAGATTACATTTAAAATTGATCATCGATCATGTGGGATGCTGCCAACTTGCAGGGTCGATGACACATTAAATTGCCATATTGCTTTTCCCTCTTTAGGAATATATCTTTAACAATAGAATTTAATATTTGTGTTTTCGCATGCAGGAAGAGACATGATCATATCGATCACCAGTGATGGAGTCAAGTGGTTGTTGTCGTCAAGCTAAATGTTGGTGAGTGCCAAATGAGAACATATGTTCTAATATTCCTGAGCTGGACATTATGGTAAAATATTAATTTTAGAAATTTTGCCAATCATACCGGTCTGTAGCTATATCACATTGCAAAATTCCATGAACATGTGGTCCACATTATTTTTCTGTTATATTTTTCCTGCCCAAGCATGGATGCAGGTGGATGTGGGCGCCGCAGCTGCCACCAAGGATGTAGGGGTCATGCTACAACCGGTGAGGACACAATAGGCACTTTTTTTTTGGGATGGAGGGAGTATTACATTCCTTGTAATCGCATGCTATATTTTCAGTGGGAATTCATTGACACAGTTCCTTACAAAAGTTGTATCTTTGACATGGGCAAACTGCTCAAGTGATTATATCATCCATTCTGATTTTGAGGGAAATATATCCAAATGAACAGTATGATGAACCTAATGGCTCTCTATCCTCATTCCTCTAACATGCAAGCGTCATAAATTTTAAAAAGCCCGTGGCAACGCAGTCTACTAGTTTATTTTTATTATTGTGATTATAGTTGACAAACTTTTTACAAATTTCTAAAAAAAAAGCAAACATGCCCAAAATGGGCTGCAACTAAAAGCCATGCCTGTCTTCCTGTACGTAACATTTTATTGTACGATATTGTGATTATAGTTGGCCAAGTTGCTAGCGAAGTTCTCTTGCAAGCGCTACGTTGCTAATTTCTACATATGGGCCCACTGGTCATAGAGATATATATAAATACAGCATCTGTTATAAGTGGGTCTCAAATGCCGATAAAAATATGGCAAACATGCCATGCAAAATGGGCTGAGGATGACAAGTTTAGTACCATTGGTGATATATCTAAAAGCCATGTGATAGGTTAGTAGTGTATGGCGTCTGTCTTCCTGGGCTGCTCTATCCTCATTCCTCTAACATGTAACATAAGGTGTCATTTATCTATGTACGATATCATAAGGTGTCATTTATCTATGTACGATATCTACGATATCAGGAACTGATTGGCCAAGTTGCTAGCGAAGTTCTCTTGCAAGCGCTACGTTGCTAGTTCGGTTTATTTTTCCTCTCTGCTGGCATATGGGCCCGCTGGTCATAGAGAGATATATATAAATACAACATCTGTTATAAGTGGGTCTCATGCCACGTGTGCATGCCGATAAAAAATATGGCGCCACATCAGCGCATTATACGTCTGGTGGATGAGATTATCACCGTATTTGCATGCTTGTGCCTAGTTTAGAACCAGTTCGGCATATTTTTCAAGTTTAGACACTAAAATGAGTTATGATAGGTTAGTAATGTATTACTATCTCCGTAATATACAATATCATAAGTTAGTATCTATGATAGGTTAGTAATGTATGACATACATGATACGAGCTATGATACTCTTACTACGAGCAGTCTTAGCACGTGGGCTGGCTCGTCAGGGGCCTGAATGTCTACGAAAAAGGCAGAAAAGCCAAAGGTCAAATCTCTATGGGGCTACGGAAGATCGGGACAGCATTGGCCAACGATAAGATGCCACCAGCCCACCATGCAGCGAAATGCAATGAACCAGGGAAAAGAAACAGACTAATCAAACGAGCATGTGCCGATATGGCTATCCACGTCAGCACGCGCTGATTGGCACGTAACTGTGGTACAGTAGAGTAGAGTATAGGCAAATGGCGGCGTGGACGGACTCACCGGCGCATGTCTGGCCGCGCAGCCTCCCGCCGGGGCAGAGGCGCGCGAACACCACGGTCGCGTTGCTGTACCGGCACTGCACGCCGGTCGCAACGCAGGCGGGGCAGTCCAGTCCAGCAGGAACCCGGCCTTCAGGAGCCGGGTGTAGTTGGCCGCCGTCGACATCGCCGCCTCCGTCCCGAGCACCGGCAGGTAATTGTAGGTGCAGGTCCCGGTTTTGATCGCCGGCGGCCTGTCCTGGTCGTAGCTCTCGCCCAGGTATGCGAGGATTGGCTTGCCGAAGCTGGGCACGCCGGTGGCGTTCACGTACTGGGGCTCGCGCGGCTCCGTCCCGCTGCAGTTGGACAGGAAGCATAGGGCGTGATTGCTAGGGCACGGATACGGTGATACGGGTACAGGGATACGGAATACGGCAATTTCTAGAAACAGCAATACGACGATACGGCAAGTATATATAAATAATTAATAAAATGGCATGTAAAAAAGACAAAATAATTGAATGCATGAGATGAGATCAAAAAATACTGCCCCATTAGTTGCCTCCATGCTTCTTTTCAAGTCGTGAATGATCATAATGTCCTCAATCTTTGTAGTGATCTAAACACTCTTATATTAGTTTACGGAGGGAGTATGATAGTATTATAAATTGTCAATTTGGATAGACATGATCAAATAACCATCAAGCATGCCCAGCCTTTTCACCTACGCCATCGGCATCCATACTATTGCTGCTAATTTTTCTTAAATAATACATATTTTTTTATTAAATTTCAGAAATATTACGCCGTAATTATATTTTTCAAAAATAATACACAGTCTATCCAGTCAGCCTGCTGCTGGCCGATTGGACCCCAGTCGGCCCACTGTAGGCCGATTGGATCCAGTCGGCCCACTGCTGGCCGATAGGCCCTAGTCGGCCCAGCCGATTGGCGCCCAGTTTGCTTCCTCTAGGCCGACAGGTGCATGCACTTATTTATTTTTGGAATGAGTATTTGAAAAATGTTGAAGAAGTATTTAAAAAAATGTTGATCATGCATATAAAATGTTAGTCAAGCATTTGAAAAAAAATGTTGAACAAGTATTTGAAAATGTTGAAAAATATTTGAAAACTGTTGAATAGGTATTTGAAAAATGTTAAAAAGTATTTTAAAAAATGTTGATCATGTATATAAAATGTTAAACAAATATTTAAAAAATGTTGATCATGTATATAAAAATGTTAAAGAAGTATTTTAAAAATGTTGATCATGTATATAAAATGTTGAACAAGTATTTGAGAAAATGTTAAACAAGTATTTTAAAAATTGAACAAGTATTTGAAAAATGTTTAACATGTGTATAATATACATGACCAATATTTTATATTGATCAACATTTTATATACATGATCAACATTTTACAAATACTTTTCAACATTTTATATACATGATCAATATTTTTCAAATACTTGTTTAGCCTTTTATTCAAATAATTGTTTAAATTTTTTGCAAATGCTAGATTAACATTCTTTTATACATGATCAACATTTTATAAATACTTTTCAACATTTTATATACATGATCAATATTTTTCAAATACTTGTTTGACCTTTTTCAAATAATAGTTTAATATTTTTGCAAATGCTAGATTAACATTTTTTACACATGATCATCATTTTTAAAATACTTCTTCAACATTTTTCAAATACCTATTCAACAGTTTCAAATATTGTTTCAATATTTTCAAATACTTGTTAAATATTGTTTTTCAAATGCTTGATTAACATTTTATATGCATGATCAACATTTTTTAAATACTTCTTCAATATTTTTCAAATATTTATTCCAAAGATAAATGGGTGCATGCATCTGTCGGCCTAAAGGAAGCAGACTGGCGCCAATCGATCAGCAGTGGGCGATTGGGGCTATCGGCCAGCAGACAGGCCGATTGGATCCAATCGGCCTATAGTGGGCCGATCAGGGCCCAATCGGCCAGCAAGAGGCCGATCGCATCCAATCAGCCAGCAGTAGGCTGATTGGGTATTTTTTTTTGAAAAATATAATTACGATGTAATATTTCTGAAATTTAATAAAAAATATGTATTATTTTAAAAAATAGCACTATTGCTTGCACACTGCCAACTGAAGATTGGCTGGCTGCCATGTCTACCTCCCTAGCAGTAGCCACAAGCCAGCAACAACAACATGTCAGCGGCAAAAATATCTTCAGTTGTGACTCGCGATTCGCGATTCGGCAGCAACTCAGGCACTCAGCAATAATTAGAGGAGCACAGATGGCAGCACATCTTAACTAGCACGCAGCAGGAGCGGCAGGCTGCAGCAGAAAGTTACCTTGCTTGCTGCCGATGGAGACCGGTGGCGGCGACGGCGACGGCGACAGCGACGGCTCCAGGCAGTGGCGGCGGCGATGGACTCCAGGCAGCAGCGACAGTGACTCGAGGCGGCGGTGGCGGCGCGTGCAAGGACCGCGTCGCCGGACTAGATCGAGTGCTGGTCTTTCGATGGAGGAGATGAGGACCGGTAGGTATTGTCTAGGATTAGGAGTGGGCTTCTACTGGGCTCGGGCTATTCAGCTGTGCTTCCGTCGTCCCCGTATCTCGGGCGTGTCGCCGGCGTGCCGCCGGCGTATCGGATTTATTTTGTTTTCTTTTTAAATCAGAAATCACGATACCTCTGAGATACTCGTATCGATGCCGTATCCTGCGTATAGGCGTATCGGCACCGTCTGGTACGGGGATACACCAGTTTTTGACGTATCGGTGCTTCATAGATCTTGAACGGACTGGGCGCTAGGCCGGACGAGACGTCGAAGTCGGTGCTGTGGACGTGGATGGGGAAGCCGCTACTGCTAAGTATGGTCCCAGCAGCGAGGGTTGGCGAAAAGCGCTACTGCTAAGTTCAGTAGCAGTAGCGCGGTTACGAAAATGGCGCTACTACTATACCTACTCTGGCGGAAGCGTCGTGGCAATTATAGTAGTAGCGATGTTTCCTCCTCCCAGGTTACAATGTTTTTGAGAGAGAGGGGCGGCCCCTGCTGCCAACGTCTCTGGCCTTCAGTGGGCCCCGCTGGCTGCGGGGCCGTGTTAGTTGTGGGGTATGCCGGCTACATGGTATTGTGGCCTCTACGCCGTGGCGTCACGGGGAGGGTGGCACATCGCCTCTACAGTGCCGGACTGCCCCGTCATGGGTCGTCTTGGCCAGCGGTAACGACGACACTGTAGTCATACCCACGCGTCGTGGGGGATGTCTTGTCTCTGTACCTAGTACAACTGGATGTGACAGGCGCTGACACCGCCGACTCCCGGTTGCGGCCAGCCGGCCCATGAGGCCTGCCCAGCCAGCCTCCAGCGGGGGGAGCCGGCCGAGGAGCCAACCAGTTTGAGGGAGCCGAGCAGTCCCGAATGTTTTGAAACGTTTACTTGTCTTCTTATGCCTATCCATGGGGTCATCCCCCGACAGTAGCTCCTGAAGTTGTTGAGGTCCTGCGGTCTCGAGCGAAGGGCCTCCATAGGTTCCTCCCAAGGACATGTGGTAGATGGTGAAAGTGGGTCTTGACGAGGCTGGGCCCGACTGGTGAGGGCCTCCCAGTCGGAGATCGGTCAGATGCCAGGGACGCTGATTGCTCGCAGCTGGCTAAGCCGACGCGCAGCCGGCGTTGAAGTGGTACTGCCCTGACTGGCCTAAGCCCTACCGGTTGTCCATTCGTGGTCTGCGGCGGGCCAGCCGGGTGCCATGTGCGGCCAAGGAAGGGGCCGGGCCAGCGCGCAGGATTGACTGTGACTTCGGCCCGACGTTAGGGTTTGCGATGCGCCTTAATATTCGTGGGGGAGTGGGGATCGTGGGCGCAAACGATCCCACTCCCCCCACAATCTCCAAGGCCTTTAAATGAAGGGTGAGGGGGAGCGGTCGAGGCATTTAATTTTAAAAGGTATATTTCATAAGATAGTACTCCCTCCTTCTCAAAATTCTTGTCTTAAATTTGTCTACATACGGATGTATCTAACATTAAAATGTAACTAGATACATCCGTATATAAGTCAAATCTAAGACAAGAATTTTGGGACGGGGGAGTAGTATAATTAACCAAGAAAGAGTACAAAATCTATGTATAATCTGTTGCGAATACTGGCATTTGCCATGCAAATAAGAAGACTAAAGGTGTGTATGTGCATCACACTATAGAATCTATGCTATGTTGTTTTTGTATGCTTGTTGCATGATGGATAAATCAGGCCGCATCAATCTAGATCGCCATGTCTCTATCCAGAAAAAAAGAAAAACTAATCCCCATGTCACATAGTTGCAGTCCATTGCATCGTGAAGGTGATCTCTGGCAACGGTTGAGTAGGTATGCATCATGCATGCTTTGCACAGAGAAGACGCGCGCCCCGATCCATCGTGTAGGCCGGCGGAAGCCATCTCCCGTTTAATCCGATCCAGATGAGCATAGCCTTCAAATAATTACTCCCTCTGTCACAAAATATAAGAACATTTTGCCACTATGCATGTAATTGTTACTGTAGCTGATAGAAAGGACAAGTGATATGCATGTAATGTATTCGTCATATGAAAACTGTACTAGCTAGTGATGAAGGTGGGATTTGTACCTGGCTATGTCAATACCGATAATAAGAAGAGCCAGGAGCAAGCATGCGAGCCGCTCCGGTGTTAGATGCGTGTGATGCATGTAAATATCACGTACATATATATTGGGACGATCCGGTTGCCGGCGGCATGTCCTCTCGACAGTTGGCGTATCCTTGAACCGTGGACGTCGACATATCGCCCTCGTCGTTGGTCTGCCGCCGGCAAGAAAGTACTTTGTTGTCGCTCAACCTGAATCCATACATGTTTGTTACAGCCGCATCAGCCAATTTTAGTATGGTCCCAAATTTTTAAAACCCTAAACCCTAAAAGCTGTGGAAAGTGAGAGATTTTGGATCTAGCCGTCCGGGCAGTTCGATGCTTCTCAATTATCGTTGTGCAGATGTTCCATCACACCAACCATCGACTGAAGCATCAATTAATACTGCGTCCTCACAAGTTTATCCTCCCAGGCAGCGTCACAGCTAACCCATGGAGAAGACGGTCGTTCTATACCGCGGCCTCGCCGTGAGCCACTTCGTCCCGATGATGCAGCTTGCCACCCAGCTCCTCGAGCACGGCTACGCCGTCTCCGTCGCGCTCATCGATCCCGGCGTCATGGAAGACATCGTCTTCAGCGCCGTCGTCGCCCGCATCGCCGCCTCCATGCCGTCCGTCAGCTTCCACACGCTCCCAGGTGTGGAGGACCCGCCCAAACTATCCCTGGACATACACTTCATCCCCAGGTACCTCGACCTCCTGCGCCGCTACAACGAGCGCCTCCACGACTTCCTCTCTTCCATGCGCCCTCAACGCGTTCACGCCGTGGTCGTCGACTCGATGTCCAGTGGGGCGGTCGTCGTCGCAAAGAGGCTCGGGATCCCCTGCTATAACTTGTTCACCAGCAGCGCCTCCATCCTCGCCGCCTTCTTCCAGCTTGCTACGCTCCTTCCAGAGGGCGGGTCGAGCTTCGGGGAGCTAGGAGACAACCCTATCGAGCTCTTCAGCCTTCCACCCATGCCGGCTTCGCACTTACTGGCCGAAATGCTCGAGGACCAGGAGAGTGAAACATACAAGGCGACGATGGGCTCCCTGTGCTGGATCATGGAGGCCAATGGCACGCTGGTGAACACGTTCGAGTCGTTGGAGGCTCGGGGGGTGGCGGCTCTCAGCGACCCATGGTGTGTCCCCGGCCGGGTATTGCCTCCGGTGTACTGCGTCGGTCCGTTTGTCGGTTCCATCGCCGAGGCAAAAGAGCGGCACGAGTGCCTCGTCTGGCTAGACGGCCAACCAGACCACAGCGTGGTATTCCTTTGCTTCGGGAGCATAGGCGCAGAAAGCCACTCCAAGGAGCAGCTCAGGGAGATCGCTGTCGGCCTTGAAAAGTCCGGCCACCGCTTCCTGTGGGTCGTGCGAGCACCGGTCGACCTGTAGGAGTAGGAGAGGAAAGGAAGAGGAAGGAGGAGGAAGGAAAAGGGGCTCCCAATTCCGATTGGGCTTGGGGGGGGGGGGCTCCTTGCTCCTTTCCCCTCCTTTCCACTAAGGCCGAATAAGGCCCATATACCTCCCGGGGGGTTCCGATAACCTCCCGGTGATCCGGTATTGTCCCAATCTCACCGGAACCATTCCGGTGTCCAAATATAGTCGTCCAATATATCGATCTTTATGTCTCGACCATTTCGAGACTCCTCGTCAAGTCCGTGATCATATCCGAGACTCCGAACATCCTTCGGTACATCAAAATATATAAACTCATAATGAACCTGTCATCGTAACGTTAAGCGTGCGGACCCTACGGGTTCGAGAACAATGTAGACATGACCGAGACACGTCTCCGGTCAATAACCAATAGCGGAACCTGGATTCTCAGATTGGCTCCCACATATTCTACGAAGATCTTTATCGGTCAGACCGCATAACAACATACGTTGTTCCCTTTGTCATCGGTATGTTACTTGCCCGAGATTTGATCGTCGGTATCTTAATACCTAGTTCAATCTCGTTACCGGCAAGTCTCTTTACTCATTCCGTAATACATCATCTCACAACTAACTCATTAGTTGCAATGCTTGCAAGGCTTAAGTGATGTGCATTACCGAGAGGGCCCAGAGATACCTCTCCGACAATCGGAGTGACAAATCCTAATCTCGAAATACGCCAACCCAACATGTACCTTTGGAGACACCTGTAGAGCTCCTTTATAATCACCCAGTTACGTTGTGACGTTTGGTAGCACACAAAGTGTTCCTCCGGTAAACGGGAGTTGCATAATCTCATAGTCATAGGAACATGTATAAGTCATGAAGAAAGCAATAGCAATATACTAAACGATCGTGTGCTAAGCTAACGGAATGGGTCATGCCAATCACATCATTCTCCTAATGATGTGATCCCGTTAATAAAATGACAACACATGTCTACGGTTAGGAAACATAACCATCTTTGATCAACAAGCTAGTCAAGTAGAGGCATACTAGTGACACTCTGTTTGTCTATGTATTCACACATGTATTATGTTTCCAGTTAATACAATTCTAGCATGAATAATAAACATTTATCATGATATAAAGAAATAAATAATAACTTTATTATTGCCTCTAGGGCATATTTCCTTCAGTCTCCCACTTGCACTAGAGTCAATAATCTAGTTTACAATGTAATGATTCTAACACTCATTGAGCCTTGGTGCTGATCATGTTTTGCTCGTGGAAGAGGCTTAGTCAACGGGTCTGCTACATTCAGATCTGTATGTATCTTGCAAATTTCTATGTCTCCCACTTGGACTAAATCCCGAATGGAATTGAAGCGTCTCTTGATGTGCTTGGTTCTTTTGTGAAATCTGGATTCCTTCGCCAAAGCAATTGCACCAGTATTGTCACAAAAGATTTTCATTGGACCCGATGCACTAGGTATGACACCTAGATCGGATATGAACTCCTTCATCCAGACTCCTTCGTTTGCTGCTTCCGAAGCAGCTATGTACTCCGCTTCACATGTAGATCCTGCCACAACGCTTTGTTTAGAACTGCACCAACTGACAGCTCCACCGTTCAATGTAAACACGTATCCGGTTTGTGATTTAGAATCGTCCGGATCAGTGACAAAGCTTGCATCAACGTAACCATTTACGATGAGCTCTTTGTCACCTCCATAAACGAGAAACATATCCTTAGTCCTTTTCAGGTATTTCAGGATATTCTTGACCGCTGTCCAGTGATCCACTCCTGGATTACTTTGGTACCTCCCTGCTAAACTTATAGCAAGGCACACATCAGGTCTGGTACACAATATTGCATACATGATAGATCCTATGGCTGAATCATAGGGAACTTCTTTTATCTTTTCTCTATCTTCTGCAGTGGTCGGGCATTGAGTCTTACTCAACTTCACACCTTGTAACACAGGCAAGAACCCTTTCTTTGCTTGATCCATTTTGAACTTCTTCAAAACTTTGTCAAGGTATGTGCTTTGTGAAAGTCCAATTAAGCGTCTTGATCTATCTCTATAGATCTTAATGCCCAATATGTAAGCAGCTTCACCGAGGTCTTTCATTGAAAAACTTTTATTCAAGTATCCTTTTATGCTATCCAGAAATTCTATATCATTTCCGATCAGCAATATGTCATCTACATATAGTATCAGAAATGCTACAGAGCTCCCACTCACTTTCTTGTAAATACAGGCTTCTCCAAAAGTCTGTATAAAACCAAATGCTTTGATCACACTATCAAAGCATTTATTCCAACTCCGAGAGGCTTGCATCAGTCCATAAATGGATTGTTGGAGCTTGCACACTTTGTTAGCTTCCTTTGGATCGACAAAACCTTCCGGTTGCATCATATACAATTCTTCTTCCAGAAATCCATTTAGGAATGCAGTTTTGACATCCATCTGCCATATTTCATAATCATAAAATGCGGCAATTGCTAACATGATTCGGACAGACTTAAGCATCGCTACGGGTGAGAAGGTCTCATCGTAGTCAACCCCTTGAACTTGTCGAAAACCTTTCGCGACAAGTCGAGCTTTGTAGACAGTAACATTACCATCAGCGTCAGTCTTCTTCTTGAAGATCCATTTATTTTCAATTGCTTGCCGATCATCGGGCAAGTCAACCAAAGTCCACAATTTGTTCTCATACATGGATCCCATCTCAGATTTCATGGCCTCAAGCCATTTTGCGGAATCTGGGCTCACCATCGCTTCTTCATAGTTCGTAGGTTCATCATGGTCTAGTAACATGACTTCCAGAACAGTATTACCGTACCACTCTGGTGCGGATCTTACTCTGGTTGATCTACGAGCTTCATTAACAACTTGATCTGAAGTTTCATGATCATCATCATTATCTTCCTCACTAATTGGTGTAGGTGTCACAGAAACCTGTTTCTGCGATATACTACTTTCCAATAAGGGAGCAGGTACAGTTACCTCATGAAGTTCTACTTTCCTCCCACTCACTTCTTTCGAGAGAAACTCCTTCTCTAGAAAGTTTCCGAATTTAGCGACAAACGTCTTGCCTTCGGATCTGTGATAGAAGGGGTACCCAACAGTCTCCTTTGGGTATCCTATGAAGACACATTTCTTCGATTTGGGTTCGAGCTTATCAGGTTGAAGCTTTTTCACATTAGCATCGCAGCCCCAAACTTTTAGAAACGACAACTTTGGTTTCTTGCCAAACCACAGTTAATAAGGCGTCGTCTCAACGGATTTTGATGGTGCCCTATTTAACGTGAATGCGGCCGTCTCTAAAGCATAACCCCAAAATGATAGCGGTAAATCTGTAAGAGACATCATAGATCGCACCATATCTAGTAAAGTATGATTACGACGTCCGGACACACCATCACGCTATGGTGTTCCGGGTGGCGTTAGTTGCGAAACTATTCCGCATTGTTTCAAATGTAGACCAAACTCGTAACTCAAATATTCTCCTCCACGATCAGATCGTAGAAACATTATTTTCTTGTAACGATGATTTTCAACTTCACTCTGAAATTCTTTGAACTTTTCAAATGTTTCAGACTTATGCTTAATTAAGTAGATATACCAATATCTGCTCAAATCATCTGTGAAGGTGAGAAAATAACGATATCCGCCACGAGCCTCAACATTCATCGGACCACATACATCTGTATGTATGATCTCCAATAAATCAGTTGCTCTCTCCATAGTACCGGAGAACGGTGTTTTAGTCATCTTGCCCATGAGGCACAGTTCGCAAGTACCAAGTGATTCATAATCAAGTGGTTCCAAAAGTCCGTCAGTATGGAGTTTCTTCATGCGCTTTACATCGATATGACCTAAACGGCAGTGCCACAAATAAGTTGCACTATCGTTATCAACTCTGCATCTTTTGGCTTCAACATTATGAATATGTGTATCATTACTATCGAGATTCAATAAAAATAGACCACTCTTCAAGGGTGAATGACCACAAAAGATATTACTCATATAAATAGAACAACCATTATTCTCTGATTTAAATGAATAACCGTCTCGCATCAAACAAGATCCAGATATAATGTTCATGCTCAACGCTGGCACCAAATAACAATTATTTAGGTCTAAAATTAATCCCGAAGGTAGATGTAGAGATAGCGTGCCGACCGCGATCACATCGACTTTGGAACCATTTCCCACGCGCATCGTCACCTCGTCCTTAGCTAATCTTTGCTTAATCCGTAGTCCACGCTTGAGTTGCAAATATTAGCAATGAACCAGTATCAAATACCAAGGTGCTCGTGCGAGCATTAGTAAGGTACACATCAATAACATGTATATCACATATACCTTTGTTCACCTTGCCATCCTTCTTATCCGCCAAATACTTGGGGCAGTTCCGCTTCCAGTGACCAGTCTGCTTGCAGTAGAAGCACTCAGTTTCAGGCTTAGGTCCAGACTTGGGTTTCTTCTCCTGAGCAGCAACTTGTTTGATGTTCTTCTTGAAGTTTCCGTTCTTCTTCCCTTTGCCCTTTTTCTTGAAACTAGTGGTCTTGTTAACCATCAACACTTGATGCTCCTTTTTGATTTCTACCTCCGCTTCTTTTAGCATCGCGAAGGGCGCGGGAATAGTCTTTTCCATCCCTTGCATATTATAGTTCATCACAAAGCTCTTGTAGCTTGGTGGCAGTGATTGGATAATTCTGTCAATGACGCTATCATCCGGAAGATTAACTCCCAGTTGAATCAAGTGATTATTATACCCAGACATTTTGAGTATATGCTCACTGACAGAACTGTTCTCCTCCATCTTGCAGTTGTAGAACTTATTGGAGACTTCATATCTCTCAATCCGGGCATTTGCTTGAAATATTAACTTCAACTCTTGGAACATCTCATATGCTCCATGACGTTCAAAACGTCGTTGAAGACCCGGTTCTAAGCCGTAAAGCATGACACACTGAACTATAGAGTAGTCATCAGCTTTGCTCGCGGACGTTCATAACATCTGGCGTTGCTCAAGACAGGCAGGCGGCACCCAGCGGTGCTTCCAGGACATAATTCTTCTGTGCAACAATGAGGATAATCCTCAAGTTACGAACCCAGTCCGTGTAATTGCTACCATCATCTTTCAACTTTGCTTTCTCAAGGAACACATTAAAATTCAACGGAACAACAGCACGGGCCATCTATCTACAATCAACATAGACAAGCAAGATACTATCAGGTACTAAGTTCATGATAAATTTAAGTTCAATTAATCATATTACTAAAGAACTCCCACTTAGATAGACATCCCTCTAATCCTCTAAGTGATTACGTGATCCATATCAACTACACCATGTCCGATCATCACGTGAGATGGAGTAGTTTCAACGGTGAACATCAATATGTTGATCATATCTACTATATGATTCACGCTCGACCTTTCGGTCTCCGTGTTCTGAGGCCATATCTGTTATATGCTAGGCTCGTCAAGTTTAACCTGAGTATTCCGCGTGTGCAACTGTTTTGCACCCGTTGTATTTGAACGTAGAGCCTATCACACCCGATCATCACGTGGTGTCTCAGCATGAAGAACTTTCGCAACGGTGCATACTCAGGGAGAAAACTTTTTCTTTGATAATTTAGTGAGGGATCATCTTATAATGCTACCGTCAATCAAAGCAAGATAAGATGCATAAAAGATAAACATCACATGCAATCAATATAAGTGATATGATATGGCCATTATCATGTTGTGCTTGTGATCTCCATCTTCGAAGCACCTTCATGATCACCATTGTCACCGGCACGACACCTTGATCTCCATCGTAGCGTCTCGTCGTCTCGCCAATCTTATGCTTCTACGACTATCGCTACCACTTAGTGATAAAGTAAAGCATTACAGGGCGATTGCATTGCATACAATAAAGCGACAACCATATGGCTCCTGCCAGTTTTTGCCGATAACTCTATTACAAAACATGATCATCTCATACAATAAAATTTAGCATCATGTCTTGACCATATCACATCGCAACATGCCCTGCAAAAACAAGTTAGACGTCCTCTACTTTGTTGTTACAAGTTTTATGTGGCTGCTACGGGGTTAGCAAGAATCGTTCTTACCTACGCATCAAAACCACAACGATAGTTTGTCAAGTTGGTGCTGTTTTAACCTTCGGAAGGACCGGGCGTAGCCACACTCGGTTCAACTAAAGTTGGAGAAACTGACACCCGCCAGTCACCTGTGTGCATAGCACGTCGGTAGAACCAGTCTCGCGTAAGCGTACGCGTAATGTCGGTCCGGCCCGCTTCATCCAACAATACCGCCGAACCAAAGTATGACATGCTGGTAGGCAGTATGACTTATATCACCCACAACTCACTTGTGTTCTACTCGTGCATATGACATCTACGCATAAAACCTGGCTCGGATACCACTGTTGGGTAACGTAGTAATTTCAAAAAAATTCCTACACACACGCAAGATCATGGTGATGCATAGCAACGAGAGGGGAGAGTGTTGTCCATGTACCCTCGTAGACCGATAGCGGAAGCGTTATAACAATGCGGTTGATGTAGTCGTACGTCTTGACGGCCCGACCGATCAAGCACCGAAACTACGGCACCTCCGAGTTCTAGCACACATTCAGCTCGGTGACGATCCCTGAACTCCGATCCAGCAAAGTGTCGGGGAAGAGTTCTGTCAGCATGACGGCGTGGTGACGATCTTGATGTTCTACCGTCGCAGGGCTTCGCCTAAGCACCGCTACAGTATTATCGAGGTGGACTATGGTGGAGGCGGGCACCGCACACGGCTAAGAGATCCAACAGATCAATTGTTGTCTATGGGGTGTGAGGGAGTCCTGGATTAGGGGGTGTCCGGATGGCCGGACTATGACCTTTGGCCGGACTCCCGGACTATGAAGATACAAGATTGAAGACTTCGTCCCGTGTCCAGATAGGACTTTCCTTGGCATGGAAGACAAGCTTGGCGATACGATATGTAGATCTCCTCCCATTTTAACCGACTCTGTGTAACCCTAGCCCTCTCCGGTGTCTATATAAACCGGAGGGTTTTAGTCCGTAGGACGAACAACAATCATACCTTAGGCTAGCTTCTAGGCTTTAGCCTCTCTGATCTTGTGGTAGATCAACTCTTGTACTACCCATATCATCAATATTAATCAAGCAGGAGTAGGGTTTTACCTCCATCGAGAGGGCCCGAACCTGGGTAAAAACATCGTGTCCCTTGTCTCCTGTTACCATCCGCCTAGACGCACAGTTCGGGACCCCCTACCCGAGATCCGCCGGTTTTGACACCGACATTGGTGCTTTCATTGAGAGTTCCTTTGTGTCCTCACCTTCAGGCCCGATGGCTTCTTCGATCATCAACCACGACGCGGTCCAGGGTGAGACTTTTCTCCCCGGACAAATCTTCATATTCGCGGCTTTGCATTGCGGGCCAATTCACTTGGCCATCTGGTGCAGATCGAAAGCTACGCCCCCGGCCATCAGGTCAGGTTTGGAAGTTTAAACTACACGACAGACGTCCGCGGAGACTTGATCTTCGACGGATTCGAGCCACAGCCGAGCACGCCGCACTGTCACGATGGGCATGATCTAGCTCTGCCGCCGGACAGCGCCCAAAGCACCGCTCAGGTGTCCGCTCTGACCCTTAGCTCGGAGCCGACTGCGCCGGTCGAGGACGGGTGGCTGGACGCCGCCTCGGGGGCTGCAATCTCTACGGCGATCGAGCCGAACACCAATCTTGTCCTTTGCGAAGCTCGTGACTCTAGGGTGCCGGACTCCATTCTGGACTCCAAATCTTTCGCACCTCTCCTGATCGAACCCAATTGGGCTCCGATCATGGAGTTCACCGCCGCGGACATCTTTCAACACTCCCCCTTTGTCGACATCCCGAATTCATTAAAGTATCTCTCTTTATTAGGAGAGCCCTGGCCGGACTATGGTCAGCAGGGTTGGGATGCGGACGACAAAGAAATTCGAAGCCCACCCACCATCCACTTCGTAGCCACAGTCGACGATTTAACCGACATGCTTGACTTTGACTCCGAAGACATCAACGGTATGGACGCTGATTAAGGAGACGACCAAGAACCAGCGCCTATAGGGCACTAGGAAGCCACCTCATCATACGACATATACATGGTGGATACCCCAAAAGAAGGGGATGGCGATGGAACAACGGAGGATGACCCCTCCAAGAAACAGCCCAAGCGCCGGCGTCAGTGGCGCCGCTCTAAATCCCACCAAAGCAAAAACGGCGAGTCCGGCACCGGAGACAATAACATCCCGGACAGTGCCGAAGACAACCCCCTCCGGCAGGATTCAACGCAGGAGGATGGAGAAGCCAGCCCTCATGAGAGAGCGGCAGACAGAGAGGTCGAGGACGATAATTACATGCCTCGCTCCTAAGACGAAGCAAGCCTCGACGACGACGAATTTGTCGTGCCTGAGGACCCCCGTCGAACAAGAGCATTTCAAACGCAGGCTCATTGCCACGGCAAGTAGCCTCAAGAGAAAACAGCAGCAGCTTAGAGCTGACCAAGACTTGCTAGCAGACAGATGGACGGAAGTCCTCGCTGCCGAAGAGTACAAACTCGAACGCCCCTCCAAGAGCTACCCAAAGCACAGGCTGCTACCCCAACTAGAGGAGGAAGCAACTAAACCTACATCACCAGCGTATGATGCGGCCGATCGGCCACCCCGTGGCCGCGACAGAGAGGCATCTCAGCCCTCAACTCAAGCCGCACCCCGGCGCTGCTCAAAAAGTACCAAGGCATGGGGAAACACGCCAGACCTGCTAGACATATTGGAGGACAAGGCAAGGCAAACAAGATCGATCTACGGATAGCGTGGGCGCCCCACTACCAGCCAATCACACCAACATGGATTGTTGGGTGTTCAAGCAGGTAGGCAAGTTAAGTGCCGAAAACAAAGACAAGGGGCTGCATAGCGATGACGAGGAGGAGCCCCGGCCGCCGAACAATAGAGGACAGAAGGCCTTTCCCCCACAAGTGCGGACGGTGAACATGATATACGCAACCCACATCCCCAAAAGGGAACGGAAGCGTGCGCTCAGGGACTTATATGCGTTGGAGCCAGTCGCCCCAAAGTTCAACCCATGGTCCTCCTGCCCGATCACTTTTGATCGAAGGGACCACCCCACTAGCATTCGTCACGGCGGATTTGACGCATTGGTCTTAGACCCAATCATTGACGGATTTCACCTCATTAGAGTCCTCATGGACGGCGGCAACAGCCTGAACCTGCTTTATCAGGATATAGTGCGGAAAATGGGCATAGATCCCTCAAGGATTAAACCCACAAAGACGACCTTTAAAGGCGTCAAACCAGGTGTAGAGGCCAGCTGTACAGGCTCAGTTTCACTCGTAGTGGTCTTCGTATCCCCGGATAATTTCCGAAGCGAAGAGTTAATCTTCGACATAGTCCCGTTCCGCAGTGGCTATCACACCCTGCTCGGACGAACCACATTTGCAAAGTTCAATGCGGTGCCGCACTACGCATATCTCAAGCTCAAGATGCTAGGCCCTCGTGGAGTCATTACGGTCACTGGAAACACCGAACGCTCTCTTGGAACAGAGGAGCACACGGCAGCCCTCGCGGCGGAAGTACAAAGTAGCCTCTCAAGGCAATTCTCCAGTCCAGCTGTTAAGCGTCCGGACACCGTCAAGCGCGCCCGGAGTAACCTACAACAAGACCGTCTGGCACGTTCCGAGCAAGCATAGCAGTGCGGCCCCAACCCCAGCCCTCGCGAGATTGCGAAACCAGTACCACGCGTACACAATTACGCTCTGGAAATACCATGGGCATAGGGGGAGGGGCACAACCACGGCATGCCTAGAATGCGGCTTAACCGCACTAGGGGCTCCCGATTTTTGTGGTTTTCTTTTTTTTACTTTCAGGACTCCACTATTCGGAAGACCTGTCCGGCAGTACAATCGCCGAACACACGATGCAACAGCCAGGAAGACAGCATGCCACGTCGAACGTCCAGGTGGTCTCTATAACGAGCTAAATACCCGTCTTACTTAAAGTCTCGCAGCTTGTATCGCTCTGCTCTCATAGCAGCCCTTTAATAAACAATATATAGCTCTTGTCTATTATTGCATTTATTTCTTACATATGTTCAGTTTTGACAATATGCAACCGTACACTTTGGTACGGCCAATACACCAGGGGCTTAATTACCCCAGAATACGGTGTGAGAAGACCGAACACTCTCATGAGTGCGGCACCCCGAACTTATAGCATTATATGCATCGGCTCCGAATCATGTCTTGGGTCAATAGTTGGGTTTGCCCGGCTCCCATGTTTTGGTACCTTACGTTCCGCTATATCGGCTAAGGTAGCGCTGGGAGAACTACTGCGATTGTGACCCAGTTGAGCTGGGTTAACACCTCAGTAGAGAAAGCTAAAACTGACCGTCATGATAGGGCGAGAGCCGGTCACTGTTCGCGAGGTTTTTCGAGTCCTTAAAGAGTTATGCCGCTTAGAGCGAGGAGCTGGCTTTGTCCGGCCAAGGCATGGATAGCGCCCCGAACTCGGTCTTCCGAATACTACGGGCTTCGCCGAAGTTTAAAATTATAGAATTCTATGGCTAAGTGAGAGTGATAAAGCATTATAAGTCCGATTGCCTTGTTCGTTGTGCTGAGCGCCTCCCTCGAAGGACCCAAGAATGGGAACAAGAGCGCCAGGTTTATCCGAACACCCCACTTTCATGACATGGGGGCAGAAGCCGACGACTTGCATCTCTCAGATTTAATAAACGGCCGCACAGAAGGTAATATTTTAAACTCAAAAAGCGTTGCTTAGCGCATATGAACAAGTTTTCAGCGCACAGGATAAACACGAGCGAGTTTACTCAAAAATTACATCCCTGGTACATTCATTCGCCACAAGACGGGCACCCTTCAGGACGCCCTCATAATACATCTCGGGCCTGCGATGCTCCTTCCCCTCCGGTGGCCCTTCTGTCACCAGCTTCTCGGCATCTAGCTTGCCCCAGTGCACTTTAGCATGGGCAAAAGCCCTACGGGCGCCTTCGATGCATACGGAGCGCTTGATGACTTCAAGCCGCGGACAGGCATCCACCAGCCGCCTCACCATCCCAAAGTAGCTCTCAGGCAGGACCTCCCCAGGACACAGCCGGCCTATAAGGCCCTTCATGGCCTGTTCGGCCACCTTATGTAGCTCGACCAACTGCTTCAGCTGGTCGCTCAAGGGTACCAGGTGTCCGGCCTCAGCATACTAGGACCAGAAAACCTTCTCCGTCGAGCTCCCCTCTTCGGCTCGGTAGAATGCGGTGGCGTCGGACACACTGCGGGGCAGATCTGCGAATGCTCCTGGAGAGCTCCGGATTCGGGTAAGTAACACGCAATTCAGTTTCACATGCTTGCCTTGCATAAAGAATGCCTTACCCGCCGCTATCTTTTTCATCGCCTCAATCTCCTGGAGGGCTTTTTGGGCTTCGGCCTTGGCAGACTGGGCACTTTCAAGTGCCGAGGCAAGCTCGGACTCTCGAGTCTTTGAATCAAGCTCTAAACTCTCGTGTTTCTTCACGAGAGCATCAAGCTCTTGCCGCACCTCCGCCACCCGCGCCTCTTGTTTCTCTTGCTCGGTGCGCTCCATGGCCGCATCGTCTTCGTGTTGGAAATATGCCCTAGAGGAAATAATAAATTAGTTATTATTGTTATATTTCATTGTTCATGATAATCGTTTATTATCCATGCTATAATTGTATTGATAGGAAACTCAGATACATGTGTGGGTACATAGACAACACCATGTCCCTAGTAAGCCTCTAATTGACTAGCTCGTTGATCAATAGATGGTTACGGTTTCCTGACCATGGACATTGGATGTCGTTGATAACGGGATCACATCATTAGGAGACTGATGTGATGGACAAGACCCAATCCTAAGCCTAGCACAGAGATCGTGTAGTTCGTATGCTAAAGCTTTTCTATTGTCAAGTATTATTTCCTTAGACCATGAGATTGTGCAGCTCCCGGATACCGTAGAAATGCTTTGGATGTACCAAATGTCACAACGTAACTGGGTGGCTATAAAGGTGCACTACGGGTATCTCCGAAAGTGTCTGTTGGGTTGGCACGAATCGAGACTGGGATTTGTCACTCCGGTTGACGGAGAGGTATCTCTGGGCCCACTAGGTAGGATATCATCATAATGTGCACAATGTGACCAAGGGGTTGATCACGGGATGATGTGTTACGGAACGAGTAAAGAGACTTGCTGGTAACGAGATTGAACAAGGTATCGGCATACCGATGATCGAATCTTGGGCAAGTACAATACTGCTGGACAAAGGGAATTGTATACGGGATCGATTGAGTCCTTGACATCGTGGTTCATCCGATGAGATCATCATGGAACATGTGGGAGCCAACATGGGTATCCAGATCCCGCTGTTGGTTATTGACCGGAGAACGTCTCGGTCATGTCTGCATGGTTCCCGAAACCGTAGGGTCTACACACTTAAGGTTCGATGATGCTAGGGTTATAGGGAATAGATGTATGTGGTTACCGAATGTTGTTCAGAGTCCCGGATGAGATCCCGGACGTCACGAGGAGTTCCGGAATGGTCCGGAGGTAAAGATTGATATATAGGAAGTATGGTTTTGGCCACCGGAAGTGTTCCGGGCATCACCGGTAGTGTACCGGGACCACCGGGAGGGGCCACGGGCCCCGGAGGCATACATGGGCCAAGTGTGAGAAGGGACCAGCCCCTAGGTGGGCTGGGGCGCCTCCCACCAAGGCCCATGCGCCTAGAGAGAAGAGGGGGGGGGGCAAACCCTAGGGCAGATGGGCCCTAAAGGCCCATGCCTGGTGCGCCTCCCTCTCCCCCCCACTTGGCCGCCACCCCAGATGGGGTTTGGGGCTGCCTCCACCCCTGGGGTGGGAACCCTAGGTGGGAGCGCAGCCCTCCCTCTCCCCCTATATATAGTGGAGGCAAAGGGGCAGCCCAACACACGAAGTTCTTCTCCTGTTGGCGCAGCCCTACCTCTCTTTCTCCTCCTCTCCCGCGGTGCTTGGCGAAGCCCTGCAGGATTGCCATGCTCCTCCACCACCACCACGCTGTTGTGCTGCTGCTGGACATAGTCTTCCTCAACCTCTCCCTCTCTCCTTGCTGGATCAATGCATGGGAGACGTCACCGGGCTGTACGTGTGTTGAACGCGGAGGTGCCGTCCGTTCGGCACTAGGATCTCCGGTGATTTGGATCACAACGAGTACGAGTCCTTCGACCTCGTTCTCTTGAACGCTTCCGCTTAGCGATCTACAAGGGTATGTAGACGCACTCTCCTTCCCCTCGTTGCTGGTTCCTCCATAGATAGATCTTGGTGACACGTAGGAAAATTTTGAATTTCTGCTACGTTCCCCAACAGTGGCATCATGAGCTAGGTCTATTGCGTAGATTCTTTGCACGAGTAGAACACAAAGTAGTTGTGGGCATTGATTTTGTTCAATATGCTTACCGTTACTGGTCCAATCTTGTTTCGATGGTATTGTGGGATGAAGCGGCCCGGACCGACCTTACACGTACTCTTACGTGAGACAGGTTCCACCGGCTGACATGCACTTGGTGCATAAGGTGGCTAGCGGGTGCCAGTCTCTCCCACTTTAGTTGGAACGGATTCGATGAAAAGGGTCCTTATGAAGGGTAAATAGCAATTGGCATGTCACGTTGTGGTTTTGCGTAGGTAAGAAACGTTCTTGCTAGAAACCCATAGCAGCCACGTAAAACATGCAAACAACAATTAGAGGACGTCTAACTTATTTTTGCAGGGTATGCTATGTGATGTGATATGGCCAAAAAGGAATGTGATGAATGATATGTGATGTATGAGATTGATCATGTTCTTGTAATAGGAATCACGACTTGCATGTCGATGAGTATGACAACCGGCAGGAGCCATAGGAGTTGTCTTAATTTATTATATGACCTGCGTGTCATTGAACAACGCCATGTAATTACTTTACTTTATTGCTAAAACCGTTATCCATAGTAGTAGAAGTAATAGTTGGCGAGACAACTTCATGGAGACACCATGATGGAGATTATGGTGTCATGCCGATGACGATGATGATCATGAAGCCCCGAAGATGGAGATCAAAAGGAGCAAAATGATATTGGCCATATCATGTCACTTTTTGATTGCATGTGATGTTTATCATGTTTTACATCTTATTTGCTTAGAACGACGGTAGCTTAAATAAGATGATCTCTCATTAAAATTTCAAGGAAGTGTTCCCCCTAATTGTGCACTGTTGCGAAAGTTCGTTGTTTCGAAGCACCACGTGATGATCGGGTGTGATAGATTCTAACGTTCACATACAACGGGTGTAAGCCAGATTTACACACGCGAAACACTTAGGTTGACTTGACGAGCCTAGCATGTACAGACATGGCCTCGAACACAAGAGACCGAAGGTCGAGCATGAGTCGATGGTAGATACGATCAACATGAAGATGTTCATCGATGATGACTAGTCCGTCTCACGTGATGATCGGACACGGCCTAGTTGACTCGGATCATGTAATCACTTAGATGACTAGAGGGATGTCTATCTAAGTGGGAGTTCATAATATGAACTTAATTATCCTGAACATAGTCAAAAAAGGTTTTCACAAATTATGTCGCTGCATACGCTTTAGTTCTACTGTTTAGATATGTTCCTAGAGAAAATATAGTTGAAAGTGATAGTAGCAATTATGCAGACTGGGTCTGTAATCTAAGGATTGTCCTCGTTGCTTCGTAGAAGGCTTATGTCCTTAATGCACCGCTCGGTGTGCTGAACCTCAAACGTCGTCTGTGGATGTTGCGAACATGACATACACGTTTAGATAACTACGTGTTAGTTCAGTAATATTAAACGGTTTAGAATTGAGGCACCGAAGACAATTTCGAAACGTCGCGGAACATGTGAGATGTTTCGAGGGCTGAAATTGGGATTTCAGGATCGTGCCCACGTCAAGAGGTATAAGACCTCCGACGATTTTCTTAGCCTGCAAACTAAGGAAGAAAAGCTCAATCGTAGATCTTGTGCTCAGATTGTCTGAGTACAAAAATCACTTGAATCGAGTGGGAGTTGATCTTCCAGATGAGATTGTGATGTTTCTCCAAAGCCATTGCCACCAAGCTACTAGAGCTTCGTGATGAACTATAACATATCAGGGATAGATATGATGATCCTTGCAGTATTCGCGATGTTTGACACCGCGAATGTAGAAGTCAAGTAGGAGCATCAATTGTTGATGGTTAGTAAAACCACTAGTTTCAAGAAGGGCAATGGCAAGAAGGGATTCTTCATGAAACGGCAAAACAGTTGCTGCTCTAGTGAAAACCCAAGGTTGAACCCAAACCGAAGACTAAGTGCTTCTGTAATGAGAGGAACAGACACTAAAGCAGAACCACCCTAGATACTTGGTAGATAAGAAGGCAGGCAAGGTTGACTGAAGTATATTGGATATACATCATGTTAATGTGTACTTTACTAGTACTCCTAGTAGCACCAGGGTATTAGATACTGGTTCGGTTGCTAAGTGTTAGTAACTCGAAATAAAAGCTACGGAATAAACGGAGACTAGCTAAAGGTGAGCTGACGATATGTGTTGGAAATGTTTCCAAGGTCGATGTGATCAAGCATCGCACGCTCCCTCTACCATCGAGATTGGTGTTAAACCAAAATAATTGTTATTTGGTGTTTGCGTTGAGCATAGACATGATTGGATTATGTCTGTCGCAATACGGTTATTCATTTAAGGAGAATAATGGTTACTCTATTTAAGGAGACATGCAAATCATACCACATGGGCAAGATGACTGAAAGGCCTAGTTTTCAGTAAAATGGAACAAGATAGCAACTTGTTGGAAGTAACAGATTTTGATGTGTGCAGTCCAATGAGTGTTGAGGCATGCAGTGAATATCGTTATGTTCTTACTCCACGGATGATTTAAGTAGATACTGAGTATATTTACTTGATGAAACACAAGTATGAATTATTGAATGGTACAAGTAATTTCAGAGTGAA
Organism: Aegilops longissima; assembly: GCA_021605205.1. Lineage (NCBI taxonomy): Eukaryota > Viridiplantae > Streptophyta > Magnoliopsida > Poales > Poaceae > Aegilops > Aegilops longissima. The sequence goes on from CM038678.1 coordinate 24,510,670, forward strand.
GTTGAAGATCATTGTGACAAGAGCATAAAATGTCTATGATATGATCATAGAGATGAGTATGTGAGTTACGAGCTTTGGCACGCAATTAAGACATTGTGGAAATTGTTTCACAATTAATACTGCCTAGAACACCATAATGTGATGGTGTGTCCGAACATCATATTTGCACCCTATTGGATATAGTGCGTACCATGATGTATCTTTTCGAATTACCACTGTCGTTCGTGGGTTAGGCATTAGAGACAACCGCACTCACTTTAATAGGGCACCACGTAATTTCGTTGAGACGACACCGTTTGAACTATGGTTTGGAGAAATCTAAGTTGCCGTTTCTTAAAAGTTTGGGGCTACGACGCTTATGTGAAAAAGTTTCAGGTTGATGAGCTCGAACCCAAAGCGGATAAAAATGCATCTTCATAGGACACCCAAAACAGTTGGGTATACCTCCTATCTCAGATCCGGAAGCAAAAGTAATTGTTTCTAGAAACGGGTCCTTTCTCGAGGAAAAGTTTCTATCAAAAGAATTGAGTGGGAGGATGGTGGAGACTTGATGAGGTTATTGAACCATCACTTCAACCAGTGTGTAGCAGGGCACAGGAAGTTGTTCATGTGGCACCTACACCAATTGGAGTGGAAGCTGATGATAGTGATCATGATGCTTCCGATCAAGTCACTACCGGACCTCGTAGGTCGACAAGGACGCGTACTACTTCAGAGTGGTACGCAATCCTGTCTTAGAGGTCATGTTGCTAGACAACAATGAACCTACGAGCTATGGAGAAGCGATGGTGGGCCCGGATTCCGACGAATGGCTCGAGGCCATAAAATCCGAGAGAGGATCCATGACTTTGGAAGAAATACTTGATGGTCATAAGGCCATTGAGTACATATGGATTTTAAAAGGAAGACAGACAATGATGGTAAGTATCGCCATTAAGAAAGCTCGACTTGTCGTTAAGATGTTTTCCGACAAGTTCAAGGAGTTGACTACGATGAGACTTTCTCACTCGTAGCGATGGTAAGAGGCTGTTGGAATTATATTAGCAATTACTGCATGATTTATGAAATCTTGCAGATAGGATGTCAAAACATTGTTTCCTCGACGATATCCTTGAGGAAAGGTTGTATGTGATACAACCAGAAGGTTTTGTCAATCCTGAAGAACGCTAACAAATATGCAAAGCTCCAGCAATCCTTCTAAGGACTGGAGTAAGCATCTCGGAGTTGGAATGTACGCTTTGATGAGATGATCAAAGATTTTGGGTTTATACAAAGTTTATGAGAAACTTGTATTTCCAAGAAGTGAGTGGGAGCACTATAGAATTTCTGATGAGTATATGTTGTTGACATATTAATTGTTGATCAGAAATGATGTAGAATTTCTAGAAAGCATATAGGGTTATTTGAAAAGTGTTTTTCAATGGAAAACCTGGATTAGGCTACTTGAACAATAAGCATCAAGATCTATAAGATAGATCAAAATGCTTAATAATACTTTCAAATGAGCACATACCTTGACATGATCTTGAAGGTGTTCAAGATTGATCAGTCAAGGAAGGAGTTCTTGCCTGAGTTGTAAGGTATGAAGTTAAGAGTTAAAGCTCGACCACGGCAGAAGAGAGAGAAAGGACGGAGGTCGTCCCATATGCTTCAGACATAGGCTCTATAGTATGCTATGTTGTGTACCGCACCGGAAGTGTGCCTTGCCATGAGTCAGTCAAGGGGTACAAGAATGATCCAGGAATGGATGATTGGACAGCGGTCAAAATTGTCCTTGGAGTAAATAAAGGACATGTTTCTCGATTATGGAGGTGATAAAGAGTTCGGCGTAAAGGGTTACGTCGATGCAACCTTTAACACCTATCCGAATGACTCTGAGTAGCAAACCGGATACGTATAGTGGAGCAACCATTTGGAATAGCTCCAAGTGGAGCGTGAAAGCAGCATTTACAATATGACATAGAGAATTGCGAAATACATACGGATCTGAATGTTGTAGACCCGTTGACTAAAACCTCTCTCACAAGCAAAACATGATCAAACCCCAGAATTCATTGAGTCTTAATCACATGGTGATGTGAACTAGTTTAGTGACACTAGTAAACTCTTTGGATGTTGGTCACATGGCGATGTGACCTATCAGTGTTAATCACATGGCGATGTGAACTAGATTATTGACTCTAGTGCAAGTGGGAGACTGTTGGAAATATGCCCTAGAGGCAATAATAAATTAGTTATTATTATTATATTGCCTTGTTCATGATAATCGTTTATTATCCATGCTATAATTGTATTGATAGGAAACTCATATACATGTGTGGGTACATAGACAACACCATGTCCCTAGTAAGCCTCTAATTGACTAGCTCGTTGATCAATAGATGGTTACGGTTTCCTGACCATGGACATTGGATGTCGTTGATAACGGGATCACATCATTAGGAGAATGATGTGATGGACAAGACCCAATCCTAAGCCTAGCACAAAGATCGTAGTTTAGTATGCTAAAGCTTTTCTAATGTCAAGTATTATTTCCTTAGACCATGAGATTGTGCAACTCCGGATACCGTAGGAATGCTTTGGGTGTACCAAACGTCACAACGAATCGGGTGGCTATAAAGGTGCACTACGGGTATCTCCGAAAGTGTCTGTTGGGTTGGCACGAATCGAGACTGGGATTTGTCACTCCAGTTGACGGAGAGGTATCTCTGGGCCCACTCGGTAGGACATCATCATAATGTGCACAATGTGACCAAGGGGTTGATCACGGGATGATGTGTTACGGAACGAGTAAAGATACTTGCCGGTAACGAGATTGAACAAGGTATCAGCATACCGACGATCGAATCTCGGGCAAGTACAATACCGCTGGACAAAGGGAATTGTATACGGGATCGATTGAGTCCTTGACATCGTGGTTCATCCGATGAGATCATCGTGGAACATGTGGGAGCCAACATGGGTATCCAGATACCGCTGTTGGTTATTGACCGGAGAACGTCTCGGTCATGTCTGCATGGTTCCCGAACCCGTAGGGTCTACACACTTAAGGTTTGATGACGCTAGGGTTATAGGGAATAGATGTATGTGGTTACCGAATGTTGTTCGGAGTTCCGGATGAGATCCCGGACGTCACGAGGAGTTCCGGAATGGTCCGGAGGTAAAGATTGATATATAGGAAGTATGGTTTTGGCCACCGGAAGTGTTTCGGGCATCACCGGTAGTGTATCGGGACCACCGGAGGGGTCCGGGGGTCCACCGGGAGGGGCCACGGGCCCCGGAGGCATACATGGGCCAAGTGTGAGAAGGGACCAGCCCCTAGGTGGGCTGGGGCGCCTCCCCACCAAGGCCCATGCGCCTAGAGAGAAGAGGGGGGGGCAAACCCTAGGGCAGATGGGCCCTAAAGGCCCATGCCTGGTGCGCCTCCCTCTCCCCGGCACTTGGCCGCCACCCAGATGGGGATTGGGGCTGCTGCCACCCCTAGGGAGGGAACCCTAGGTGGGGGTTCTGCCCTCCCTCTCCCCCTATATATAGTGGAGGCAAGGGGGCATCCCAACACACGAAGTTCTTCTCCTGTTGGTGCACCCCTACCTCTCTTTCTCCTCCTATCCCGCGGTGCTTGGCGAAGCCCTGCTGGATTGCCACACTCCTTCACCACCACCACGCCATTGTGCTGCTGCTGGACGGAGTCTTCCTCAACCTCTCCCTCTCTCCTTGCTGGATCAAGGCATGGGAGACGTCACCGGGCTGTACGTGTGTTGAACGCGGAGGTGCCGTCCGTTCGGCACTAGGATCTCCGGTGATTTGGATCACGACGAGTACGACTCCTTCAACCCCGTTCTCTTGAACGCTTCCGCTTAGAAATCTACAAGGGTATGTAGATGCACTCTCCTCTCTCTCGTTGCTAGTCTCTCCATAGATAGATCTTGGTGACTCGTAGGAAACTTTTGAATTTATGCTACGTTCCCCAACACTTCGGCCTTGGACAGCGCTTCCTTCAGGGTCGCCACCTCGGTTGTGGCCCCTGTAACGTTCACGTTGGTCCTGTCATTATTTGCAACCAGGTATTTATATATATATATATTTACATAAGGTACTACCTACCTTCCTTGTCCTCGAGCTGCTTCTTGGCAAGGCCGAGCTCATTCTCGGACCGCTCGAGGTTCTGCTTCAATGCATCAACCTCCGCAGTCAGTGCGGCAGAGGTCAGCAGCGCAGCCTGCATTCCCATATTGACATATTTCTATTAGACTCCTGCGTATATCTTTTTAGATCCTCAGTCTGGCTTTTCTTTCCGAACACCAAACTGAGCATCAGGGGCTACTGTGTATGCGGTAACATTTTTACATGTTTTAAATACATACCTCAAAGCCTGTTAGAAGGCTGGCACAGGCTTTTGTCAGCCCGCTCTTGGCGGACTGAACATTCTCTATCACTGCACTCATAATAGTGCGGTGCTCCTCGTCGATGGAGGAGCCGTTAAGCACCTCCAGATTATATTCGGTGTCAGAAGGTACTGTGCAATAAAGGAACACCGTGAGTTATTCTTGTATCCGGATACTTACGATTTCGCCAGGGGCTTGGCCCTGGATGGCCACTCCTCTCCGTCGTCTTCGGCATTGGAGGCGTAGTCCGGAAGAAGGGTCTTCCCCTTCTTAGACCCTCTGGCCTCCCCAGTTGGGATGGCCTTCCTTTTCTTTCCTCCCCCCGTTGGAGGGGGAGAGGCTTCTTCTTCCTCCTCCTCGTCATCAGAGGAGGAGTGTGCTTCGGGGTCATCAGGTGATGAGTCCGACACCACCAGTCGCCGGGAGCTCCTTCGAGTTCCCGTGGCCTTCTTCTTGGCCTTCTTCTCCGGCACCACATGGGGTGCCGGGACCAGCAGCTTCGTCAGGCGGGCGTCTGCTCGGTCTTCGGGCAAAGGAGCTGGACAGTCGATCTGTCCGGCCTTCTTCTGCCAGTCCTGTTAAAGGAATGGGAGTTTAGATCCCGCATAGAGTCAAACTATGAAAAACAAATACCCTGTAATGGGTAAACTAAGCTTACCGCGCTGGCTTGGCGCTTCGCGCAGAATCCGCGATCCTCGGAAGTGGGAGGGTGGACCTCGGAGCTCTTGAAAAGCACCTTCCAAGCATCTTTGTGCGTTGTGTCGAAGAGCCTGGACAGAGTTTGGTGCTGAGCCGGGTCGAATTCCCACAGATTAAAAGCCCGCCGTTGACACGGGAGGATCCGGCGGAAGAGCATGACCTAGACTACGTTGACGAGTTTAACCCTCTTGTCCATCAGGTTCTGGACGCAGGTTTGGAGTCCGGTCGCCTCTTCCAGATTGCCCCACGACAGGCCCGTCTCTTTCCATGAAGTGAGCCGCGTGGGGATGCCAGATCGGAACTCGGGGGCCGTTGCCCATTCAGGGTCACGCGGCTCGGTGATGTAGAACCACCCCGATTGCCACCCTTTGATGGTTTCCACAAAGGAGCCCACGAGCCATGTGACGTTGGCCATCTTGCCCACCATGGCGCCTCCGCACTCTGCTTGTCGCCCGCCCACAACCTTCGGCTTGACATTGAAGGTCTTCAGCCATAAGCCGAAGTGGGGCTGGATGCGGAGGAAGGCCTCGCACACGACGATAAACGCCGAGATGTTGAGGATGAAGTTCGGGGCCAGATCGTGGAAGTCCAGGCCATAGTAGAACATGAGCCCCCGGACAAATGGATGATGAGGAAAGCCCAGTCCACGGAGGAAATGGGGGAGAAACACGACCCTCTCATGGGGCCTGGGGGTGGGGTTGAGCTGCCCCTCATCCGGGAGCCGGTGCGCGATGTCGTTGGACAAGTATCCGGCTTTCCTTAGCTTCTTGATTTGCCCCTCCATAACGGAGGAGGCCATCCACTTGCCTCCCGCTCCGGACATGATTGAAGAAGGTTGAGGTGGGAAGTGCGGACTTGGGCGCTGGAGCTCGAGTGCGCAGGAATGGATAAGCGAAGGAGGAGGAAGGCGTAGATGGAAAGGGTGGATTCTTATCCCCTTATATGGGCGGCCAAAACCATGTGCCCCCACCAGCCTAGTAAAACTCGCTTATCTCCTAAGCACCACGATTAATGGCGCGGTTGGGTTACCCACACTCGTATTGATGAGAATTCCGGAATAAGGGGACACGATCTCTTCGGCCCATGTCACATAGTTGCAGTCCATTGCATAGTTGCAGTCCATTGCATCGTGTAGGTGATCTCTGGCAACGGTTGAGTAGGTACGCATCATGCATGCTTTGCACAGAGAAGACGCGCGCCCAGATCCATCGTGTAGGCCTGCCGAACCCATCTCACGTTCACCAGATGAGCATATATAGCCTTCAACTAAGATGTCTTTTTTCAAAAGTAGCACTTTTTTATAGCAATTCCAAAAACTAGCAGTGCTAACACGTTATCTACAAAACTAGCACCCCGTCGGTCAACCGTTGGCTGAAGAGGGCCTTTTCGGCCAGCCGAAGCCCGAAGAGGCCTCTTCGGTTACGCGTTGGCTGAAGAGTGTGTGAACTGGGCCGAAGACGGGCCTCTTCGGCCAGCCCGTGGCCGAAAACCTTTTCGGCTAACCAGTGGCCGAAGATCTTTTTCCTCTCGCTGTTCTTGCTCTCTCTCTGGTTTCTCTCTGTAGGTCGCTCATTCCCCCCTGATCTCTTCGTTCTCCACCTATTTTCGAATCCAAACCACAGAAACGGTAGATCGTAGCCATCTCCACCGGCCTACGGTCATTTTTTTTCCTATGAGATAGTTATTTGTGCGTACAAGTGAGTTGGAGTCATGATGGGGTGAGGAGGAGGAGAAGCCATGGTGGGCTGAGGAGGAGGAGGCGGTTTAGCTGTTGAGGAGGAGGTGCAGCTTCGTGCCGCCGAGGGGGTGGCGTTGGTGTTGTCCGTTGGTGCAAGTTCTCCGTTTTCTTGTGTAAGCCGAAGAGTAATCCCATGCAACTTCGGTCAGGCGTTAATGTAAAGAGTATGAACTCTTCGGCCAACAAACGACAGAAAGCGCTCTTCGGCCATCTGTTGGCCGAAGACAGCTCTTCAGCCCAGCACCGCAGGTCTTCGACCAACGCCAGACCCAAAACATACTCTTCGGCCAACACCTGACCGAAGAGTCACTCTTCGGCCAACGGCTGACCGACGGGGTGCCAGTTTTGGAAATAACATGTTAGCATTGGTACTTTTCGAAATTGCTATAAAAAACGTGCTACTTTAGAAAAAAAATCTTCAAATAATTACTCCATCTGTCTCAAAATATAAGAACGTTTACTATGCTAGTGTAAAAAAAGGTTCTTATATTTTGGGGACGGAGGGAGTAATAGTTACTGTAGCATATAGAAAGGACAAGGGATGCATGTAATCTATTCTGTCATATGAAAGTACTGTACTAGTGATGAAGGTGGGATTTGTACCTGGCTATGTCAATACCGATAATAAGAAGAGCCAGGAGCAAGCATGCGAGCCGCTCCGGTGTTAGATGCGTGTGATGCATGTAAATATCCCGTACATATATATTGGGACGATCCGGTTGCCGGCGGCATGTCCTCTCGACAGTTGGCGTATCCTTGAACCGTGGACGTCGACATATCGCCCTCGTCGTTGGTCTGCCGCCGGCAAGATAGTACTTTGTTGTCGCTCAACCTGAATCCATACATGTTTGTTACAGCCGCATCAGCCAATTTTAGTATGGTCCCAAATTTTAAAACCCTAAACCCTAAAAGCTGTGGAAAGTGAGAGATTTTGGATCTAGCCGACCGGGCAATTCGATGCTTCTCATTTATCGCTGTGCAGATGTTCCACCACACAATGACACAAACCATCGATTGAAGCATCAATTAATACCGCGTCCTCACAAGTTTAATTATCCTCCCAGCCAGCGCCACAGCTAACCCATGGAGAAGACGGTCGTTCTATACCCCGGCCTCGCCGTGAGCCACTTCGTCCCGATGATGCAGCTCGCTGCCCAGCTCCTCGAGCACGGCTACGCCGTCTCCGTCGCGCTCATCGACCCCGGCGTCATGGAAGACATCGTCTTCAGCGCCGTCGTCGCCCGCATCGCCGCCTCCATGCCGTCCGTCAGCTTCCACACGCTCCCAGGTGTGGAGGACCCGCCCAAACTAACCCTGGACATACACTTCATCCCCAGGTACCTCGACCTCCTGCGCCGCTACAACGAGCGCCTCCACGACTTCCTCTCTTCCATGCGCCCTCACGCCCTCGTCGTCGACTCCATGTCCAGCGAGGCGGTCGTTGTTGCAAAGAGGCTCGGGATCCCCTGTTACAACTTGTTCACCAGCAGCGCCTCCATCCTCGCCGCCTTCTTCCAGCTTGCTACGCTCCTTCCAGAGGGCGGGTCGAGCTTCGGGGAGTTAGGAGACAACCCTATCGAGCTCTTCGGCCTTCCACCCATGCCGGCTTCGCACTTACTGGCCGAAATGCTCGAGAACCCGGAGAGTGAAACATACAAGGCGACGATGGGCTCCCTGTGCTGGATCATGGAGGCCAATGGCACGCTGGTGAACACGTTCGAGTCGTTGGAGGGTAGGGGGGTGGCGGCTCTCAGGGACCCACGGTGTGTCCCCGGCCGGGTTTTGCCTCCGGTGTACTGCGTTGGTCCGTTTGTCGGTGCCATCACCGAGGCAAAAGAGCGGCACGAGTGCCTTGTCTGGCTAGACAGCCAACCGGACCGCAGCGTGGTGTTCCTCTGCTTCGGGAGCATAGGCGCAAAGAGCCACTCCGAGGAGCAGCTCAGGGAGATCGCCGTCGGTCTTGAAAAGTCCGGCCACCGCTTCCTGTGGGTCGTGCGAGCCCCGGCCGACGACCCGGGGAAGCCGCTTGACCCCGGTGCAGACACGGACCTCCATGCTCTCCTGCCGGACGGGTTCATGGAGCGCACCAGTGGTCGCGGCCTCGTCGTCAAGCTGTGGGCGCCACAGTTAGACGTGCTCCGCCACATGGCCACTGGGGCGTTCGTGACGCACTGCGGGTGGAACTCGGTGCTGGAGAGCGTCACTGCGGGCGTGCCGATGCTGTGCTGGCCGCTGTACGCGGAGCAGAAGATGAATAAGCTATTCATGGTGGAGGACATGGGGATCGCCGTGGAGATGGTCGGGTGGCAGCAGGGGCTGGTCAAGGCCGGCGAGGTGGAGGGCAAGATAAGGCTTGTCATGGAGTCGGAGGAGGGCAGACAGCTCAAGAGGCGGGTCGAGGCGCACAAGGAAGGCGCCGCGGCAGCTCGCAACGACGGCGGGTCGTCGCGCCTGGCGTTTGCCCAGTTCTTAGCGGACGTGGCCAGCTTTCAGGATCGGGCACGCACTGGGGAACGGATCCCCATGGGACTCAGCGATGCATGATCTCTTTTACAGAATTTTGCCAATGTGATCCTGGCACTGGGGAAGTTTACATTGATGAATGATCTTGGCATACGCTATATGTTGCATCTTACAGTGATCATTTTCTTTTACCTGTCTACCCGTCTAAGTCGCGATTCACAAGTCGACTAGGATTTTTTATCTAAAATATTCAGTGTGTTGCAATATTTTTCTTATCTACGGAAATAGATATTTATTCACACAGTATTGTAAAACAATATAGTCTTTTCCACATATCCCAAAATCGGGTCGAGAGGTCGCGCCTCTCGGTGTCGACCGAGACTAAAGAAAAACAAACGGCGGAGACTTAGCAAAACACATTTCCTTTTATTTGAAAGTTTGACAGTTAGTGCTCATATGTTTCTTAGCTTGCATTTTGCGCTAAGCAAGGATTTATGTGAAATTGCGATTGTGACACAAGAGCATCTACAATTAAGGGATCTAGTCTGCTAGACCAAATTCCTTATAACACATTCCATATATAATGGTGTGCGTAAATGTTCAACACAGCTCACAAGTGGAGCCCACTCGTCGGTGTCCTAGGAATTTTCAAGCAATAGGACAAGGAATGAGCCCCATATTCCTTAAATATAAGGAATGAGGTGATGGTTTTAAGAAAGATCCTTAAAATTATAAGGATAATTAATGTGATACATGATCTGCTAAAGTGGTTATGTTCCATGCAATGGCAGGTTTTAAGGAATCTGACTGTATGATGATAAAATATCTGCTAGGGTCCATCGGCAGACTCCTTGCTCCCATGCTAGCGTTTTAGAAGGAAAATCGATAGCTCTCCCCCAAAAAGGAAAAACCTGGCTACCAGGGTTTGTTTCGATGGATTAAAATATATTATTAAAAATCAGTTAAAAATGTATATTGCAAAAGAAATATCCCTTTATTTGGATAAAATATGTTGATCTCAAGTTTAGTATAGTCCGGGCTCTCCCTCTCCCTTTCCCTGCCTCCCTACCTCAATAAATGTGTGGCAACTATTGCAATCTATCTTTGGATAGCCTACCGGTTATTTACTTACTTCCGATCTTCCATAATAGCTTTTGCCAGCCACCAGAAGAAACCACGCAGAATAAAATCGAAAACAAGCCTATTTATACAGGATGCAAACAGGTGGGTACTAGCTTGGTGAGCTGTGACCTACAGGTCCCTGTTAATGGAGGATAGCCATGACCATGACAGCCTCCTCTGGTTGATACCGTCGACTCCATCACCTTCAAGGTTTACATCATCTCGTCCACTTGCTTCCAGCAATTGAGCATCGAGCCCTCCCTCCACTGAGGTGGCGTCAAGAACCTCGAATCATCACTGAAGCCACCTGGGGTCACTGACAGAGAAGGACCAACACGTAGTGTTTGGAAAGTAGAAAAGGATTCCTCATCGCAGACATTGAAGGACCAACATATAGGTCGTAGCATTTCCTTCAGAGAAATAAAAGATGGCCATTAATATTTCCCGAGCTAAATACACTGGAGGTCCTAAAAGTTTCGGCGCAGTGTCACTTTAGTCCTATATCTTTCAAAATGCACCTTTAGGTCCTAATTCTGTAGTAATTGTTTCGCCTGAGGTCCTTTTTCCACTAGCGCTCGCTGATCTGCCCATGTGGCGCGTTGACCCATGCCATGTCGGCTCAGGGGCCGTGGAGGCTGCTCTATTTTACAGAAAACCCCTTATAAGCATTGTTCTTCACAATCCCCACTCCATGGCTCTCATTCTTCCCCAAATCCCATCTCTCTCTCTCTTGTGCCCTAACCCTAGCCATGGCCGGAACTTCAAGCTCCTTGGCGGGGAAGTAGCTGAAGAAGAGGAGCATGGTAGCGTTATGATGCGGAGCATCCCACGATCATCCCCATGGACGCATCTACCTCCCCTACAACACCACTTGGACCCATGACTCGAGCACGTGCAAGAGCTCTCGAAACCGAGGTGACATCACTCCTCTCACAACTCCCTTTCGATTCACATGAGACATGGTTACTACCTCAAGCGGAGACGCATTGCATACTCAGGTACCAAGGAGTTAACCATGAAGAAGCTAGGAAGCAAGGAGGACCGCAGCGGAAGACATGCGTGAAGACGGAGAGGAAAAGCGCCAAGTCCCAGACTGGCCGGACGATCCGGACGAGGGCCCGGACGATCCGGACCCCGGTCCGGACGATCCGGCTAATGCGCGCCGAAGACACCCGAAGCATCTCCATGAAGCCGGATCATCCGGACGCCGTCCCGGATCAACCGGACCCTGCACGGACATCCGGACCCCCAGCAGGACATCCGGACCTGCACCGCCACCGCCTGCACCACCAGCTCATCCAGGCCTCCACCCGGATCATCCGGCCGAGCCAGGATCATCTGGCTCCCCACCCGGATCATCCGGCCAGCGCCTGCGCGCGCGTGTTGGGCTGAGCCCATGTACCCCTTCACCCCCCTAGCCTATATATAGGACTCCTCCTCCTCACTTTGAGGCTTAGCATTGGTTTAGCTCATTTGAGATAGACCATTGCTCATACGCACCGGATCTACTCCTCGTGAGGGACCACACCTCTTCGGGGAAGATCCATCCGGATTCAAGGCCTCCATCCGGAGAAGACAATCAAGACCTCCTCACGGAGAAGAACGGCTACCTTTGTATCGTACTTTGTTGACTATGGATCTCGTGTTACTTTGTGCCTCGATGGTCTAGCACTTGTGTGATCAAATTCGTGTCGATTGAGTGTTTCTCTCGTTTTCCCCTCGTGATTTCCCTCGTGTTCTCTCGCACGTTCTTCGTGTTTCCCCGTAGGATCCACTCCAAACGTGAAAGATCGGCCCCTAGAGTTCCGCCCTACATCATCTTGGTATCATGAGCCACGTTGATCACGTTTTTGGAGCCCCTACCCCGTGTTTTCTAGCTTGATTTTGTTGTTTTCGTCCCAAATCCGAAAATCCCCATCAAAAAATAGCCCCAGATTATTTTTGTGATTTGTTGGTTTTGATGATGTTTTGTTGATTTTGATCCGTTGATTCGTTGTGTAACTCGTGGATCTTGCCTTTCCCCACCTTCTCCGCCTTGAATTCCATCCAAAATCCGCGAAATCTTCGAATTTCTCGCCGTTTTCGAGTTCACCCCGAGCAGTTCCCGAGCGTGATTGACCTGCCCGGATCATCCGGACCGTGACCCGGATCATCCGGCTCCTGGCCCGGATCATCCGGCTTCCTCTGCCGAAACTGCATTTTCTACAGTTCTCCTCCACCACCACCTACGCCTCCGCACTCCACCCACTTCGACCACCACCACCTTCACCTGCAAAACCCCCACGACACACCCTCCGTACTACCATTCAACTTTGGGTTCGAGAATTTGAGTTGTGGTTTCCCGTGTCCTATTGTGTTTCGCTATTTAGGTACGGCGTGACATCAACGTCACCACCGCTCATCTTCGTCGACTACTCATCTTCGCTACGGACGGTAACTTCGACGACATCTTTGTCACAATGTTGAGGATATCGCTTATCGTTAGCGTCTCAGTCAACCGGGGCTTAGAGATTAATGAGAAATCGACCGATTAATCGATTTTATCTGTCGACTATTAGTCGGACATTTTTTGCAAATCTCAGGTTCCCAACACTAAAATATACTATATTCAACACGAAAAAATATTGGACAGAATTGTTACCTTGATTCCAAGCCTTTGAATGCTCATATAATTACAAATAAAATAGGACAATAGTACATATTCGATAACAAAGTCCACCAAACACAAATAAACATAGTTTTTGTAAAATTAGTGCTAGGAATATGCCTGATTTATCGGTAGATTCCCGATAAATCACTTGTCAGAGCAATAAATCGGCCCAAAAGATAAATGGTGAAGATAAGGCATAATCTTATCGGTCGCCCCCCGAGTAGCGATAAATCGGGCGATAAATCGTTGAATCGGAAGATTTTTTGAACAGTGCTTTGTCATACCTTACAATTGCATTGATAACCATCATATCGCATCTTTTGCGTAGCTTACCCATCGAGACTAGCCGTTGAGTATTGTCGGCAACGTGACTTGTGCACATTAGTGATCATACTCCATAGCATACATACCATATCATCTCTTGTGTTACAAAGTTGTCATCGCATACACAATTGCTATCTTGGTTTGAAGTTTTGCATGAGAAAAGAGCTCAAAAGTGAAAGAGCCAACCAAGCTTTTAAGCAAAAGAGGAAGATAAGCAAAGAGCTTATAAGCAAGAACCATAGCATCATACTACATTAAGATTGTCATACCCGATCATCTTGGATCATATCAACGAAATACCATACATATAGCATACTTGGGATAGAGATCGTTGCATTTTTGCCTAGTAGGTTGTGTACAAGCTCCGTATCCGCCTATTGTGCAATCGTGCTAGCGTCTCTCGAGTATTATGAAACAAGAGCATTTTCGTGGTCTCCACATTTTGGCTCATTTTTGGTTTGCACAATCCCATTATTCTATTTGCGTGTGTGTTTCCGTGTTCTGCTACTTGCTTGGTCTACTTGTTCCATTTGCGAATTTGCGAATCTTTTTCAACATCTTTGAGTCAAACTAACAATTGCATCAAATTTTGTGCCACCATCCTAACCAAGCTCCACCATAAGCTTTTACTTGTGTAGGTGTGAGAACCGACAAGAATTGGTACCAAGAGTGCTATTTCATTGTCAGCATTTGAGTGAACTTGATTCATCGTCAACATCGGTCAAGGTACATTGGTATAAGTTCTTCTCCTTCTCACACTCACATTTTGCTTGGAATGATAGATAGGCCAAGTACTTCTACCAATCCACTCTTCATCGAGCAAGACGATGACATGTCATCATACGTCACCAAGAGCCACCTCTTTGGTGCACAACGAGCGCTGTATCAAGAGCAACAAGCTATGACCGACCGCATCGACAACCTCGCCACCGACTTGCGACTCTCCGAGCAACGTACCAAGGACTACTTCGACAACAAGCTCGACGCTCACAAGCAAGAGAACAATGCAAGGATGGACGAGATCCGCGCCTTGTTGGTGAACCACCCTCCTTCTACTTCTTCATACTCAAGACGGAGCCACTCAAGTCGACACTCGGATGACTCCTTCTCCGGCTCAAGTACACCTTCATCGAACACTCTTCGACGAGCCGCGCGTCAAGACCGTCATGCATCTCGGAATCCGCTACGCGACAAGCATTCACAAGAGCAAGTCAATGAGCAAAAACTTTGTCCTGCACCACATCAAGTTGCGTTTGCTCAAGCTCAAGAACGACAACGACAATGGTGCCAAGAGGAAGAACGAGTGTGTCTACACCAAGCGGAACAAGACGCCGAGGCTCAACGTCTTCAACAACAACAACGTGAAGCGCAAGCTCTTGAGGCGCAACATGCCCTTCAAGAATCAAGTCGAGCCATCACCAATCGCAATCGCGAACGGCGCAATCAAGAGGAAGCCCTTCGAGAATAAATCCAAGAGAGGAACTACCAACCGCGAGCGCAACGTCAAGTTCCTCAAGCTCCTCCACAAGCTCGTCAAGCTCCACCTCAACCTCAAGTTCAACAAGAGCAAGTTGATCATGTACTTCCTCCACGCCAAGAGCAACATGAGGATGATTACCCTCCACGTCAAGGGCGTCATCATCACCATCGCCAACAACACAATGAAGAGCAACGCTATGGAAAGCTAAAATTCACCATGCCCAAGTTCAATGGAAGCAATGACCCCGAAGAGTACCTTTCATGGGCATTGAAGGTCGACAAAATCTTTCGTTTGCACGACTATGAGGAAGAGAAGAAGATCGCTATGGCATCACTTGAGTTCCAAGACTATGTGCTCATATGGTGGGAACAAGTCCTTGAGTGCCGACAAGCAAGAGATGAATCTCCAATCACCCCTTGGGCTCAAATGAAGGATGTCATGCGAGCACGTTTTGTGCCCACCTACTACAACCGCGACCTCCTCAAGAAACTCCAACTCCTCAAGCAAGGAACAAAGAGTGTTGAAGAATACTACAAGGAAATGGAGATAGCCATGATTCGAGCCAATGTCAAGGAAGAGGATGAGCAAACAATGGCACGTTTCTTGAATGGACTCAATCATCCCATCAAGAAGATCGCCAACTTCCCGCCCTACTCCAACCTCATTGAGCTCGTGCATCAAGCGACCTAGGCGGAATGTCAAGTGCAAGATGACTTCAAGTACGCCAAGTACTCATCCAAGACCTACGACTTCTCCAACAACCAAGCTTCAACAACTCCTCCAACCTCTACATCAACCAAGCCTTCTCCAAGCAACGACGACAAGTCAAGTTACAAGAAAACTTCGACAAGTTCAAGTCATCCTCCTCCTACTACAAGCAACTTCAAGCCGCGTGCTTCATCATCTACTCCGACCGATGAGTCCGTCAAGACAAGCTCCTTCAAGTGTTTCACTTGCGGCGGCCGAGGCCACAAGTCTTATGAATGCACAAACAAGCGCACCATGATCCTCAACGACGATGGCACCTATGACTCCATGGTGACCAGGAGATGGAAGCCCTTGAGCAAGTGGCCATGCACCGGCGAGTGAATGAGGATGAAGATGATCAAGTCTTTTGTGATGAGGATTCGAGGCCCGCTCTCGTTGTCTCTAAAGTCTTGAGTCTTCAACATCAACAAGAAGAAGACCAAAGATGCCACATCTTCCACACTAAAGCCGCATCAATGGAAGGTCCGTCAAGGTCATCATCGATGGAGGTAGTTGTCACAACTTGTCAACTGAAGAACTCTGCTCCAAGCTTCAATTGGTCAAGATGAAGCACCCGCACCCCTACAAAGTCCAATGGCTAAGTGACTCGGCACTATCCAAGTTGAGCATACGGTCCAAGTCTCCTTCAAAATTGGTTCATATGAGGACACTTTGGAGTGTGATGTCGTCCCAATGTCCGTTTGCCACCTCCTTCTTGGTCGACCATGGCAATTCGACCGTGGTGTCATCCACAACGGGCGTACCAATCACTATAGCTTCAAGATGAAAGGGAAGGAGTATGTGCTACGACCTATGTCTCCTAGTCAAGTGATAGCCGACAAGCAAGCCACCCATCGTGGAGAGAAGAGTGAGAAAGTGATCCACCAAAAAGTGAGTGAGAGCCACAAGCCAAACTTGAGCGCCTCTTCGCCTAGAGAGAAAAACCTGGCCCTATTTGCCACAAAAAGTGAGATGAGAGAAGTGTGTGAGAACCCATCGAGTGTTACGCACTTTGTCCTTGTGTGCAAAGATGGGGAACCAAAAGCTAACACCTCTCACGAGCTACATTTAGTGTTTCAATCTCTTTTGCAGGAATTCCAAGATGTTTTCCCCGATGAGCTACCTCCGGGTCTACCTCCTCTACGAGGCATTGAGCATCGAATCGACCTCATCCCCGGAGCGGCCCTTCCAAACAAAGCTCCATATCGCGTCAACCCCGAAGAAACTAAGGAGATCCAACGGCAAGTACAAGAACTAATCGACAACGGTCATGTACGTGAAAGTTTAAGTCCTTGTGCCGTTCCCGTTATACTTGTGCCTAAGCAAGATGGATGTTTTCGCATGTGTTCCGATTATAGACCCATAAACGCTATTACCGTTCGCTATAGGCATCCCATTCCTCGCCTAGATGATATGCTTGATGAACTTAGCGGTGCCGCCTTTTTCTCAAAAATTGATCTTAAAAGTGGCTATTATCAAATCCGCATACAAGAAGGTGATGAGTGGAAAACTGCTTTCAAAACCAAATTTGGCTTGTATGAGTGGTTAATTATGCCTATAGGTTTATCGGAAGCTCCCGGTACTTTCATGAGACTTTGTGCTTCGTCCTTATATTGGAGTGTTTGTTGTGGTTTACTTTGATGATATTCTTGTGTTTAGCAAAACCATGAAAGAGCATCTTAATCATGTTAGGGCTGTTTTGCAAACCCTTCGCAAGGAACGTCTTTATGCCAACTTGAAAAAATGCACGTTTGGTGTTGACAAACTTGTTTTCTTGGGTTTCGTTGTCTCTTCCAAGGGTGTCCATGTTGATGAATCTAAAATTGAAGCAATTAAAACTTGGCCCCAACCCACTAATTTGCAACAAGTGCGTAGCTTTCTTGGCCTTGCGGGTTTTTATCGTCGCTTTGTGAAAGACTTTAGCACTATTGCCGCTCCTTTGCATGCTTTGAGTAAGAAGAATGCTCCTTTTGTTTGGGGATCTTTGCAATCCACCGCTTTTGATGAGCTCAAGTCTTTGCTTACTCATGCACCGATTCTTGCTTTGCTCAACTTTGAGAAAACTTTTGAGGTTCATTGTGATGCAAGTGGTACCGGAATTGGCGGAGTTTTGATGCAAGAAAAACGAGCCATTGCATATTTTAGTGAAAAACTCTCCGGTGCTCAACTTAACTATCCCATCTATGACAAAGAATTGTATGCTTTAGTGTGTGTGCTACATGTTTGGGAACATTATCTTAGATCTCATGAGTTTGTCATACATACCGATCATGAAACGCTTAAGTACTTAAAAGGTCAAACTAAGTTGAACAAGCGTCATGCCAAATGGAGTGAATTTATTGAATCTTTCCCCTATGTGATCAAGTACATTAAGGGTAAGGAAAATGTAGTTGCGGATGCACTTTCACATATATGCACGCTTGTCACTAAAATTGAGTTGAATGTTATTGGCTTTGAGCACATAAAAGACGTGTACGCTAATGATTCATCTTTTGCTACTCCTTATGCTAAATGTTTGACCCATACATCTTGGGAACGATATTACATCAAGGATGGTTATCTTATGAGAGCTAACAAACTATGCATTCCCGAGACTTCTCTTCGTTTGCTCCTTTTGCAAGAGGCTCATGGAGGTGGACTCATGGGACATTTTGGACGCGACAAGACATTCTCCACTCTTTCCAAGAACTACTTTTGGCCCAAGATGTTCCGTGACGTCTCACGCTTCACCAAACGATGCTCTACATGTCGCAAAGCTAAGTCTAAAGCTCAATCCCATGGTCTACACTTGCCTCTTCCTATTCCTTATCAACCTTGGGAAGACATTAGCATGGATTTTGTACTTGGTTTGCCTAGAACTCAAAATGGAAAGGATTCCGTGGTTGTTGTTGTGGACCGATTTTCTAAGATGGCACATTTCGTTCCTTGCAGCAAGATAGACGATGCTTCACACGTTGCAAATCTCTTTTGTAGGAAAATCTTGCGCCTCCATGGAGTACCAAAGACAATCGCCTCCGACCATGACGTCAAGTTCTTGAGTTACTTTTGGAAGACGCTATGTGCCAAGCTAGGAATCAAGCTCTTTTTCTCATTCGCATACCATCCTCAAACCGACGGCCAAACGGAGGTGATGAACCGGACGCTCTCCACTCTACTTCGCATGTTGATCAAAAAGAACATCAAGGAGTGGGAGTCATGTCTACCCATCGCCGAGTACGCCTACAACCGTGCAAGACATTCGACTACTGGCAAGGCCCCCTTCGAGGCCGTTACTGCTTCAACCCATTGTCCCCATTGGACATTCTACCTCTTCCTCTACAAAAGCGCACCAACATGGATGTGAGTGCACGGGCAAGCTACATCAAGAAGATGCATGAGGATACAAGGAACACCATCGAGCGCCAAGTACAACGACTTGCGACCAAGCTCAACGTCAACAAGCAACCCATGATCTTCAACATAGGCGATCTCGTGTGGTTACACATTCGCAAGGACCGCTTCCCAACGAACGCAAGTCCAAATTTCTCCCTCGAGCCGATGGATCCTTCAAGGTGCTAGCACGCTACAACAACAAAACTTACAAGATCGACCTACCAAGCGACAAGTACAACGTGAGCGACATCTTCAACGTCAAAGACCTCTCGCCTTACCATGGTGATGAAGATTTCGATATGAGGTCGGAACTTTCCCAAGGGGGGGGGGGGGAGATGATGCGGATCATCCCACGATCATCCCCATGGACACATCTACATCCCCTACAACACCACTTGGACCTATGACTCGAGCACGTGCAAGAGCTCTCGAAACCGAGGTGACATCAATCCTCTCATAACTCCCCTTCGAATCACATTAGACATGGTTACTACCTCAAACGGAGACGCTTTGCATACTCAGGTACCAAGGAGTTAACCATGGAGAAGGTAGGAAGCAAGGATGACTGAGGGAGTTCCGGACTAGGGGGTGTCCGGATAGCCGAACTATCATCATCGGCCGGACTCCAAGACTATGAAGATACAAGATTGAAGACTTCGTCCCGTGTCCGGATGGGACTTTCCTTGGCGTGGAAGGCAAGCTTGGCGATACGGATATGTAGATCTCCTACCATTGTAACCGACTCGTAACCCTAACCCTATCCGGTGTCTATATAAACCGGAGGGCTTTAGTCCGTGGGACTAACAACAATCATACCATAGGCTAGCTTCTAGGTTTAGCCTCTTTGATCTCGTGGTAGATCCACTCTTGTAACACACATCATCAATATTAATCTAGCAGGACGTAGGGTTTTACCTCCATCAAGAGGGCCCGAACCTGGGTAAAACATCGTGTCCCTTGTCTCCTGTTACCATCCGCCTAGACGCACAGTTCGGGACCCCTACCCGAGATCCGCCGGTTTTGACACCGACATTGGTGCTTTATTGAGAGTTCCTCTGTGTCGTCACCGATAGGCTCGATGGCTCCTTCGATCATCAACAACGATGCGGTCCAGGGTGAGACTTTTCTCCCCGGACAGATCTTCGTGTTCGGCGGCTTTGCACTACGGGCCAATTCGCTTGGCCACTGGAGCCGATCGAAAGCTACGCCCCTGGCCGTCAGGTCAGATTTGGAAGTTTAAACTATACAGCCGACATCCGCGGAGACTTGATCTTTGACGGATTCAAGCCGCAGCCAAGCGTGCCGCACTGTCTCGATGGGCATGATCTAGCTCTGCAGCCGAACAAAGCCACGAGGCCGCACTGAATCCGCTCCACCCTTAATCCGGGCCGGATTCCCCAATCGAGGACGAGTGGTTGGACACCGCCTCGGGGCTTTAATCCCTGGCGATCGAGTCAAGTCCATCCTGTCCTTTGCGAAGACATCGACTCCGGGTGCCGGACTCCTCTCCGACTCCGAACCCTCCGCGCCCTTGCTAATCGAATCCGATTGGGCGCCGTTATGGAGTTCACGGTCATGACATCTTTCAGCACTCGCCTTTGGCGACATCCTGAATTCACTAAAGTCTCTCTTTATCCGAAAGCCCTGGCCGGACCACGGTCAGGAAGGTTGGGATACGGACGACGAAGAAATTCAACGCCCACCCACCACCCACTTCGTAGCCACTGTCGATAGCCTACACGACGTGCTCGATTTCGACTCCGAAGACATCGACGGTATGGACGACGATGTAGGAGACAACAATGAACTAGCACCTATAGGATGCCGGAGAACCTCATCCCATGATGTATACATGGTGGATACACCTAAAGGAAATGAAGACGAGGAGCAACGGGACGCTACGAAGGATAAATCCCTCGAAAAGCAGTCAAAACGGCAACGTAAACGCCGAACAAAGTCCCGCCTCAACAAAGACCCAGCCATAGAGCTGGGCGAACCGGTGGACAACGAACAAGCTATCGAGCAATCGTCCGAACAAGACAACTTGGATAAACAATCTGTCCCCGGCAAAGACAACAGTCCGGACGATCTCACGCCGGACAAACTATTGGAGCAAAATGACCTCCAGAAAAGGCTCGTCGCCACTACGCGTAGCCTGAAAAAGCAGAAGCGGAAGCTCAAAACAGCGGAAGATGCACTCAGGATCAGATGGAGCAAAGTATTCAGCACCGCAGACAAGTACGGCGACAGTCGCCGAACAAAGAGCTACCCGAAAAGAAAGCTACTGCCCGAATTCGACGAGGAGGCCTTAGAGCCCCCACAATTAAAAAGTAAGAAGGCCACCCGGTCGGATGGACGACCCCACGGCAAAAAGAGAGCGGTGAATGGCGCCGCACACAAGCCAATATGCGATCCGCATAAGGATTCACATCAAGAGGATGGCCCAGTTAGGTCCATCTATGGGCCAAGAAAGCAGGCTCGTCAAAGCAATGCAATACGCCAAAATTCCGAAGATCACGGCACACCCAAATATAGGGGCGCCGCACACCCCCTATGTTTCACCGATGAGGTGCTGGATCATGAATTTCCAGCGGGATTCAAACCCGTAAACATAGAGGCATACGACGGAACAACAGACCCTGGAGTCTGGATCGAGGATTACATCCTCCACATACACATGGCTAGAGGAGACGATCTCCACGCCATAAAATACTTACCCCTTAAACTCAAAGGGCCAGCTCGGCATTGGCTTAAAAGCCAATACCATTGGAAGCTGGGGAGAGCTCGAGGATGCATTTCGGGAAAATTTTCAGGGGACTTATGTCCGCCCTCCGGATGCAGACGGTCTAAGTCACATAACTCAACAGCCCGGAGAGTCAGCCCGGAAATTCTGGAACAGGTTCCTCACTAAAAAGAACAAAATAGTCGACTGTCGGACGCCGAAGCCTTAGCAGCTTTCAAACACAAGGTCCGAGACGAATGGCTCGCCAGACACCTCGGCCAAGAAAAGCCAAGAACAATGGCCGCATTAACAAGCCTCATGACCCGCTTTTGCGCAGGAGAAGACAGCTGGCTGGCTAGATGCAGCACCAGCGACCCGAGTACATCCGAAATCAGGGATGGAAATGGGAAATCACGATGCAGAAAAGATCAGCGCCGGATTCAAAAGCTCTCGGCCGAACAACAAAACACTGCCCCTAAAGGATAACAGTGACGAGCTATCTAACCTAAACAAGATTCTGGATAGACTGTGTCAAATACATGGTACCTCCGGGAAGCCTGCAAACCATACCCACAGAGATTGTTGGGTCTTCAAGCAGTCCGGCCGCCTTAACGCACACAAGGGACTCGACACACCAAGGGAAGATGATGACGAGCACCACAAGCAGAGCCCCGGAAAACAAAAGAATTTCCCACAAAAGGTTAAAACAGTAAACTCACTTCACGTGATCAAAGGGAAAAACAGAGCGGCGCCCACTAAAAGGCGCACCGCACATTGGTTGTCAAAACCAATCACCTTCGACCATCAGGACTATTCCGAAAATATCCGGAACGCAGGATGGACTGCCTTGATATTGGATCCTATAATCGACGGATTCCAATTTACACAAGTCCTCATGGATGGCGGCAGTGACATCAACCTGATATATCAGGACACAATCCGCAGGATGGGGATAGACCCAACCAAAATTCGCCATAGCAACACCTCCTTCAAAGGGGTAATGCCAGGCCCATATGCCCATTGTTCGGGCTCCCTACTGCTAGAAGTTGTGTTCGGTTCATCCGACAACTTCCGTCGTGAAAAGTTAGTCTTCCATGTCGCCCCATTTAAAAGTAGCTATCAAGCACTATTGGGACGCGAAGCTTTCGCCCGCTTTAACGCAATACCGCATTACGCATCTCTTACACTTAAAATGCCCGGTCCACGCGACATCATCTCATTAAAAGGGAGTATTAAGTGTCACTCGAGCACGGAAGAATGCGAGGCTGCCTTAACAGCCCCACACTAATCCGGCTCCGCTAACCAAAGCACCTAAATAGGTAATTCGAACCCCGGACACGGCTAGACGAGTCCGGCGCCTACTAGCGACATACCCCCATACAAGGGGCTGCATGCATGTACAACAAGAGACGATAAAGCTCAATTTCATTCACTTCTTCGAACCGTACTCTGTTTATTTAATATTAAGTACACCTTTCGCACGACCCTTTTTCTTTCAAACTAAGTTTCTCTCTTTTACAGATGAACAACGTGCTACACCCGTCCAGGATACGGCACAACGGAGACACAGGCGCAGACGTGCAGTAGGGACCCATTGCAAGGATTATTTTCAGATTAAGACCCTGCGTAAACCTTTTTTCACTGTCTCTTGTTGATATACATCCCCCCGCTTCCTTAATATAATCGAGGAGGAGGCTGGTGCTTTGGCATTGGCCGCACCAGAATTTTTTGCGCGTACCTAGACACCAGGGGCTTAGGGCATTATTCTGCCCATTTTCATAAAGACCGAATACCTTAGGGAGTCTTCGGCGTCTCGAGTTAGGCCTTATATGCATCAGCTCCGAATCATGTCTTTGGTCAAATGTTGGGTTGCCCGGCTCCTGTGTTTTGCTGCCTTACGTTCCGTTTTCATGGCTAACGCGGCACCAGGAGAACTACTACGATTGTGCCCCGGTTCGGCCGGGCGAGCACCTCAGTAGAGAAAGCCGAAAACTGACTGTCATGATATAGCGAGAGACTGGTCAACCACTCGATGACTCACTGGAATGTTTAGGATTCCTTCGCATTAACAACGGACCGGTTTTTCGGTCAGGCACATACGCACCCCGGGTTCGGGAGAGTGCGGTGCCCCCAGGGGCTATATAGTAGCCCCACCCTCGAACTCCCATGGCTAAGTGAAAGTGATAAAGCATTATAGTCCGGTTGCCTGGTTTGCTACGCTATCACCTCCTTAACAGGACCAAGACGTTGGATTAAGTGTGAAAAAGCGCTTTCTTTGCAAACACCCCCGCACTATGTGCGTGGGGGCTGAAGCCAAGGACTGCCATCTTTCAGGTTATATTTACATATACATAAACGGCCGCACAGGGAGTAGTTTGCTACTTGAATGCACAAGTATAAAAAGCACTTATATTACATTTAAACATTGTTTTCACAAAGCATACATGTCATTTAAACATAATATCCTTCGAGCACTGCATCTCTATTAAACGAGCGCCCGGCAGGACTTCTTCAAAGTAGTGCTCGGCAGGTACTCGGCCTCTGTCCGAATCCTGGGATGCAACGTCAGTGGCCTTCATCTCTGCCCAGTATGTCTTGACACGGGCAAGAGCCATCCGCGCTCCCTCAATGCACGCCGATCGCTTCATTGCATCGATACGCGGCACCGCATCAAGAAACTGCTGCACTAAACCAAAATAGCTCTTCGGCTGGGGTCCGCCCGGCCACAAGTGAGTCAAGACATGCTTCATGGCAAATCCGGACAATCGATTCAGCTCGGCCCATTCGGCCAACCGATCGGTCAGCGGCAGAGGACGCTCCGGACTATGGAATTGCAACCAATATAACTCTTCCCTTCTGTGCCCCTTCTGGCCCTGGAAGTGTTCAACCGCGTCCACAGCGCTCGCCGCCAAGTCCAGATAAGCATCCTCTGAACTCCACAATTTATCCAACTGAGCATACTTTGGATCTGTATATTTCCTCCGCAGCAGAAACGGTTTTCCAGCCGCAATTGCCCCGGCCTGACTCAGCTCCTCCTTGGCAGCTCTCAAAGCCGATTGGGCATTCTTGGATTCGGCGGCGGCCTTCTTTAGGCCCTCTTGTCCCACTTGACGTTCTTTTTCAAGAACCTCGCAGCGATCGGTAGTATTCCTCAACTTTTTGGCCATACCGGCCATCTCCTCTTTGCTTCGGCAGTGAGCAGCCCGTTCAGCTTCTAGCTCTTCAGCTGCCTTTAAAGCGGCCGCATTACCAATTCTGGCTTGCTCTTTCGCTCGGGCGAGTTCTGCCCGCAGCTCTTCCACGGCAGTGGCACCATCTGCATTAAGCATATGATTAGTAAGACATGGGCGTCAAGCTCCCCTACCAGGTGTCCGCATAGAAGTCGCATACCTTGTGACTCGTCAAACCGTTTATTGATCAGCGCGATGTCCGCATCCGCCTCGTCAAGTTGCCGCTTTAGTTCGGCATATTCATCAGTACGGCTGGCCTCCGGACGCCCCGCCACCTGTTTAGGAGCGGCGATATGTTAAAATCGAGATTTGATCTCGCACGTTGTCAATTTTGACAACATACCGAGTCTCAGGGGCTACTATCTATACAGGGCGCATTTTATATGCATAACTGTCAGAAGGTACATCATTTTTGCGTACCTCAAACCCCGTCAGTAAGCTTATGACGGCTTCATGCTCCGCTCTCCGCGGATGCGATTCTTTCAATCACCGTACCCATTAGAGCACGGTGATCCTCTGAAATAGCCGCTCGCCCGAGCAGATCCTTCAGCTCCTCCGACCGCACGCCCCTTGGCGCCGGACCTTCCGGCCCCGCCGGACTTGGGGGAACCCTCCGCGACGACACCTCCGGGTCGTCCGCTTCACATGAGGGTGCGACAGGTGGAGGCGTTTCGCTCTCCATCATCTCCGGACGAAGATCCCCCGAAGACGAGCTCTGCTGAGAAGAGCTGAGGTTCGAACTACAAGGTACAATTTCGGTTATCTTCATAAATAAATACAAGGATGTTCCTTATTTACAAAGACCCCTTCTTTTTTACTTACGGCTGGCTGGAGGGCTGATCCCCTAGGGGAAATAATGCGGCTTGGTTACTTCCCACCGCCGGACTCTCTGCCGAAGATTCCTTCCCCTTCTTTGAGGCCTTGACCTCCGGATCTTCCGAAGCGGTCCTCTTCTCTCCTCAGAAGGTGGGACTCTTAATCCCTCCTTCCTTGATATCCTCCTTCGCAGAGGCGGTTGCTTCCCCGCTCCCCCCTTCGCCTTCTTCAAAAGGCGCGACCTTCAACATCTTGGTCAGCATGGGATCGGGCGTGGTCTCCGGGAGGGGAGCCGGACACCTTATTAACTTTGCCTTGGCTATCCACTCCTGTTCAAGAAACGGCTCCTTTAAAGGGCATATATATATATATATGAAATAAATGAATGAACAGCTTGTCCGGTTACAGGACTACTTACTTGAGTATCTGGGCGATTGCAGCTTAGTCCTGCGTCCTCGGTCAAGTCCGGACACTTCTCTTGTGATCCGAAGAACAGTTTATACATCTCCCCGGGCGTTCTGCCCATAAAATTTTGGAGAGCTCGTGGTCCCTCCGGATTGAATTCCCACAGGCGGAGGGGGCGACGTTTGCAGGGCTGAAGGCGCCGGATCACCATAACTCGCGCCATCGCAACCAGATTGATCCTCTTTCCGGAGATCTCGAATGCGGCCCTGCAGCAGGGGAACGCCCTGGACGGCCCCCGCTTGAGCCCCTTGTTGACCCATGATGCCAGGCGCTGTGGTGGACCTGAGCGGAAGGCAGGGAGCGCCGCCCATTTGGTGCCCCTGGGAGCGGTGATATAAAACCACTCCCGTTGCCACAAACCAAGATCCTCTTGAAAAGAGCCCTCGGGCCACGGAGCATCAACACATTTGCTTATGACCGCCCCTCTGCACTCCGCTTGCTGCCCCTTGATCATCTTTGGCTCCACCTTGAAGGTCTTGAGCCACAATCCAAAGTGGGGGGTAATATGGAGGAAGGCCTCACATACGACAATGAATGACGAGATATGAAGGATGGACTCCGGATTCAAGTCATGGAAATCAAGCCCGTAATAAAACATGAGCCCCAGCACAAAGGGATCCGTCGGGAAGCCTAAACCCCGACGGAAGTGAGACACGAACACCACGTTCTCACCAGGCTCGGGAGTGGAAATGACCTGCCCTGGAGCAGGCAGCCTGTGCGAGATCTCGCCGGTTAGATACCGGCGCCTCGCAGCTTTAGCACATCTTCTTCGTGGACGGAGGAAGACATCCATCGGCCGTGTTGGTCGGAGCCGACATCGCCGAAAGTCCGCGCGCTGAATCTGAAGCTTTGGGTGTTGGAACTCGGCGAGGCGAACTCGATAGAGGGTGTAAAAAGGAGAGGGCCTTGGTCTCATTGTAAAGAGCTTGAATACCAAGAGCCCACCCCGTGGTCGATTAGGACTCACCTTCGATAGAGAAGGCAGGCCAACGTGCATGGTTGGGTTACCCACGTCCGTATTGATGAGAATCCCGGAATAAGGGGGCACGATCTACGCTTTGATAAGACGTGCCAAGGAAACCGCCTCGTTAAACACGCTGAGGTGGAACAATAAAAACGATTCATATAAAGGCCTGGCCGTGGTGTGATGTCACGCCCGCGGAATACGTCAGCAGATCTGTGCAAAAATTATTCTCTCTACGGTGTTATGTGGAACTTGTTTTGCAGAGCCGGACACTATCCTTGTGTTCAAAACCTTCTATGAAGTATTCAGGGAGGAACCCGCCTCGCAATGTCAAGACAATCAACGCGCCGGACTCGCTGTCATTGAAGCCTGGTTCAGGGCTACAGAGGAGTTCCGGACTAGGGGTGTCCGGATAGCGAACTATCATCATCGGCCGGACTCCAAGACTATGAAGATACAAGATTGAAGACTTCGTCCCGTGTCCGGATGGGACTTTCCTTGGCGTGGAAGGCAAGCTTGGCGATACGGATATGTAGATCTCCTACCATTGTAACCGACTCTGTAACCCTAATCCTATCCGTGTCTATATAAACCGGAGGGCTTTAGTCCGTGGGACTAACAACAATCATACCATAGGCTAGCTTCTAGGGTTTAGCCTCTTTGATCTCGTGGTAGATCCACTCTTGTAACACGCATCATCAATATTAATCTAGCAGGACGTAGGGTTTTACCTCCATCAAGAGGGCCCGAACCTGGGTAAAACATCGTGTCCCTTGTCTCCTGTTACCATCCGCCTAGACGCACGGTTCGGGACCCCCTACCCGAGATCCTTCGGTTTTGACACCGACAATGACCGGAAGCGGAAGACATGCATGAAGACGGAGAGGAAAAGCGCCAAGTCCCAGACTAGCCGGACGATCCGGACGAGGGCCCGGACGATCCGGACAGAGCCCGGATGATCCGGACCCCGGTCCGGACGATCCGGCTAATGCGCGCCGAAGACACCCGAAGCCTCTCCATGAAGCCGGATCATCCAGACGCCGTCCCGGATCATCCGGACCCTGCCCGAAATCCGGACCCCCAGCCGGACATCCGGACCTGCACCGCCACAGCCTGCACCACCAGCTCATCCGGGCCTCCACCAGGATCATCCGGCCGAGCCCGGATCATCTGGCTCCCCACCCGGATCATCCGGCCAGCGCTTGCGCGCGCGTGTTGGGCTGAACCCATGTACCCCTTCACCCCCCTAGCCTATATATAGGACTCCTCCTTCTCACTTCAAGACTTAGCATTGGTTTAGCTCATTTGAGATAGAACATTGTTCATCCGCACCGGATCTACTCCTCGTGAGGGACCGCACCTCTTCGGAGAAGATCCATCTAGGTTCAAGGCCTCCATCCGGAGAAGACAATCAAGACCTCCTCACGGAGAAGAACGGCTACCTTTGTATCGTCCTTTGTTGACTTTGGATCTCGTGTTACTTTGTGCCTCGATGATCTAGCACTTGTGTGATCAAATTTGTGTCGGTTGAGTGTTTCTCTCATTTTCCCCTCATGATTTCCCTCGTGTTCTTCCGCGCATTCTTTGTGTTTCCCCGTAGGATCCACTCCAAACGTGAAAGATCGGCCCCTAGGGTTCCGCCCTACATCACGTTGTCATCGGGTATGTCGTTGCCTCTGGTGGTGTGCCCTTGTTGTCGTGTCCGTAGCACCATTAAGCTTCAGTCAAAATCTACTGCCAACCATGGAAGGGTATTCTACAAGTGCCCCAACCATCGCGTAAGAACCAAGAATTTGAGATTTTGAAGCCTTTTTCTTTGATTCTATCCCATTTGTATTTTTCTAAATTGTTAAATTTCGTCCAGGTTGGACCAAATCCTTGCCAACACTACTTCTGGGAAGATGGCCCAGATAACTATGTTAATTTTTCTAGTTAGGAATGGCCACTTATCTATTGGAATAACAGGAGGATCTGGAGGTAGCTCTGTTCATTCTTGGGGCGACATAGAAAGTGAAGAGGCAGAGGAGGAAGAAGATAGTGGTGTTGCAATTTATCTCGTCAACTGATGGACCCTGAATCGACGTGGCAGCGGTCAACGCACCACGCGAGTGAGCGCTAGTGGAAAAAAGGACCTCGGCTGAACCACTTACTATAGAATTAGAGCATCTCCAGCCGTTGGCCCCCAAGAAGGCGCCTAAAATCGCCGCCGGGGGGCGAGCCGGCGCAAAAAACCGGCCTGGGGGCGAGTTGGTCCCCAGTCGCCGGCCCCAGGGCCGCCCCCAGGCGCGTCTAATTGTTTTAAAAAAAGGAAAGTTCGGCAACGTTCAGTTAAACACGGCTAAATTCAACAAAACTTCGACGAGTTCATACATATTTAAAATATTTTACAGAAAAGAAAAGAACGCTACTAGGCCCGCCGCCGCCGCCCTCGCCACATGCCGCCCTTGAAGCTCTACATGCCGAGGCGCCTATAGAACTGCATGTAGTCACCGCCGCCGCCGCCGCCGTTGTCGCCGCCTCCTCCACGGCCGCCGTCCTTGCTACACCCTTCCCAGGTTGGCGCGGCGGGTTGGACGGTCCGGGCGTCCTCGTCCTCGTCGCTGTCGAGGATCACCACGCCATGCTCGTCCTCGCGCCCACACCTGCGGGTGGTAATCTCCTCCAGGGCTCGGCGTTGCCGGACCATCTCGTCGCGGAGGTAGTCGTCCCGCCCACTATAGGGCCTCATCGTCGGAGAAGCCGCGGGGAGGCGGGGCTCCGCCTTCGTCCTGACGAGGACGAGACATCCAGAGGTGGGGAGGAGTCGGTGATGCGGACGCCGGAGCTGCGGGTGCGGTGGCGGACCGGTGTGTCCTGGGGCTCCGGCTTGACGGGGCGGAGGCAGGGAGAGCCAGTCGAGCGGCCGGACGAGGAGGAGGACGCCCCGGTCCATGTGCCTCGGCGTCCACAAGCTCCAACGCCGGCGGGAGAAGGACGGTGGAGCGGGGTACTCCAGCCTGGGCGTGTTGCCGCCCTCGATGTACTCGAGGACGGCCTCCAGCGTGCGTCCAGGCACGCCCCACCATCGGCGGCGGCCTTCGGAGTTGAGCCTCCCGGAGGGTACGACGCCGTTGGTGGCCTCGAGCTGCTCGGCGTGGCGGCGACGGAAGTAGGGCTCCCACAGAGGGCTGTCGGGGACGTACCGTGGACCTTCACTCGCCGCCTGCGGCAGAGAGGCACGGATACGCGCGATCTCCGCATGCCGCGCCGCCCCGGTGGGCGGTGGTGGCACCGGGACCCCGCCGGCGCTGATCCTTCACGCCCCGGGCACCCGCATGTCCGGCGGGACCGGGTGCTCGGCCTTAAAGAGGAGCCGAGCTTCGTCCTCGTGAAGGTGGCGGCGGCCGAAGCCGTTCGCTGCCGCGCCTTCGCCTGGGAAACGCTCGGCCATGGTTAAACTGGAGACGGCGAGAGGAGAGGGAGGAACGGGCGTCGATGATGGAGTGTTTGTGCGTCACCGGCGCGCTGGGGGTGGCTTATATAGGCGGAGGCGCCGCGCGTACGCGTGGCCGCCGTGTGTACGCGTGGCGGGCGAGGGACGCGCGTCGTCCGGTCTTCACAGCGCCGCCCGCCAGGCATCAATGGAGGAGGCTGACCGGCGCGGCAGCGCGCGGCAGCTTTGGCATTGATTCGCCGCGGGAACAGAGGCGATGAGGACGACGAAGCGGCGAGAAGAGCCGAGTTGCAACCAAGGAGGCCCCGCCGGTTTTCGCGCCAAAAACATTTCGGCCGGCGCCCCCAAGCGCCTGGCAGCGCGCCGGGTTCGGCCTGGGTCCGCCGGCGCCAATTTCGGTCCGAGTCGGTGAAAAATGGGCCTTTGAGGGCGCTACTGGGCTGTTTTTTGGGCGCCGGCGCGAAAAAATCGCCTAGAAAGGCCGTTCTGAGGGCGCGGCTGGAGATAATCTTAGGACCTAAAGGTGCATTTTCAAAGATATAAGACTAAAGTGACACTACGTCAGAACTTTTAGGACCTCCAATGTATTTAACTCATATTTCCCATCTGACATGGTATAATGCGTAGACAAGAGCTCCCGCAAGACAATGCAATCAGAATGCACAAAATCATTCCATACTGATATTATGAATCATTTGTCATCTCTAGATTAATATTTCATCTTCAGTGGAAGGTGATTTGCTATGACTCCTAATTTAATTACCAGGAGTATTTTCAACTTACACCACATACAGCAGGCGACTCTCTGAAGTTTTGACTCCAGTGGGAGCCTCCAATTGATGCAGTCAATGCCCCATAGTCACTTGCCGCTTTCAGAAGTAGCTCCCAGAATTGTTTCTGAGGAGAAGCAAGTACAGTGAGTAGGAAAAAGTGTGCTTCGCTCAAGAAACCACACGTTCCTTTGTAAAGAAATCACCCAAGCAAGTGGAGCTACGATTCTCCTCCATATATCAATTAAGAAGGCCAAGAATCAGAAAAATGGATGTAGGTTGCTACTTGATACGCATTTTCAGTTTGCATGTGTAAGTTCTTGAATGAATGAATGATATATTTTCTATAAAAAACTGAAATCAAAATGATCAAGAACCCGACCTGGTATTCAGCTTCAACAGGAATGCAATCAAGCGATTAAGGTTGCTGCAGACGGGCAATAATGCGGTCCTGATAGAAAAGGGGTGTTATTTTGATACCCAGATCTTATAATTGGTGGATTTATATTGTATATGGAGCAGACAACAACACAGACAGAACTTTCTTCACAGAATAACCTGAGTAACAGGTGGTCCCAAGAAAGAAAGTAAAGTAAAATTAATGATTTCTGACTTCCAGTACCTTTTTTTTCATGGATATGGTTCATGATGCAACCGAAAAGATGCATAGGGCTAGTTTCTCCTTTGGCCATCCACACAGATGCATGTAAAGGGTTGGAAAATGCAGTAAAATGTTTTCCCCATGCTGAGCAAGAGGAGTGCTTTGGACATATGTGGATGAATCTGATAAAAAATTCAGAGGAGATGAATTTGGGCGATGTGGCCAGCAGCAAGATCCTACACCGCATGCACACATTCCTATCACCTTGGTAAGATATTGGCATCATGTAGTGATAATGAATTTGCTTCATGGTTGAACACCCACCATTCTCTGTTGTGGTATAGATCAGGTTTTAATACTGCCATAAAATGTGATCATATCAATAACAACTTGGCAGAAAGTTTTAACAACAAAGTGAAGGATTTGAAAGACTTGCTGTGCATGACATGGTGGATCAAATAAGGATCATGATCATGCTTGTGGGAGTTAAGAGGAAAAATTGCTAATATTTTGAAGGGGACAAGCTTCCAGCAAAGGGTACAACAGGTGGTCAACAGGAGTAGAAATCTTTCACATCTATCTATTGAGAAATCTTCCTTGTGGGGTGCTGAAGTTAGAGATACAAAGAGTGGCAAGAGCATGTGGTAAATACTGAGTTGCATGAGTGCACTTGCCAAGAGTGGCAACACACTGGAAAACCATGTGAGCATTCCATACTTTTTTTGGCATCTAAACCTAGGTTAAATATGCACCCATATTTGCATGAGTATTATTTAGTACAAAAATTTAAAGCTGCATTTGCAAGTCCAATTCCTGCATCGATCGACCAATCTCAAAGGGCCTGAGGTGGAAATAGAATTTACCTTGTGTCCCCTGTCACTAGAAGAAAGGCTGGGAGGCCTAAACAGAGCAGATTCAAAGCTTGGTTTGAGAAAGGTGGTTGTAGTAAGAAGGGAAAAGGAAAAGGAAAAGAATGATAAGCCCAAAAGGGCTAAAAAGGTAACAAAATAGGTGCAAGTTGTGTGAGGTACTTGGGCATAGAATTGGTTCATCCAAGTGCATCTACACCCTCAGAGGCCAAAGTATGTTTATGTTACTGTTTTTGCAAGTTTTTGATTTTGCTACTTGTTCTAGTATCTAACCAAGTCAAATGCTTTATTTTTAGGAGGAAGCGCAGAAAAGCCAAACCGCGGTCACGATAGGCCTTCTAGAAGGATTCGCGGGGCGATCCGTGGGCTCCAATCTGATTGGCCACCGCTTTTTCTCTCTCGACGCACAGATAACGCTGAGCGGGGAGCATCTATGACCGCTAATGAGCGGATCGGGCCCGGAGAGTCTGGCGCGGCGCAAGACGGTCCGTCGAGAGGGGGATGGGCTGCATGCGAGAGGGTCAATGACATCTAGGCCATCCCTGTCCCATGCATGCCATGCAACGTCGCAGCCTAGCTATTCTTTGCTCGTGAACACCTAGCTATTTGCATGCGGGATTGCATGCACGCATCGATGCAGTAAAGCACGGCAGGGCCGCAGCGATAGGTACTTACGTCCGATCTAAGCTATTTTAACAAATGCATGTTTGAACGAGACGGACGCTGCGGTGGTGCAGCTCCTTTTCAGGTCACGCCGCGGATGAACGGGCTGTTTCCACGCTGGCGCCACCGCGATGCAAGTGCACGAACGATGCATCTCGCCTGTGCCGCCTGGCGGCCTCTTTGGATGCTCTGCCCGCCGCTTTTTGAATTAATGCCCGCAATTACTTATGCCAGGCGAACGGAGAAGAGAAACGATCAAGAAGGGCACCGTGTACACATTGACCATGGCTGCAACGCTGCTATAAAGGGCACCATTTCCTCATCCTCTCACACTCATCTCTCAAGCCTCCTCCCTTCTTCTTTTCGAGCCAAATCCACCACTCGAGCCACCATGCAGTTCAACGGCCCTACCTATCGCCGCCTCGACTGCGGCCGGAGAGGCAGTACCGCCGGAGTCGCCGAGAATAGCCCGAGGGTGGGGCCATCTCTAGGTGGAGGGCCCCAGAGAGTTGGCTCGCTTCTTCCTCCAAGCCGGCTAGCGCCACCTCCGGGCACTCCGCCCATGTTCCACCTCCACGAGCAGACGATGGCAACGCCGACCCAACGACATCGCCATCAGCCTCTACGCCACCTTCACTAACTCCCACGACGCCACCACCTCCTCGGGAGGTGTTCTGTGTGGATGCGAGTTTATCGCTCACGACCTACAACATCTTCACCAA
Source organism: Aegilops longissima (assembly GCA_021605205.1). Lineage (NCBI taxonomy): Eukaryota > Viridiplantae > Streptophyta > Magnoliopsida > Poales > Poaceae > Aegilops > Aegilops longissima. The sequence continues at coordinate 24,544,905 of CM038678.1, forward strand.
CTTCCACAACATCTTCCCTCACCCCAACGGCATGCACACCCTCCCTACCAGATGCCGGAGAACCACGAGTGAGGGGCCCAAGGAGGAGGGGCCAAGGAGTGGCAAGGAGGAAGAATAACATCTTTCAAAATAGCAGTAATTCTGGCCACCGATTCACACTTCTTTTCCATTTCACTAACATTAGTCAAAGGAGCAATGTTTTTATTATCATGTGATAATCAAAAGTTCATCCATATGATCAACGAAGATAACTGACATATCAAAAGCCCAGAAAACTGAATGCACCAGCATTTGGAGATGATATATAGCGAAGTTTAAAAGTGAAATATAAATTGGACACTTGCTATTCTGCTTGTAATCACATTTAATAGGGCGTAAACAGTTTTAGTTTCGGTGGCGACTTGTGACTTGTGACTCATTTTTCAAGCATCAAAACCTAGGTAAAGCAAGGGTGAACACCCATCAGATTTATGGACATACATAAAATTATTCTTTTCACTTAAGAAGAAAAAAAATGATCCACGTTATTAATATGCTTTGATAGCAGAACATATTCACCGTAATAGTCAAAGTGGACATATTGATATAAGCAAATGTACTAAAAAATGCTCTAATTATCCATAATGTTCTCATTTCTACCTACTTACCTAGAATATGAATAACCTCACGGGAATTTCATAATTTCGCCACACTGTAACAGCATGAAAGCCAATACCCTACCCTATATGCCCTTTGTGCCAACTGGGTGACGAGCATGCCACTCATCTCTTTGCCCAGTGCCCCTTCGTTACTGGAATTTGGGGTTTCTGTCTAACTAAATTCGGATCCGCTGTCACTTATGCCAAACATGCAAACCCAGAGTCTGATGGTGGACAGTGGCGATAGAGCAACTCGCTGGAGCCAGGAAAAAGCTTTCTCTTCCCTAGTAATAGGCTTATGGCTGTGTGGTGGCACATCTGGAGGGAGAGAAATAATAGGATTTTCAACAACCAGGTTGCATCTTTTTTCACTACATGTGATGCCCTATATGCAGAGTTGAGAACATGGATGCCCTGTATTTCCTTTTGTACTTGTACAGATTCTTCTTGTAAACATGTGTTCATGCCTTCCTACTTAATGAATGAAAAGCAGCGCCGCTGCATTTTCGTCAAAAAACTACAGTGAATAAAGTGATGATACACAAAAGCATTGATCTAAAGTCAAAGTAATACTATCATGTAGTAACAAATGAAAACTGAATATTGGCATGGCACAAAATTGGTGTAAACATACAAACAGTAGCAACTGGTCGTGAACGAATTACCTTTCTGCCTTGTAGCTCGACTTGCAAATTGGCAATGTTCCCTGCACGACCGTCAGCTCCTTAATACCCTCACCAGGTAATCACTTTTGTCTGAGGAGTTCGGATTTTCCTGCGATGGTAAGTGACAACAAAAAATTGTAAAAGCTCAAAAAGCACACATGACCATATTCTGCAAAATAAAAAAAATAAGCATTTCATCACCATCACTATTACGGACATAGATAAATTGCCCTACAGGTTGTAGTCACCAAACTTAGAGCAGATAATTCCCCATATATGTTCCTCTCAGGCCCGAACCTACATGCTTAGGCTGCTCCAAAAAAGCAGAAATTGCAGTAATATGGTTCTAATTCGGAAGCGGCACTTGGTTCGAAATCTACATTTCACAATCACCGCGACAATTTACCAAGAAAGGAACCTTACAATTTTACCTGAAAGAAACAAGAATTAGACCGAGAGATTCAGAAATCAGAGAACATAAGTAAATCGAGAAGGCGCAGCGAAGTTTTTTTGTTTTTGTTTTTGATGAACAGGGAGGCAACCTCCCCGGCTCCATTTCTCATAGAAAAACAAAACCAGTTGATACAAAGGTCTCAGCCCAAGGCTTCCAGATTTGCAATACTTAAAATCAAGCTGCAACCGTGTAGCCGCACCCAAGAAAAATACCAAACATTGTTCAAAAAAATATACTAAACAAAAAAATATTTTTGGATATTATCATGACAAACATATATGAAATCTCTCCTGTTGCACGATTCGAAGACAAGGTTATAGGCATATACCATAATGCAAAATAAGCTTAATGTCTCAGCTTGTTGGATCACACAAACATGCCACGTACATAGCACACACCGAGTGCCTCAACACTCACACACACACACACACACACACACACACACACACACACACACACACACACACACACACACACACACACACACACACACACACACACACACACACACACACACACACACACACACACACACACACGCACGCACGCACGCACGCACGCACGCACGCACGCACGCACGCACGCACGCACGCCCACCCACCCACCCACACACACACACACACACACACACACACACACACACACACACACACACACACACACACACACACAAATTTATGGATGAAAGTAAGGCATTGATGACCTTATTTAGTAGTTATAGCACACCACTAATTTATGGATACCAAAGGGTCGCCATCACATCATTTGCAGCGAAACCTTATGGATAGACCTCGATGACACCTCGAGCTCCAAGTTTCTTGACAATTTTGTAGTCGCTAAACCCTGCTTTCACAAAGATGGCACTCCAGTCATTTTCATCCCGTTGTAGTCCCCTGGTATATACCATCATTGCCACATCCATCAGCAGTTGGGTTTCGAACATCTATCCTGAAGAAGAGTCAACCACAATGTCTATGATAATCACTTTTCCTCCCGCTTCTCGGGAAGGAATGGCCTTCTTGCATTGGACTAGGATATTAATGCAGTCTTCTTCGCTCCAGAAGTGTAGAACAAGCTGATATCTATGTGGTTAGCAATGTATAATCAAATGACATAAAATTTATGAACTTGTGATGTACTTATGTGTTGGTATTGGTAGTTTTCATTTAAATATAATGGATACCTCAAAAGAATGTACATACTAGTGATACGAACTCTCAATTTTAATGAAGTACAGAATCATGAGCGCTAAAAAAGAGACAAACAATTTGTACCTTGAGCATTGCAACTTGAGCAGGTGGGATGGAATGTACATGTCACCGGCGATATAGTTAACGAGACCATCGCTCGGAGCTTTATCGATCACCCTTGGAAGGTCCAACACACTGCACTTTATATGCGGGTAGGCCTTAACGATGGCCCTAGCTGTCGTTCCATCAGCATCACAACAGTCGGTGAGCGACGGCAGGCCATTGAATAGGCCATGGCATTCCTGCAATATTGTGCTAATTCCCATATGGTCATGGGCAGCTAAAGCTTCATTGAACAACTTGTCACACCCAGGGTCGAGGACCGTTATACTCTCGTCGAAGAGTGCCGCGCCGTGCACTTCCTCGAATGGTGACGGCACGGGCTGCACGATATCCTTCTTGAACCAGTCGGCCAGCCCCATGGCCGCCTCCATGTAATGCCGGGAGGTCACGGCGAGCACAAGAGCTGTCTGACTCGCATCGCCGTCGATGCGTACACAATCCACAAGGAGGTAAGACAGTGGGACGAGGCTGTAGGTCCCAGCCTAAGTGGATGCCGGCACACCGGTTGTGGCCAACAACCGTAGGAGGCGGCCGAGGAACATCGCCTTGGACGGCGGGAGGGACAGCGCGGTGACCAGGTCAGGCAACGACGCGGCACCGCCGAGGCGGTGAATCGCGGTAGGGATGCGGAGCTGGACGGCACACCTAAGCACCATTGGTGTGGGGTAGCTGAGGCTATGGCGCCAAAGGTCAGCCTGCGCCTGGACCAGCTCAGCTTCGGTGGGGATTGTCATTGTCTATGACGACTTGGCAACCATTGCTTTCTCAATCTCTTGCTATGAGGCCGGTGTTGTATACTCTCTTCGTCCGAAAAAACTTGTCTCAACCTTGTCTATATCTATCATCAATTTGGTGCTAGATATATCCGTTTAAAGGACAAGCTTTTTCGGACAGAGTACGTGCTAATTACTTACCTAGCTAGGACTGTTATATAGCGTGCATTTTTGCTACTGCAACAGACACTAACATTGATTAAATTATTCACTCGTGGAACTCGAGTTGGGCTGTGCTCATCAACATTTCTTACCCACACTGCTCAAAAGCTGAGCGGGGTGCTGTTTTTAATGGACAGGGCCATGCGTGTCGACATGCATTGTTACGAACACTGCTCAGGAGCAGATCAGGTCTGTTTGTGAAGGACACATGATATAGCACCACGATTCCTTCCCACTATACTGCCAGATAATTAGTTTCAGGACAGCTCATTATTACTGGCTGTAATGCAATGTGGTCGCTAGGTACACGTAGCATGTGCTCTGTCTACGGATCCAGATCCAACTTGCCTAAAGGACATACATTGTCGCGTTCATGTTGAGGTGGTTAGAGCATCTCCAACGAACATCTCCAATAGATGATGTATATTTGAAAACCAAAAATGGGTACTGTATAATTTACATTATCAAAAAGTGTTTTTTTACATCTTTAAAAAAGAGCCAACTCTAACAGATAATGTATATTTGTTGACATTGACCATACTAGGGTTTCTTGTGCCACCGTCGCCGCCACCATTTGAGAAATTTAGGCCCCTCACCTTCCGCTGCCATCTTGGCGTCGGGAGGTGGGGGAACCTCGGATCTTCAAGGCCTCTATGTTCTTTGTCAATGTCTAGTGATCATCATAGTTTTATGACAATAAATTTTCTCGTTGTTTTGGCGGTCCCATGAGGTTAGAGAGTTTTTGTCCTCGTAGATCTGATTATTCAGATCTGATGAGTTTATGTTGTTGTGTCAAGCTTTTTTTGCTGATCTGATTCTTTGTGGAGGTGAATCTTTCATCGACACCATGGTGAAGATATAGTGATTCGACGGCCTGCACTTCTAGGGTATCATCCCCGGCCCAAGTATGTTTATTGATCAAGGCTTCCCTTTCCTCTTCTCTCCTTTGTTGTTTCTTTCTCGAAACAATCCTTGCGCAATCATTTTCTTACCTTTCCGACATTTTGTCGAGCATGTTGGAGGCGGTAGTCGTGGGCATGGCTTCGTCATCCTCCATGGCCGGCGGCAGTGCTTGCGGTGGTGGAGGAGGAGGTCCATAACCGGCGGAAGTTTCCACGACCGGCAGCGGCAGCAAATCGGCCAAAGCAGCTACGGCCACCTTCGTGTTCTTGCCGCTCGAGATGGATTTATTGTGGGTTGCGCCCCGCTGGCCGCTTCACGCCTCCACCGCGTGGTTTGGCCGTCAGCTACTTCTTCGCCGGCAGCACACCTGTTTCCGAGAAAGCGACCGACCGAGGTGGGGCGAAGTCGGGGCGGCAGGATGGGGGCGACGACATGCTGGCGGAGGCGGGGTCAGTGAAGGTGGTTGCGTTGGTGGCGGCCTCGATGAGGTGGGTCAGACCGGCGATGGCGGCGCCGAGGTCATCGGAGTTGGCCATGGGGCAGGGCGGCGGGCGGTGTGCGTGAGGTAGACGGGTGCAATTGAAATGAAGTGGCGGTTAGGCCTTCGTGCACAGCTGGCTATTTTACATCACCAGGGAGGTGGAGATGCAAATTTGGATCTTCAAATGTTGTATTTTGCATCAGTTGAAGGGGGTGATGTAATTATCATCTAATGAAGCAGCATTTTTTGGTCCTGGAAATGTGAAAAATTGTTATTTATACATTTACATTATCAATTGAAAATACTCTTAGTTACAAGTTGAGAGGAATAGGTCAGATATCCACATGAACTAGAGCATCTCCAATAAATAATGTATATTTGAAAATAAAAATAGGTATTGTATAATTTACATTATCAAAAAGTGTTTTTTTACATCTTTAAAAAAGAGCCAACTCTAACAGATAATGTATATTTGGTGACATTGACCAGACTAGGGTTTCTTGTGCCACCGTCACCGCCAACATTTGAGAAATTTAGGCCCCCTCACTTTCTGCTGCCATCTTGGCGTTGGGAGGAGGAGGAACCTCGGATCTTCAAGGCCTCTATGTTCTTCGTCAACGTCTAGTGATCATCATAGTTTTATATGACAATAAATTTTCTCTTGTTGTTTTGGCGGTGCCATGAGGATAGAGAGTTTTCTGTCCTCGTAGATCTGATTATTCAGATCTGATGAAATATTGTTGTGTCAAGCTTTTGTTGCTGATCTGACTCTTCGTGGAGGTGAATCTTTCATCGACACCGTGGTGAAGATATAGTGATCCGACGGTCTGCACTTCTAGGGGATCATCCCCGGCCCAAGTACGTTTATCGATCGAGGCTTCCCTTCCTCTTCTCTCCTTTGTTGTTTCTTTCTTGAAACAATCCTTGCGCAATCGTTTTCTTACCTTTCCGACATTTTGTCGAGCATGTTGGACGCGGTAGTCGTGGGCATGGCCGCGTCTTCCTCCATGGCCGGCGGCGGGGCTTGCAGTGGAGGAGGAGGAGGTCCATAACCGGCGGAAGTTGCCATGGCCGGCGGCGGAAGTGAATTGGCCAAAGCAGTTGCGGCGCCTTCGTCTTCTTGTCGCTCGAGATGGATTCATCGCGGGGTTGCGCCTCGCTGGCCGCTTCACGCCTCCACCGCGGGGTTTAACCGTCGGTTACTTCTTCGCTGGCGGCACACCTGTTCCCGAGAAAGCGACCGACAGAGGTGCGGCGAAGCCGGGTGGCGGGATGAGGGCGACAACATGGTGGCGGAGGCGGGTCAGTGAAGGTGGTTGCCTTGGTGGCGGCCGCGACGAGGCGGGTCAGACCGGCGATTGCAGCGGCGAGGTCATCAGAGTCGGCCATGGGGCAGGGCGGCGGGCGGTGCGCTGGAGGTAGACGGGTGGAATTAAATGATGTGGCGGTTGGGCGTTCACGCACAACTAGCTATTTTACATCACCAGGGAGGTGGAGATGCAAATTTGGCGGAGTGAGCACACCATTGGCAACGCGATCGACTGTATGATAGTCAGAGCATGCGGCGAGGCCACGGCCATCATGGGTGACATCAACGGTGGCGTGGCGGCGTAGGGAGAGAAAACACATGAATCGAATTGATTAAGGAAGTTTGGCTTTTTTCAAATTTGGTTGCTGTTGTGGTACGCTGGTCCTCTGGGCCTTAACATGACGACTTTCTGACTATCTACTACTACTACAAGGTTTGTCCAGCTCCGGCGGTGGATCAGCAATTGTCGGATTTCGGGTTCCGGCAGACCCTCTAAGTTCGAACTCTTGGGTGCACGCGGAGATCTCACCCCCTACCTACCTGCACCTCGTCGCCTCGCAAGGATCTAAACTACACAAAGAGCAACACAAGGGACACAAGGTTTATATTGGTTCAGGCCACCATTGTGGTGTAATACCCTACTCCAGTGTGTGGTGTGGTGGATTGCCTCAGGGGCTGATGATGAACAGTACAGGGAAGAACAGCCTCGCGAGGGTCTATTCTTTGCCGGTGCGACGAACTGCTAGGGGGAGTTCGTTCTCTCTCTCTCTCTCTCTGTCTCTCTCTCTATCTTTCTAGATTCAACCTCTCTCTACTCTGTGGGTGGCTAGTTCTATTTATAGGCAAAGGCCCTGGGCCTCTTCCCAAATATTGAGCGGGAAGGGCGCCAATAATTGGCCATTTTGAAGGGAAACATCTAGTACACTTATCCTGACTAAAGTTGGTCCTCGCCTGTCAAAGGCTCCACGATGACCTCCTTCCTGCCGTTGTGTTGGTCTCGGTCTTGTTGCACCGAAATGGCTGCCTTTGCTTGATACTCTCGCCTGCGCTTGCCTCCTTTGCACCAAAGAGGAAATGAGGACACTGCGCGGGCTGGCGCCCTCCTGGCGCCCTTGGTCGTCATGGCTTGCGTCATGGGCACCTCGTGAGGTACCCCGCCTTGATCTCTCCGCCTCCTCGCGAGCCAGCCTGACGAGGCCGTGCCCGAGGAAGCTTCCTGTCGTCCGTCCCGCGAGGCTGGGCCCCTCGCGAGGGTCTTGAGCTTGTGCTAATGAAGATGGGCCGTGCTGGGCCACCCCTTGAGCCACGCAGCAGGCCGTAGGCAGGCAAGTCTGGGTACCCCCATTCCCAGAACACCGACAGTAGCCCCCGGGCCCAAGGCGCGCCTGGACTTGGCGTAGCAGAGAAGCGAAGGGGCAAGTGCGAAGCACCACGGGCCCTAACAGCCTGCGGCCTTGGGCGCTGCATGGCGGTTGATTGGACGTGGTCGTCTCCACTTCACCCCGACGCCTCGGCGACTGCACGAATTGACAAGTCCCTGCATTCAAAGCGGGTCATGATTACCTGTGATCGTGGAGGTCGACGGTTGGCCTTCCCCGGTTATAAGTACGGGACGGCGCGTGCCCTTCCAGTCCATATTTTCTTGCTTCTCCTCCTTCTCCATGGCTCCGCCGAAGAGGTTCTCGGCCGCGGAGAAGGGAAAGGCCCGTCAGGTGGAGCTTGTCTCTCCCCCAGCCAACCGCGGTCGAGGCCGTCCTCGCAAGCACCCTGTGGCTCCCGTAGCGGCTTCTCGCGGCCGTGGAGGCGATCTCCCGCCCGGTGACGGGCGTCAGGCCGTTGATGCGGGGCGCGCTACGGCCGCGCGACCCCCTAGGCCGCGGTTCCATTTGGCAGAGGTGCTGCCGGAGTTTCCCGTGTGGTCGGCGGAGCCGACCAGCACCTGGCTCCGGCTTCCCCGCTTCCTTTTAGGTGAACTTCCAGCCGGCGCCCCGGGCGGCCTCTGGCTCCAGGCGGACGGTTGTTGCAGCCGGGCCTCCTGGGCTTCGCTCGAGGTCTCCGCCGCCGGGAGCATAGCCCTGACCCGCGGCTGGCAAATGTTTGCCCGCGCGCGAGGTCTGAGCCGGCGGTGCACCCTGCACTTCAAGTTCGACGGCGACGCCACCCTCTATGTGAGGGTGTTCGGGGAAGACGGTCGCCGCGCTGGGTGCTGCCCCGAGGACGACAACCACGGTCGTGGGCCTAGCCCCGGCGACGATCGGGACGAAGATGACGGCACGCGTGTGGTTGGCAGCGCTCGGGGTTCGTCAAGCTTCGGCGACTCTTCTTCGGACAGCGGCTCCTCCAGCGGTGGCCGTGACCAGTCTCCGCGTCGCCGCGCCCGCCTGGAGGGAGGTAGCGGGTCCGCCCGCCGTCGCGCCTCGGTGAAGCGCGAGAGGGAGTCCGCTTGAACTCCGGAGGCAGTTCGAGCCTCCGCCGCGAGTTGGTGTCAAGCGAGCCGCGCTTGTCTTGTTATTTTCCTTTTCCTGCGCAAAGAGATAGTAGTGTAGGGCCCCGCTGGGGCGTGCTTGGACTGTTGTTGTTTAATTATCGTACTGTTTCCGCTATTTTTGTATTAAGCTTCTGTGCCACACGCTTGCGCGTAGAAATTACTTAGCTTTGGGGCGACCTGTCGCGGTCTTCGCCTCCCGAGGCCGAGGCCTTGTTGAACGCTTCATGCCCTGCAAAGATTAGCCAGGAGAGGTAGTTTCCGGCCTCAGTCGTGGAGGCGACCGACCCAGGTCCTGTGTTCGCGTCGCGGTGCCCGTGAGGCACGAACTGGAGGGGTGCTCCCGTAGCGAACCCGGTTAGGGAAGCCTCAAACAGTAAGGGCAGAAAACACTCGCGAGGGTGCCCGAGTTGCTCCCTCGCGAGACTCGCGCGAGAGAAATCGAGGTAGGAGAGCGAAGAAGGCAAAGAGTCGCAAGCCAAAGATGGCAACACTTTCAATAAGACTTCAAATGGGAACGAACAAGCCAACTGCAGAAAGCAATGAAAAAGCCACAGACGGCACCTAATCTAGTCTTCGACGCCTTCTCACCAAATAAGTAGAGCTAAGTGCTGCCACTAGGCGTGGAGGGAGCCCCAGGCCTGAGGCCGGCGCCCCGAGACTCCGGGCATGTACAACCCTAACTCATTATTACGTGAGAGTGTCACGGGCGGCGAGCTTCACAGGCGTTGGCCTTCTTCACAGGCACCGGGCCTTTTCCAGAAAGATAAGCTTCACAGGCGTTTGCCTTCTTCACAGGCACCGGGCCTTTTCCAAAACGCAACAACTTCACAGGCATTCGCCTTCTTCACAGGCACCGGGCCTTTTTAGGGGTAAAACCTCCGGAGGTGCTGGATGTTCCACGCGTTCTGGACGGGCACCCCCTCCTGAGTCTCCAAGCGCGCGGAGCCGGGCCTGGAAACATGAACAACCTTGAACGAGCCCTCCCACATGGGAGAAAGCTTATGCAGTCCCTCCCTGGAGAGAACCCGTCTGAGCACGAGGTCCCCTACCTCAAGAGTTCTGGGGCGAATGTTGCGGCAGTGGTATCGCCGCAGTGCTTGTTGGTACCTGGCCGCTCGTAGCGCGGCTTCTCGACGATGCTCCTCCCCCAACACGAGGTACGTCCCCCGCATGGCGTCCTGCTGCGCCTCGTCGAACGCCAGGTCCCGTGCGGAACGACGTCTGACCTCGTGAGGGAGGACTGCTTTAGCTCCACAGACCAGGAAGAATGGGGTCTCGCCAGTCGGCTTGGTCGCGTTGTGCGGATGGACCACAACACGGATCAAGCTCGTCAGACTAGCCTCTCGCCGCAGCCTCCAGCTTCTTCTTGAATGTCCTGGTTTTGAGGCCCCTCAGACTCTCTGCGTTAGCCCTTCGGCTGACCGTTGTTCGTGGTGCGCCATCAAGCGTAGCATACCAAGGCCCCAAGGTTAGCACAAGATGTTTTGAAGAGGTTATCGTGAACTGCGAACCGTTATCGGTGATGATGCGGTTCGGCACCCAACCGCTCACGATGCCCTTGATGAACTTGACCGCAGAACTGCGGGATGGTGCGGACGGCTTCCACTTCAGCCCACTTGGTGAACTTGTCCACGACGACGTAGATGTAACGATAGCCTCCTGGCGCCCGAGGAAACGGGCCCAGGATATCCAGCCCCCAGACTGCGAATGGCCACGAGAGGGGTATAGTTTGCAGACCTCCCGCCGGCTGATGGATCTGCTTGGCATGGAATTGGCAGGCCTCGCAAGCCTTCACCAGTTCCACGGCATCATTGAGCGCAGTGGGCCAATAGAACCCGCTGCGGAATGCCTTGCCAACGAGGGTCCGTGATGACGAATGATGCCCACAGTCTCCACCGTGTATGTCTGCCAGCAGCTCCTTCCCTTGCTCCCTGGAGATGCAATGCAGGGACACATCATTTGGTCGCTTCCGGTAGAGCTCTCCATCCCTGATGCAGTACGCCGTGGCTTGCCGCGCCACACGCTCCGCTTCCTCCTCCTTTTCCGGCAAGGTCCCTTGCGTCAGGTAGCTCCGGAGCTCTGTGATCCAGCACCCCTCCTGAGGCTCCAGCGTTAGGAGCAGACGCGCTCCCGAGGCCGGGCCACAGACCGGGGCTCCCGAGGCAGGTGGCTGGGGGAGCTCTTCCCGAGGCTGCACCGTGCTTGACAGCGATGGCGTTGCCGAGGGCTTGAAGAGCCGCTCCTCGAAGACGCCGGGCTCCTGAGGTAGCTGCCTGGATGCCCATTTGGCGATGTCGTCAGCCTCTTGATTGGTGCCACGAGGCACATACTACAACTCCAGTCCCCAGAACCGCTTCTCCATCCTGCGGACCTCCGCGAGTAGGCTTCCATGTGCTCATCCCTCGGCTCGTATACTTTGTTGGAGAAGTTGACGAGGAGTTGTGAATCACCCTTGATGGTAAGGCGCTTCACTCCTGTGGCAATCAAGCCTTCAGCCTGCTATCAGGCCCTCATATTCTGCTATGTTGTTGGAGACCTTTTCTCCGTGCTGGAAACAGAGCTGCACGGCGTAGTAGAGCTTGTCTTCAGTAGGAGATATAAGCATTGCGCCAGCTCCCGTGCCGTGTCTGGAGAACGCCCCGTCGAAGTACATTATTCAACCGTCTGGTGCCTCGCTTCCCGGGGAGAGGGATCGATCCTCATCAGCCTTGAGGCCTGGCGCCTCCGTCCATTCCGCCACAAAGTCATTAGCTGCTCCCTTGATGACTCGTGGTGCTGAATTCTAGCTGAAACGCTTGCAACTCGATGTTCCACTCAGCGACTCTTCCAGCCGAGTTGGGGCTCCTGAGCACCCTTTCCAAGGGGTACGCTGAGACAACCTTGATGGGATGGCCCTGAAAATAGTGCCGCAGCTTGCGCGAGGCCACCAAGAGCGCGAGGAGGATTTTCGGGGCATGGGGTACAGCGCCCTCGGCCCCGCAACACTGTGGCTTGACGGGCACACAGGGTGTTCGACGAGGTTGGGAGTGTTGGTGTTGTTGGCATCCTCCGGAGGCCATGGCGCCTCTGAGATGCTGGAGCCCCCAAAGGGCTGGTCGTCGGGGAGGGTCTCTTCTTCGAGAAAAGGCCTGCGGCGGCTGATCCTTCTCGGCTATGGTAGTGGTCTCTGTGAGGCCCCTTGATCCTGCTGCCGCCTTGACCGGGCAGCTGCCGCTTTGGTCCAACGCCTCCCTAACCGCCACCAGGCTGCGCCTGGCAGAGTAGGGGTGGCTGCAAGGTAGAGCACCGGGGGCTCTTGGGGCGGAGCTACAATTACGGAGGGCTGGTTAAGTACCTTTTGAGATCTTGAACGCCTTTGTCGGCCTCTTCATCCATTCAAAGGGCCCTTTTTCTTCATTAGCTTGAAGAAGGGTAGCGCTCGTTCCCCAACTTGAGATGAAGCGCCCTAGTGCGGTCACGCCCCAAAGGAGCTTCTGCATTTCTCTGAGGGTCTTCGACGGGCTCATGTCCCCGACAGCCTTGACCTTTTCTGGGTTAGCCTCGATGCCCCGGTGGGACACGAGGAAGCCCAAGAGCTTGCCCGAGGGGACCCCAAACACACACTTCTCCGGGTTGAGCCGCAGGTTCACTGCGTTGAGGCTCGCGAAGGTTTCCTCCAGGTCTTGTATCAGGGTTATGGCCTCCCAAGACTTCACCACAATGTCATCGACGTAAGCCTCAACATTCCTCCCGAGCTGCGGACCCAAGGTGATGTGCATCAGCCGCTGAAAGGTCGCTCCTGCGTTGTGCAGCCCAAATGGCATGCATGTGTAGCAGTACACTCCACACGGGGTCAGGAAAGCCGTTTTTCCACGTCTTCTACCGCCATCTTGATCTGGTGATAGCCAGAGAAGTCATCCAGGAAACATAACAGGTCGCACTCGGCGGTGGAATCGACGATCTGATCGATACGAGGGAGCGGGAATGGACCCTGCGGGCAGGCTTTGTTGAGGTTGGTGAAGTCGACACACATGCGTTCCTTCCCCCCTTTCTTTGGCACGACAACCGGGTTAGCCAACCAATCTGGGTATCGGACCTCGCGAATGACCCCTGCCGCTTCTAGCTTGCGGGTCTCTTGGACGATGAAAGCCTGCTTTTCAGTGGACCGCCGTCTCGCTTTCTGCTTCACGGGGCGTATGTAGCGACCCGACCCGAAAACGGTCAAGTCTCTGTGTAGCTGTACCATCCCAAGATCATGCTGGCACACACAGTACATTGATGAAAAGATTCAAAGTTCAATCACACCTGAATTTATTACACGATTCTCATATCGAGTCTTTATTACAATAGAATAAATTCGGCCGAAGGCCAACTCATGAGAAATAAACTAAATAAAGCTGCGGAAGCGTAGACAAATAGCGAGTCCATCCGACTCCATAGGGCAATCGCCAAGCGTGGATCGTAGCCTCACTCCTGATCGAAAAACTCCTCTGCAACATAAGACGTTGCAGCCGTGTAGGTCAGCATTTTGAATATGCCGACAAGTCAAAGAGAGAACAACATTAATATTACTAACACTATATGCAATTTGGCTGTGGGGCTCTAAGTTTCATTGTTTTGCGAAAAAACCAGTTTTCCCCTACAACAAGAACTTGTTTGCAAAATACTACAAAATGTTGGTAGTTATTGAGATGGTTCCGCCAACCAATGTCTCATTCCCAATTATTAAATAAGCCCCTCAATTAATTTATTAAGTTCGGTGTTGAGATATCCGAAATACTCCAAGTTCCAGAGGCTCAAATTGTCCGTAACCGGGGACACGGCTAACCGATTAGATCTTCACTCTGCAGAGGTTTATGACTTTATCCGCAAGAATCGCTCCTCCTTTAAGTCTTCGCACTTCCTGGTGTTTGAAGACGGACGAACGAAACAGGGTCTTCCAAGAGTTCCTCTGGCCATCGCCGTGCCCATCCAATCCTACCGTTCTTCTACATCTCGTAGCACCGTCGCCGAGTCACACCTAGGGTCGACCAAGCCGAGCCCATAATGGCTTGCGGCTGCACAGGTAAGCTTCCGGTCAATGGGGTATCCATCCGTCTCTTCGTGGCTGGGTGAAGCTTTCCGCAAGATGTCATGGCTCTTCTCCATGCATCCCGGCCAGCCGCTGGTTACTCCAGGGTGCCCGTCAACCGTCCTCCACCCAGTAGTGAATTTTGAAGTCCATCTTGAGCTTGAATCATGGGGTTGTCATCATCTTGACACTCACATCTCCCTTATGAATCACTCAATCAACCCCGTCTACGAGCATAGCGAAAATAAACTTCTTCGTCCCGGGTCATGGTAACAAGGGGAATTGGTTTCATCCTACCTCATGATACTACTCAAGAACATAACTTAAAATTCTCCTACTGCATGCATGGTGGGGAGGTATAATTCTAATGCAATAAAATCATAGGTATTGTAAAGGAAAACATGATCAAATGACTTGCCTTGCTGACGGTCTTCGAAAGTTAGGGACTCGTGATAGCAGGCTTCGCACTCCGGAAATTCTACCGAAGCAAACAACAATCTTATAAGCATAAAAACATAAAATCACTTAACATAACAGCATGCTAACATAAAACACACAAAACAATCGAACCAAAACCCAAAGAAAACTCGAAGAAATCCAAGCCAACAACTAACAAGAAAATAAAATAAACTTTTTATTTTCTGTAAATAAAAGTTCATGTTCTAAAGCTACAGAAACTAATCTAAAATAAACTATAACATAGGTAAAATAAAATTATTTACTAGAAAACAATAGGAAAACAGTAGCTAGTTAAATAAACAAGAAACACATGATTTTGACTAAAACTATTTTTTCTATTAAATCTAAAATACCCAAATAAATTCCTACTGCTAGGCAAAGTCAAAACAAAGCAGTGACAAAAAGAATCACTAAAATAAAATAATCCTAACTCATTTTATAGCAGAAATACTAATCTGTCTAAAACTAAAATAAAACAATTTCTAATAATTTAAACATGGCCAAACATATTTTCTACAGAAACTACAACAAATTTGCAAACTAACAAAAAAATAATCAACTAAAAATATTAAGTAACCTAAAACATATGGATTTTACAAAACTGAAACTATTCTGTTAAAAACAGAAACGAAAAAAATATATAAAAAAGAAAAACTAGCGCTAGCGGGCCTATCTAACGCTCAGGCGTCATATAACTAAAGCGTGCCCGAGAGCATAAACCGATCGGGCCGGTCTAACTAAACCGTTAACTAAACCAAAAAAACCGTAACTAAACCGGACCTTTTTAAAATAAAACCTACCCCTTCGTAGATCTAATCTAGGCCCTAGGTTTTAGATCGAACGGTTGTGGGGGTTCCGTGGCTTATCATGTGGCGGCGTCGGCGGCGGCGGCGGCGTTCGGCGACAACGACGCAGCAGCTCCAGTGGTCCGGGCGACGGCGGAGGCGTCAGGCGGGTGCGGCGGAGCGAGGGGAGGTCGGGGGTGGAGTCGTTGGAGCTCGGGGGCCGAGACGAGCGGGCAAGGGCAATGGCGGGGCGGGCGGGGTTCCGCGAGGAATCACGGGCGAGGTAGAGGGTTTAGGCGAGGGAAAGGTGGGAACGGGTCGAGGCGCGGGTATTTATAGGGCGCCGACTTGGAGGAGGGGCGAATCGGGGAGAGAATCCCGAGATCTCCGGGATTCCGGCGGTGGCGGCGCGTTTAGCGTGGAGAGGAAGAAGAAGGGTGGGGTCGTGCGTCGTGAGAGGGAGGAGGGGTTTGATCGGGCGACCTAGGGGAGGGAATTCGGCCGCAATGGGGTAGGCTGGCTCGGGCGCTGGCCGGGCTGGTTGGCTGGCCACTGGTGGGCTGCCTCATGGCTGGCTGGGCGGGGTTGGCTGGCTGGCGCTGGGGTTTTTTTTTTTTTTTTTTTAATTAGGAGAGGAGGAATATACAAAAATATTTTTTTATATAGGACATATATATATATCAAAATTATCGTGAATTTATCCTATAATTTGAACATTTTCCAGGGCAAAACTCAAACTTAAAAAAACATTTTCTAGAAATCCCAATAAAGTCAAATTTGAATTCAAACTTTTGGCAAAATTTTTCATCGACATTTTGGAGTGTCATGTTTACTCCTCTCATACTTTTCTCAAGTATTTGTCGGGCATTGTTTTGAAATAAATTTCAACTGCCAATTTGAATTCAAATTCCAACAAACTCAAAAGCCTCTGAAATAATTCAAATGTCACTCAATTCAAACAGTAACGCATAGATGATTAGCTATAATTGTAAAACATTCCAAATGGGAAATTTGGGATGTTACAGCGTACGTTGGGGCACACATTGAGGTGATGCTCGATTACGCCTTTCGGGATCCCTGCCAACTGATCAGGTTCCCATGCGAATACCTTCTTATTCGCACGTAGGAACTTGATCAGGGCCTCATCCTACTCGGGCTGGAGGTTGGCGCCTATGGTGAAGGTGGCGTTAGTGGATCCGTCCTCGTCGAGCAGTATCTGTTTGGTTTCTGCCTTGTCTTGGGTGAACAGTTGCTTCTTCTTGGCCGGCCCAGCCCCCTTGGGCTCAGGGGCGTCTGAGTCGGCGGGCTGTGCCGCTGCCGCAGTCTTGAAGACGAGCTTGAGCACTTGCAATGCATCCCCGGCGTCTTCGGACACGGTGAGGACGCCGTTGCTCCCGGGAATCTTCATGAGGTTGTACGCGGGGCGAGTCTCGGCCATAAATCGGGCTAGTGCTGGGTAGCCAAGGATGGCGTTGTGTGGGAGGCCGATGGGGGCGATGTCGAAGTCGATTAGCTCCGTGCGGAAGTTGTCGTAGGTGCCGAAGGTCACCGGAAGACGGATCTGCCCCAGCGAGCCGGCTGAACCGCCTCCGACGCCCAAGAAGGGCCTGCTGGGCTGAAGCCGCTCCGGCGGTATGTGGAAGAGGCTGAAGGCTTCAACCGAGAGCACGCTGAGGCCCGCGCCACCGTCAATGAGGGTCCTGGTGACGGCCACCTGGCAGATGGTGGGGGTGCACAGCATTGGGAGCGCGCCCGAGCAGGCTGAGTTGGAGGGGTGGTCCTCCGAGCTGAAGGCCAGATCGGCCTTGGGCGCCGACCGACCCGGAGGAGCCCCATGCTGCGCGGAGGCAGCACCGATCTGGCAGACGAATGGCTTGACATGGCGGCCTGAAGGTGGCGCCTGCGAGCCGCCCAGGAGAGCTGCGACGATCAGGGGCGCCGGCGCAGCGTGCTGAGCGAGGAAGAGGTCGCGCAGCTCCTCCCAAGAGGCCACGGAAGCCGCTGGCAGGTGCAGCAACCACATCGTGGGGCGCGGTGAGGCCATGGGAAGCCAGTTAGCCATGACCCCGTCGTCGCCTCCTTCTTCGAGGACGGCCTCCTCGTACGCCAGTAGGAAGGCCAGTGGATCAGTCATGCCGTTGTAGCGCGGTGGCGTCTCGGCTTGAACTTGTTCGCCACGCACTGTCGCAGGCTGGGGCCAAGGCTCGAGCCCGCCCTCCCTGGCCGGCCGCTGGCGACGGAGGGCGGCGCGCTGCTCATCATAGGGCGAATCGCGATGTTGGCGGAGAGCGGGTCGGCGGAAGGGAAAGCTCCGGCGCACCCCTACCTGGCGCGCCAAATGTCGGATTACGGGTTCCGGCAGACCCTCTAGGTTCGAACTCTGGGGTGCACGCGGAGATCTCACCCCCGACCTACCTGCACCTCGTCGCCTCGCAAGGATCTAAACTACACAAAGAGCAACACAAGGGACACAAGGTTTATACTGGTTCGGGCCACCATTGTGGTGTAATACCCTACTCCAGTGTGTGGTGTGGTGGATTGCCTCAGGGGCTGATGATGAATAGTACAGGGAAGAACAGCCTCGCGAGGGTCTGTTCTTGGCCGGTGCGACGAACTGCTAGGGGGAGTTCGGTCGCTCTCTCTCTCTCTCTCTCTCTCTCTCTCTCTTTCTAGATTCAACCTCTCTCTACCCTATGGGTGGCTAGTACTATTTATAGGCAAAGGCCCTGGGCCTCTTCCCAAATATTGAGCGGGAAGGGCGCCAACAATTTGCCATTTTGAAAAGGAACATCTAGTACACTTATCATGATTAAAGTTGGTGCTCGCCTGTCAAAGGCTCTGACGATGGCACTGGCTTGGGCTCCACGATGACCTCCTTCCCTCCGTTGTGTTGGTCTTGGTCTTGTTGCACCGAAATGGCTGCCTTTGCTTGATACTCTCGCCTGCGCTTGCCTCTTTTGCACCAAAGAGGAAATAAGGACATTGCGCGGGCAGGCGCCCTCCTGGCGCCCTTGGTCGTCATGGCTTGCGTCATGGGCACCTCGTGAGGTACCCCGCCTTGATCTCTCCGCCTCCTCGCGAGCCAGCCTAACGAGGCCGTGCTCGAGGAAGCTTCCTGTCGTCCGCCCAGCGAGGCTTGGCCCCTCGCGAGGGTCTTGAGCTTGTGCTGATGAAGATGGGACGTGCTGGGCCACCCCTTGAGCCACGCCGCATGCCGCAGGCAGGCAAGTCTGGGTACCCCCGTTCCCAGAACGCCGACAACAATGGCGACGGCGCCCATTCTGCTCGCTCCAGTGCTTGTAGGTCACTGAGTGATCTAAGAACCTAAATGTAATTTTTTACTTCAGATGTTCTTTGTACTAACTTGACAATTGACAAATATATATCTATATCTATACCTACCTACTAATAAAGCAAGGTGTGTTTCGACGATTTTTTCAGCCGTTCACCCATATTATTTTTTGGGACTTTTTATTACTGTCCGAGGTGGTACTAAACGTTTGTGCGTCTGTCCACTAGAAAAAAAAACGATTCGCCAGATTCTGCATTGGGCCTGTACTGGGCATTCGCGAGATTCGCCAGATCCATGTATGCTGAATGATTCCATATAAGTTTGCCGGTTAATGCTAGCCTACATTTGTAGTGTGTTGTGCGTTGGATCAGCTCACATCTTCAGCTTCATTCTCATTTCGCTGCATTGTGATTCTCATTTTCCGTGTGATATTGTTACACCCGTTGTAACGCATGGGCATGTTTGCTAGTATATTAAAAAAATTAAAAAAAATTTGAGCTTTTCTTCATATACTAAAAGATCCTTTTCAATGAAGGGGTAAGTTTTAATCTTTACCATTGATTTACATCGATAATAATATTATTTTTTAAAGGTTATACTCAAAGCACTGCCTTTGTTGTTTTGATTAATGCAACCTCATTGAGACAAGTATTGTATGAATATTGTGCCAACTTGGGAGGCCACGGACTAGGAGCACACGGCGACACACACCCATGAATCAAAGCCACTAGTTGTTTGTTAGGATCGGTGCAGGTTTTAGTTTAATTAGCACCGAGAACGCAATACAGCATGCGTGTGTATATGCCAACAGTAAATGCTCTACATAGTCACTCAGTTTGAGATACTATGTCTGAAAAACATAGCAAAGATTTCAACTTGGAGCAATGAATGGCAAAGACTTTTGGTACACGTCTATTTAATTTTTGGACAAAGGGTGAATTTTATTGGCTCAAATGGAGTATCAAGATGATACATCACACTGAACACACACCCGGCCTCTGCATAACTAAGATGCACACAACCAACCCAACACACACACAGAAACACACCAGCAACTAGCGAAGTCATAAGACCAAAAGTTGTTTGCAGGTGTGGAAAAATAAAAAGAAACAAGAAATAAGCCCCAAAGCGATCAGGTGAACAATCGACAAACTACAACTGAGACCATATCCGCATCAACCATTGACACCACATGGATGACAAGGATCTTCAACAGCAACGCCTTCAGGAAGGAAGCGACACTCAAGCGACGCCGTCACCGGATCCAACCATAAAGGCCAGTATCAAAGTTTTCACCCTGAAGAATCAGTCCGAACATATCCGAGCAATGCCTCCAACAAGGTAACGATGTGAAAAACATCGCCATTGCCAGGAATAACCACTCGGGTCTGTCCTAGGCTTTCGCCTCGGAGCTCGAGACCGGTGCATATAGCATCACCATCCAAATCTCACATGTGTTGTCTCCACCACTTTTCCGCTATCCGAGCAGTTACAATTGGATCGCCGCTACTCCACAAACAACCCTCTGCGTCAAGTCATTGTCCATAATTTGTAACCCACCACTGTAGTCATCCACCGAATCAGGAGATAAAACCTCCGAAGTCTTTTTGATGATGTCGTGGATCCATATGAAGTCATTGCAAACAATCTACATACGCCACCATCCAGCCAATCGGATCAAAATCACCTCCACCATCCAGCACATCACCGCACCCCAACAATCCAGAGACCGTGTGGCCGGTGCAATGCCAAAATGAACCAGGATGAAGCACTGTAAAAATGTAAAGATAGAAATTGTCTCTTCCACCGATGGCCTGTAGCAATTTTGTTTGTGCCTATGTGACGGGATACATTTGTTTTGATTTTGACGATTAATTGTGTCTTTCTTAGAATTTTATTATTAAATTCTCAGTTTTTAGTAGAACAGAATAATTCCTTTGATTTTTTTTTTAAATGAGATTATTATGAAGAAGTTTCTGGAACTATTACCATGACGTTCTCAGTTTTCCACTTAAGAAAAACAACATAAAATATGTTGAGAAATCTCTAGGATTTACCTACATAATTTTCTAGGAATTAGTGTTGAAAGAAATTTCCTAGGAACTTGGTACTCCACAAGTTGCGAAGTGTCCAACTAAATATATGATTAGTCAAAATCACTAATCATATGAAGATGTGTTCACATGTAGATGTATTTATTAAATGTGTTTATATATGATACAAAACGTAGGGCTCTTCAAATTTACATGCATATGGGGCATTGTCAGATGTCCAGTCCAAGTGTCCAACCGTTCACAAGTAGATGTGTTCACATGTAGATCCATTTATTCTTTGTCACGGATCGTTAAGACTATAAAAAAATATCTCTCCTAAAATAAAGCATACGTCTAATTAAATTTGAGGAATACATGCAGACTAATATAGTGGTACAGATCCCTATGCTTACTCAGTGGTGAGATATAGGGAAGGTGAGCCCGCGGATGCTCTTATGCATTTTCGCAACTTGGAACAGCAAATTAGTGAAGTGAAATGCAGGGTTTCCCTCTGTCCAAATGTGGATGTAGATGTGAAAGCTCTGATCTGTACTGAATTAAATATTTTCACTGAAGCCATATGTTAATAAATATCTTGGATGCCCTCCATGGTGGGGCTGGAGCGAAGTGATAGTTTTGTTTATCTTCTGGACAGAATCATTGAAAGGCTCAAGGGGTGGAAGGAGAAGCTTTTGTCCTTGGGTGCAAACGAAATTCTAATTAAGCCAGTGATACAATCAATTCCGATGTTTGTTATGAGAGTTTTTAGATCCTGAAGAAATTATATATGGAGATGAATGATGCTATGTCTGCTTTTTGGTGGGGTGACTCAGATGATCAAAGAAAAATGTATTGATTCTCCTGGTGGAGAATATGCATACCAAACAAGCTCGGGGGCATGGGGTTTCTGTTGGGGAATGTAGTAATTTAAAAAAATTCCTACGAACATGCAAGATCTATCTAAGTGATGCATAACAACAAGAGGGGATAGTGTTGTCTACATACCCTCGTAGACCGAAAGCGGAAGCGTTATGACAACGCGGATTGATGTAGTCGTACGTCTTCACGATCCGACCGATCCTACCGCCGAAGATACGGCACCTCCACGATCGGCACAGGTTCAGCTCGGTGACGTCCCACGAACTCTAGATCCAGCTGAGGTCGAGGGAGAGTTTCGTCAGCATGACGGCGTGGTGACGGTGATGATGAAGTTACCGGCGCAGGGCTTCGATTAAGCACTATGACGATACGACCGAGGTGGAAATCTATGGAGGGGGGCACCGCACACGGCTAAAAGATCAACTAGATCAACTTGTGTCTAACGGGTGCCCCCTCCCCGTATATAAAGGAGGGGAGGAGGAGGCCGGCCGGCCACAAGGGGCGTGCCAAGGGGAGGACTCCTACTCCCGGTAGGAGTAGGTTTCCCCCCTTTCCTAGTCCAAGAAGGAGAAGAAGGGAAAGAGGAGAGAAGAGATGGAAGGAGAGGGGGGCACCCCCCCTTCCCTTGTCCAATTCGGACTGGGCAAGGGGGGGGGGGGTGCCACCTTTGGCCGGCCCTTTCTCTTCTCCACTAAGGCCCACTAAGGCCCACTAAGGCCCATTAATCCCCCGGGGGGTTCCGGTAACTTCTCCGGAACACTTTCGGTGTCCGAACATAGCCGTCCAATATATCAATCTTTGTGTCTCGACCAGTTCAAGACTCCTCGTCATGTCCGTGATCACATCCGAGACTCCGAACAACCTTTGGTTCATCATATCACATGAACTCATAATACCAATCGTCATCGAACTTTAAGCGTGCGGACCATACGGGTTCGAGAACTATGTAGACATGACCGAGACACGTCTCCGGTCAATAACCAATAGTGGAACCTGGATGCTCATATTGGTTCCTACATATTCTACGAAGATCTTTATCGGTCAAACCGCATAACAACATATGTTGTTCCCTTTGTCATCGGTATGTTACTTGCCCGATATTCGATCATCGATATAATCATACCTAGTTCAGTCTCGTTACCGGCAAGTTTCTTTACTCATTCCGTAATACTTCATCCCACAACTGACTCATTAGTTACAATGCTTGCAAGGCTTATAGTGATGAGTATTACCGATAGGGCCCAGAGATACCTCTCCGAAACACGGAGTGACAAATCCTAATCTCGATATATGCGAACCCAACAAACACCTTCGGAGACACCTGTAGAGCACCTTTATAATCACCCTTTTACGTTGTGACGTTTGGTAGCACACAAAGTGTTCCTCCGGTATTCGGGAGTTGCATAATCTCATAGTCTGAGGAACATGTATAAGTCATGAAGAAAGCAGTAGCAATGAAACTGTAACGATCATAATGCTAAGCTAATGGATGGGTCTTGTCCATCTAACCATTCTCCTAATGATGTCTATGGTTAGGAAAGATAACCTTCTTTGATTAACGAGCTAGTCAAGTAGAGACATACTAGTGACACTATGTTTTGTCTATGTATTCACATGTGTATTAAGTTTCCGTTTAATACAATTCTAGCATGAATAATAAACATTTATCATGAAATAAGGAAATAAATAATAACTTTATTATTGCCTCTAGCGCATATTTCCTTCAGTTTCATGATTTGCACTCTTTTAATGTGGTTGTGCTATCCAAACAGTCTTGCAGACTCCCCAATAACCTGGACACATTATGCGCTCAGGTGTTGAGGGCTAAATACTATCCTAATGGGAACCTTCTAAAGGCTAGACCCAAAAAGGGCTCTTCTTTCACATGGCAGAGCATTTTCACGGATGTACAAGCTTTCAGACGGGGACACATATGGAGAGTTGGAAACAGAGCAAAAAACAATATTTGGGAGGACCATTGGGTCCCAAATTGCTCATCTAGAAAGATCATTACTAGAAGAGGAATTGCATTCTTCGAACAGTTGATGTGTTAATTGATCATGACTCCTGCAGGTGGGATGAAGATCTCTTTTGCCCATTGATGCACAATATTCTTATGATCCCATTGAGTGAGCACATGCAGGATGATTTTGTTGCTTGGCACAACACATAGTCTTCTTATTTCTCGGAACAATCGATGTACTATACAAAATGGGAGCATTAATTTGGTGCTAGGGGTGAAAACAGAAGATGGACAGGGAGCTTCAAGACCAAACCCTGTATGGGATATTTGGTGGAAGTTAAAAGTTCCAAGCAAGACTAAAATTTCCATGCATGGTACCATGCCCCGAAAGGCTGTCTTGGCAACAAGACATATCCCTGTATCGCGGCCATGTCCGGAATGCTAGACGGGTCCAAAGGATATTTGTCATCTCCTCTTCACATGTCCGCATGCAAGGTGCATTTGGGAGGAATTGGGTCTTCATGATGTCATTAAATATGCCCTGACTGTGGACATATCGGGCTCAGTTGTGCTCGAATATATCTTATGCAATAAAAACGACAGTCTCCTGTCTTGGGAGCTTTGGGACTAGAGGAATCGGTTGTTATTTCTTGTTGGTACATATGGTGGCAACAAAGAGAGTTGGAGAAAGGATATTAGCATGACAACCATATATATACGAAGGCTCTCATTTGAAAACAAGGTTATTGCTAGGCATATCTTATTACTCTTATAAAAGGCAGAGTTGATGATGATGGTGTGCCTGCCATACCTGCAATATAGACCGTCCGATTTATATCTGACAGATAGAAAAGAAACTATGAAAATTTTACAAAAAATACCCACACCCCTCTTCACGTTTGTAAATAAGACCTTCCTTCGTTCATCCTTTCCTCCCACAAGATAAACTACTTATACAAATGCATCTTGATGTTCCATGCAACGCATGAGCATCTTGCTAGTAATATAATATAAACTTGATATCTCAGCATGTTGGAGCATACAAACATACCACGTACATAGACTCACACTGAGTGACGCAATACATCTCAAAACTAATTTCAATACACGCTCCGGTTATGTTGTGACAAGGCATGGGCTCAGCTACTAATTTGAGTTCCATTGTGTTTTCCATTAAAAAGCAAGGCACCAGGCACCCTTATTTATTTCTTATAGCACACCACTACGGGCTTTATTTATACCAAATGGTCGCCATCACAACATTTGCATCACAACCTTATGGATAGACTTCCATGACACCACGAGCTCCAAGTTTCTTGACGATTTTGTAGTCTCTAAACCCTGCTTTCATAAAGATGGCATTCCAATCATTTTCATCCCGTTGTCGTCCTCTGGTACATACCATCATTGCCACATCCATCAACAGTTGAGTTTCAAACATCGGTCCTAAAGAAGAATCAACCACCATGTCTATGACAATAACTTTTCCTCCTGCTTCTCGGGAAGGAATGGCCTTCTTGCATTGAGCTAGGATATTGATGCAGTCGTCGTCGCTCCAGAAGTGTAGAACAAGCTAGCACGGAGATATATCCATATGGTTAAGCAATAATAGAGGACACAGTTTATGAACTCGGTGTAATTATGCATGAGTATTGGTCATTGTTTTCATTTAAATAAAAAGGACCACTAAAAAGTATGTGCACATTAGTGATCTCAATTTCTATGCGGTATAGAATCCAAGAAAAAAATACTACTTTGCAGAGAGATATCACTTTATTTGTACCTTGAGCATTATAGCTTGAGCTGGTGGGATGGAATGGAACATGTCACCAGCGACATAGTTAACGAGACCATCGCTCAGAGCTTTATCGACCACTTTGGGGAGGTCCAACACATTGCACTTTATGTGAGGGAAGGCCTTAACGATGGCCTTAGCTGTCGTTCCATCGCCACCGCAACAATCGGTGAGCGACTGCAAGCCATTGAATAGGCCATGACACTCCCGCAATATTGTACCGATTCCCATATGGTCGTGGGCAGCTAAAGCCTCATTGAATAACTTGTCACTCTCAGGGTCGAGGACGGCCATACTCTCCTCGAAGAGTGTCGCGCCATGCACGTCCTCAAATGGTGATGGCAAGGGTTGAGCGATATCCTTTTTGAACCAGTCGGCCAACCCCATAGCCGCCTCCATGTGATACCGCGAGGTCAAGCAGAGCACAAGAGCTGCCTGGCTAGCATCTCCATCAACGAGTACACCATCCACGAGAAGGTAGGACAGCGGGACGAGGCTGTAGGTCCCAGCCTCGTTTGACGCCAGCACCCCCGTCGTGGACAGCAGCCGCAAGAGGCGGCTGAGGAACGGCGCCTTTGATGGCGGGAGGGACAGCGCGGTGACCAGGTCAGGCAACAACGCAGCACCGCCGAGGCGGTGGATCGCGGTAGGGATGCCGAGCTGGATGGCGCACCTGAGCGCCATTGGTGTGAGGTAGCTGAGGCTGTGGCGCCAAAGGTCAGCCTGCGCCTGGACCAGCTCAGCGTCGGTGGGGATTGTCATGGTCTGTGAAGACTTGGCAGCCATTGCTTTCTCTTTCTCTTGCTATGAGGCAGGTGTTGTGTTTGTGTGTTGATTACTTCCCTAGCTAGGAGGGTTTATATAGCATCCATTTTTGCTATTGCTACAACAACTAACACTGATCCAATCATTCACTCGTGGAACTCGAGTTGCACATCCACATGGATTGTTACGCACACTGCTCAGGAGCAGAGCGGGGTCTGTTTGTGACGGACACAAGGTATAGTACCGAGATTCCTTTCCGCAATACTGACGGATAGATAATTAGTGTCATGGACAGCTCATTAGTCACTAGCTTTAATGCAATGTGCTCCCTGGGTACACATGGCTACTCTGTCTATGGAGTATAAATCGAGATGGAACAATTTGTTGGTGAAAATAAAAATAAAAAAAGATGACGCGGAGGGCTTGCAGTTTTTTGATGTGGAGGTTTGCATGTGGTAGAAAGTGAAATATAAGCATATGGTTGATGAAGTGGAGGGTTTGCATGTGATATGAAAATGGATAAACTACTTAAACCATCTCTAGCAGATCCCGTAAAAAGGCCATCTGACAAAATAACCGCCGGTCTACGGGATGAGGACGTTTTTTTCGCCCAGAATAGATCCCGCAAAATTGTCCGTCCTCTAATTTGTTTTTTTGCGGAACTTGCATATTCCATGCAGTTTCCTCTATATCTACGAGATTGGGGGCAATTTTTACATGGACCTAAAAATAAAGAAACAGTTGGCGGGAGAGAACTTTCAGCTCCCGCCATGGTCTTCCCCGAACGCGACCTCGCCGAAACACCTCAACGCCGATGACCACCGGACCCTAAGTGCCGACCCGTGAGCTGCCGCCATTGCTCGAGCTGCGAGCCGCTGCTGTATGCTACGCGGGCGCTAGCTAGCTAGCAGCTGCTGTTGTCGCCGTCACGAGCTAGCTAGTTGCAACACGTCATAGATTTTTTGTTATGAATCCAAGCAGCACTGCGCTTCCGTCTGCTGAGTGGAGGCCAATCGATCTATGAGTAGATAACTAGCAAGTTGTGCACGACAAAGAGACATCACGCACCGCGCGTCATAAACTGAACAGCAACCTGGAAATAGCAACAGAGGGCGGAATTACTGCAACAATGGTGGGGTTCGTAAGGTCTCTGATCTATCAGTTGGTAGCTAGCACATGCATTGGTCAGATAAACAACGATGAGCTAATTGCCGTGTGATGCACGCGCCTTTTTATATGACGTGCGCAAAGAGAGTTCCATTTACAGTCGGTCAAATCTGCCTTGTATCATGCATGCTAACTAGACAATTTTAAGGCCGCTTGTAATGAGATGGGTAGTATTATAAGTTAGTATCATGCTTGATACTAGTGTATGATACTACCCCTAATGCATAGTATCATATAGTACTATCATATATGACTTTATTTATTGCCATACATGACACATAATGCTATAGCATTTATTATGATACGGTACCATGATATGATATTGAGCCCTCTCTTTCTTCATCTAATTACATGCCACCTCATCTAAATTGCCTCGTTAGCATGCATGATGCTAGCTATGATACCCCCACTACGACCAGCCTAATGAGGTCACGTAGAATTAAATGAAAAAGAAAAAGGTTGTGTGTCATATTATGATACAGTATCATAATAAATTTCATGCTACTATGTGTCATGCATGTCAATAAATGAGACCACATATGATACTAATCTATAATAATACTATGCACTACGGATGTAGTATATATCATATAATAGTACCGTATGCATGATACTAGTATATGATACTCCCCACTATGACCAGCCTAAGTGCCCTCTCTCTTTTTTCCCAAAAATGGATGTAATTAATAATTCATTACTCAACATCCTCGTTCAGGTCTTTACATAATAACATGATCAAATAATCTCCATCTTCTCAGCAAGGATCATAGCTTCATAGTGGCGTAGCTCGGATTTTATGCCAGTGTGGTCAAACTGATAGAAAAAATACACCACAAACAAAGGATACCAACATGTTATACGGAATTTATCAAAACTTACATCAATGAGGTCTTATAAAGAATATGAAAATTCACAATTTAATTTCTGAATTTGCATAAGAAAATAACTACTTTATGGATACCAAAGGGTCGCCATTACATCGTTTGCAGCACAACCTTATGGATAGACCTCGATGACACCCCGAACTCCAAGTTTTTTGACAATTTTGTAGTCACTAAACCCTGCTTTCGCAAAGATGGAACTCCATTCATTTTCATCCCGCTGTCGTCCCCTGGTATATACCATCATTGCCACATCCATCAGCAGTTGGGTTTCGAACATCTATCCTGAAGAAGAGTCAACCACAATGTCTATGATAATCACTTTCCCTCCTGCTTCTCGGGAAGGAATGGCCTTCTTGCATTGGGCTAGGATATTGATGCAGTCCTCATCACCCCAGAAGTGTAGAACAAGCTGACATGGCAAAATATGTATGTGGTTAAGCAGTGTGTAATAAGAAGACATAAAATTTATGAACTCGATGTAATTGTGCATTACAATTGGTAGTTTTCATTTAAATATAAAGGATACCTCAAAAGAATGTACATACTAGTGATACAAACTCTCAACTTTAATGAGATATAGAATCACGAGCGCTAAAAAGGTATAATATTGTGGAGACAAACCAGTTTGTACCTTGAGCATTACAGCTTGAGCAGGTGGGATGGAATGGAACATGTCACCGGCAACATAGTTAACGGAACCATCGCTCGAAGCTTTATCAACCACCTTTGGAAGGTCCAACACATTGCACTTTATATGCGGGTAGGCCTTAACGATGGACCTGGCTGTCGTCCCATCACCACCACAACAGTCTGTGAGCGACTGCAAGCCACTGAATAGGCCATGACATTCCCGCAATATTGTACCAATTCCCATATGGTCATGGGCAGCTAAAGCTTCATTGAACAACTTGTCACACTCTGGGTCGAGGACCGCCATACTCTCCTCGAAGAGTGCCGCGCCGTGCACTTCCTCGAATGGTGACAGCACGGGCTGTGCGATATCCTTCTTGAACCAGTCGGCCAGCCCCATGGCCGCCTCCATGTAATGCCGGGAGGTCACGGCGAGCACAAGAGCCGTCTGACTAGCATCACCGTCGATGCGTACACCTTCCACGAGGAGGTAGGACAGTGGGACGAGGTTGTAGATCCCAGTCTCGTTTGAGGCCAGCACCCCCGTCGTGGACAGCAGCCGCAAGAGGCGGCTGAGGAACGACGCCTTGGATGGCGGGAGGGACAGCGTGGTGACCAGGTCCAGCAAGGACGCGGCACCGCCAAGACGATGAATCGCGGTAGGGATGCCGAGCTGGATGGCGCAACTGAGCGCCATTGGTGTGAGGTAGCTGAGGCTGTGGCGCCAAAGGTCGGCCTGCGCCTGGACCAGCTCAGCGTCGGTGGGGATTGTCATGGTCTGTGAAGACTTGGCTGCCATTGCTTTCTGTACGAGATTATGAGGCCGGTGTTGTGTGTGTTGATTACTTACATAGCTTGGGCGGTTTATATAGCACCCTTTTTGCTACAGCTACAGAAATTAACACTGATTTAATTATTCACTCGTGGAACTCGAGTTGGGCTACACACACTGCTCAGGAGCAGAGCGGGGTCTGTTTATGACGGACACAAGATATAGCACCAAGATTCCTTTCCATTATATTGCCAGATAATTAGTTTCATGGACAGCTCAATAATTACTGGCTTTAATGCAATGTGCTCCCTAGGTACACCTGGCCTGTACTCTGTCTATGGAGTATGGATCGAGATCCAATAATTTGTTTGTGAAAATAAAATAAAACATGACGTGGAGGGCTTGCATGTTTAATGTTTTTGATGTGGAGGTTTGCATGTGGTACAAAGTGAAATATAAATGAATTGCATATGGTTGATGAAGCGGAGGGTTTGCATGTGCTGAAAATGGATAAACTACTTAAACCATCTCTAGCAGATCCCGTAAAAAGGCCATCTAACAAAACAACCGCCTGTCTATGGGATGAGGACATTTTTTCCGCCCCGAATAGATCCCGCAAAATCGTCCGTCCTCTAAATTTTTTTGCGGGACCTGCATATTCCGGGCCGTTTTCTCTATATCTATGAGATTGGGAGCAATTTTTACATGGACCTGAAAATAAAGAAACAGTTGGCGGGAGGGAACTTTATTCAGTTCCCGCCATGGTCTTTCCCGAAGGCGACCTTGCCGAAACGCCTCAACGCCGATGACTACCGTACCCTAACTATCGCCCGTGAGTTGCCGCCACTCCTTGAGCCGCGAGCTGCTGCCGTGAGCTTCGCGGGCTAGCTAGCTAGCTAGCGGCTCGGGTGCGCGAGCTAGCTAGCTAGTTGCTGCTGTTGTCGCCGGCACGAGCTAGCTAGTTGCCGCCACTGCCGCCTGCTCCCGCTAGCCGCCACCACGGGATTGATGCGGATGGCGTCTTCTTGATGTGAGCTCTAGCGCCCGGCCCTTTTGTCCATCCTGATGAGATCGTCACGGTGGAAGCGGCCGAGGCGGACCCAATTGTAATTTAATGGGCGTTTTAGTGGGTTTGTGCAATTTTGTCAAGACCATGAAATATTTTTACGGGATCTGTTCTGTCAGAACAAAAGCCATACTGTAAAAACTAGTCAATGTATATGTGCAAAGCACGTTAATTCGGAAGTATATTAAGTGCATGCGGATATTAAGTAAAATATTATTTGCGTGTTATTATGTGATTAACACTACTTTTGGCATGAAATTAAATGCACGCTAAATGTGTTAAGCGCTCGACATTGAAACAGTCTAGGTCGTTGAATTTACATGATTTGATGGCCGAGATTAATTGAATCTGTCTCTTTGGGTCTTTTTATATTGGTATAAATATAGATATGCATGCGAAAAAACGTTTTGCTTTTTAAACCGATTTTTACGGGACGTGATATACCCGATCTGCTGAAGATGCTCTTAGAAACTTACAAAATAGAGGGTATATGATAGGATTAGCTCTCAAGTATCGCAACACGTCATAGCTTTTTGTTATGAATCCAAGCAGCACTGCGCTTCCGTCTTCTGAGTGGAGGCCAATTGATCTATGAGTAGATAGCTAGCAAGTTGTGCACGACAACCTGGAAATAGCAACAGAGTGCAGAATTACTGCAACAAAGGTAGGGTTCGTAAGGTCTCTGATCTATCAGTTGTTAGCTAGCACATGCATTGGTCGGATAAACAACGACCAGCTAGTTGTCGTGTGATGCACGCGCCTTTTTATATGACGTGCGCAAAGAGAGTTTCATTCACTGGTACGGATCAAAGTTTTACAGTCGGTCAAATCTGCCTTGTATAATGCATGCTAACTAGACAATTTAAGGCTGCTCAGGGCATGGCTAATGCATAGCTCCAGGGTGATGCCTCACATGCCATGTAGGATCGGATAACAGAAAAAGTAGGTTCGGATGGGGAAGCGGGATTCTTTCCAGGAGGCGGGTGCTTAGAGACAAAAAGTGTGGTCTACTGCATAAAGTTGAAAAAGTTGAAATGAAAAAGAGGGATGCATGTGTAGTGAGAGTCACTTTTTATTCTTTGATGAGGTCCACTAGTAGTAACTTGCATTGGGAAGAAAAAATCAATACATATGCTTCAAATTACTTTTTGTCATGAGGCATATATATCCATATGCTATCATTGTACATGCCCTCATAATGGGTAGTATTATAAATTAATATCATGCTTGATACTAGTGCTTGATACTAATGCATAGCACCAAGATTCCTTTCCACTATACTGCCAGATAATTAGTTTCACACGGACAGCTCATTAACTACTGGCTTTAATGCAATGTGCTCCCAAGGTACACTTGGCCTGTACTCTGTTTATGGAGTATGGATCGAGACGGAATAATTTGTTGGTGAAGTAAAAATAAAGAAAGTTGACGCAGAGTGGAGGCCAATCGACCTAATAGCTAACTAGTTGTGCACGACAAAGAGACATCACACGTCGCGCGTCATAAGCTCAACAGACTCGACGACCCGGAAATAGCAACAGAGGGCAGAATTACTGCAACAAAGGTGGGATTCTCTATTACCTATCAGTTGTTTTACTACCTAGCACATGCATTGGTCGGATAACAACGACGAGCTAGTTTCCGCGTGATGCACGCGCGTCTTTTTACGGGCGCAAAGAGAGTTCCATTTACTGCTACGGATCAAGTTTTACAGTCGGTAAAATCCCCTCTCTTTTTTCCCGAAAATGGATGTAATTAATCATTCATTACTCGTATCCTCGTTCAGGTCTTTACATAATAGCATGAACAAACAATCTCCATCTTCTAGGCAAGGATCACAGATTCATGTGCCGCTCCAATCTCAGCAAACATTCGCAAACATTCACGAAGGGACGAGTGGTGGATTCTTCACCGGTTTGTACCTTCGCCTTTAGATTTACTTTTCCTGTGATGCCATGCTATGATGTTGAGCTGGTATATATACTACTCCCTCCGTCTAGGTGCGTAAGTCATCTTACGAAAACCAAATAATCCCAAAACACTTAGGCGCGGTACATTAACTCTCATCTCGTTTCTTGTTTCATGACATATCAACCAATAAGAGATGTGGGTCATGCATGCTTTAAATGATTTGAGATTACCAAACACGACATGCATTGGTTAGTTCGTTGCATGCATTGTTATTAATTAGCCAAAACACATTAAGTTCTCTCGTTTTCCCCTTCACCTTGGTCACGGTGCGCAACGTAAGATGACTTACACACCTAGACGGAGGGAGTAGTAACGCTATATACAAAATTCAGTAAAACAATGTACAAAATGTAGTAATTTTGAAAATATTTTTTACTATCCAAGTTTGTAATTTACTATATTTTCAGAAAATTACTATATTTTCTATATTATGCTACTACATTTTGTGTATGTACTGCATTCTGGGGTGTAGAATAAGCTATTATACATTCACGCTTAGTTTAGCATTACTATATATATATATATATATATATATATATATATATATATATATATATATATATATATATATATATATATATATATATATATATATAGCAACCACCTCCTCCTCTAAAAGAGTTAGGGTTCCTTCGTCTCCCGCCGGCACCGCCACCGGTCCACCTCGTCTCAGGTAGCCCTAGGACCATGGTGGTGGTGGATCCTGACACTTACCGATAGGAGGGCTCCAGTTTTAGCAGGGCCGGCCCTGGTGTATGGCCGGAGGGGCGACGGCTCAGGGCCCAGGCCAAGGGAGGGCCCATGATGTAGTACACACATATAGTATATCCCAACAAAAATTGGTAAGAAAAAAATTACGAGAGAAAAAACGTGATGGACTAGGCCCGTCAAATAGCAGCTAGCAATTAGCGAAGCATCACACACGGTCGTTCATATTTTTTTTTGAAACGGAGGCAAAAACTCTGCCTCATCCATTAAATAAGAGAGAATACAGGTTTTTTTACGTAATGAGAGAATACAGTTAGTTACAAAACAACCTGAGTACACGGCATGCGGATTACTCGCGCAATAACAAAGACCCTAGTTTTTTAGTACCGGCAATGATCCAAAGGTTAGCTTCGGTGGCGATGGAGGAAAGCAGCACTGTCGAGGGGCGCACTTACGCCTGAAAACTCATGCGTTTCGCTCATTCCAAATTGTCCATAAAACAAGCATGGTGAGGGATGCCTTGGCTTGTCTGTGCGGATAGCCATCGTCGCAAGTACTTCCCACCAAGATTGGACCGAATCGAACAAGGGCCAAGTGGAAATGACGAAATTGGGGACGTGGTACTTGTCAATGACCAAGGACCAAAGCCTTCTAGAGAAGCGGCATTTGAAGAATAGGTGACTCCCACCCTCTCTTGTTCCCTCTTGCAAAGGGGGCAAAGATCACAGTTTGGCCACCACGCTTTGCCAATCTATCTGCGGTCCAAATCCTGTCTTGGAGAGCCAACCAAGCAAAGAACATGACTTTTGGGGGAGCCTAAACTTTCCAAACCATCTTGTCCATGGGGGAGAGAACCAATCCTAAAAATTGTGCCTTATATTGGAGGCCGCCGAGTAGTGCCTCGAGACCGAGTGCTTCCAAAGGATGTCGTCCGCGGAGATTTCGTCAAGATGGACCTCATGTAGGAGCATCCAAAGTGTGAAGAATTGCGTGACATGCTCAGCGGAGATAGAGGTGGATGGATTGATCTTGAGGATCCATGCATTGTGCTTGAGGGCCTCCCGCACCTTCCAATTCTTACGCACGGAAGCTTCGTGGATGAGCGGGGCAATATCTTTACGCTTGCGTCCAAGGAGCCAAGGGGAGTCCTAGAAGGGGGTCTTCGCGCCGTTACCAACGGAGATGGTGATGGAAGCATAGAAAAAGTTAAGGTCCTCCTCGTCACAAGGGTTTTCCAATCTGACCCACATCTTGGTAGGCTCCTTCCATTCATACCAAGGCCACCGCAACCGGAGGGCTTGCGTAAACTTGTTGGTGTTGAGGACCCCAAGTCCCCCATAATCGAAAAGGTCGGCACACTAGTAGAAAAACCCCCCTTTAGTGCCGGTTCCCAACCCCTTCTATTCCTGGTTTTCCGGGACTGGGACTATGGATTCGCGACTAAAGGCGGGACTAAAGGATCCATGCCTCCCACCAATGCAACTCATGGGATTCGAACTCAAGACCTCACGTATTGCCTCGGGCACAGCTTACCACCCCACATACGCCAACACATGTGACTCTAGATGTGATGCTTTCCTTTTGAACTAGCCTATGGAGAACCGTTAGTCCGGCTTGGTGTTATCAACCGGGACTAAAGGGCCCTTTAGTCCGGGTTGGTAATACCAACCGGGACTAAATTTAGACCCTTTACTCTGGGTTTGTGTTATCAACCAGAACTAAAGGTCAAGGCCTTTAGTCCCGGTTGGTAACACCAACTGGGACTAATATAGAACCTTTAGTCTGGGTTGGTGTTACCAACGGGGACTAAAGGTCCTCTGACGCCCATGACACTTGAATTAGTCGCGGTTCCAACTTCAGTCGGGACTAATGTGTCTCATGTAAAGTAGTTTTTCTACTAGTGGCAAACTATCTCCCAGTTTACTTTGCATTTTGCCCCAGTCGTTTTGTCTGTTCTAGACAATAAGAAAGCTCTCCCAAGTTTGTTGACGGGCACCTCACTTCTCTGTTCGCCTTCGTCATTCATCCTCTCGTCGTCGCTGGGCGCCTCGGCCGCCGCTGGTGGTCGCCGCTCTGCGTGCCGTGCGACAGTCCAGCAGCCGCAGCCCGGCCATCTAGAAAGGTGGCAATACAAATACATTATACATATGTAGCGCATCACGGTACGTATCCATCCATACCTCCCTTGACCACCCCCCACCCACCCCCACACCCCGAGAATGTATCCAGTGCAACGAGCGAACTCGTGCTACGGATGCACCAGCTGCACATGACCCGTCAGATTGGAATGAGAGGGACAGGATCCATCTACAACGTGGGCTGGTGGTACATTTTGCAAAGGGACCCTTGTAGTATTATTGAATGGTACGAACAATGCTGCCCTATCCTGTACAGATGTACCAGTCTGAGCCAGAAAATAACCTGCTGTAGTTTGAGGAGACGTGATCAAATTATTATTTTTTATTTGACCAAGTTAAAAAGCCATTTTCTCAAGTTTTAAGAAGATATTTTCTTCAGTGGACTTGGTTACTGTGACAAAGCCATTAGTAGTAAGAGTAAATTTTGACACACTTCTTGTACACATGCAGTACCCACCTTTAAACTGATGGAACGAGTATATATATAACAAAAAAACTGAACGAACTACATCCGCAAACAGTGATTTTCTTCTAATAGAAACAGATTTAATGGGTTCACTCATCTGTGAGGTTCCTAGTTACAACCGTACATTGACATAGCTTAACTGTATCCATCAAGTCTGATTGTCAGGTAACATCATCTCAAGGCTTAACACTAATCTAACTGAGAAAGCAATATCCAAATACCCTAACCACACAAACCAACCCCAGTTACATCAACTCACGGCTTAACAGTAATCATGGATTGCATGGTGCCGTCCCCTCTGCTTCCCGTTGCACTTCACTGAATATGTACCGGCTCTAAAACTCCAAGTATGAACAATATAACTGCCTGGAAGTAAGAAACAAGATTCAATCATATAAGGGCTAGTGTGTTGTCCAACGAAAAATTCAGGAAAAAAACTCAGAACTTGAGCGATGCAGGCAAGGCTGTGCTAAGATCGAAAGTGATATGGTCGGATCACAATTGTCTTCATAATGCTGAAAACCTAAGACAAATTTGCTCAGAATTAAATCTTGTTTGAGTGTCTATTAGAAGAGTCTCACTTGCTAAAGTACAGAGCAAGAATTTTTTATGATGATGCTAAAAATATCTGTTACAGTTGAACATGTTCTCACTTATCTTCAAAGTTTCAGATGATGATGCTGACATGTTCCCACTTAACTTCAAAGTTTCAGATGATGATGCTGCTGCAGTACAGAGCAATAACACACAGGGGAAAAAGGAATTGTGCTCAGTACACATAGTAATAAGGTTGCGCTAATTGGCCAAATAGTCACATG
Organism: Aegilops longissima; assembly: GCA_021605205.1. Lineage (NCBI taxonomy): Eukaryota > Viridiplantae > Streptophyta > Magnoliopsida > Poales > Poaceae > Aegilops > Aegilops longissima. The sequence goes on from CM038678.1 coordinate 24,581,732, forward strand.
AGCACAATATATAGCAGTTGTCTACAAAAGGAAGTAACATATAAAGGCGAACCAAATCTTGAAATCTATGTGAAACTAGGCTTAGCAATTCCCTTTCCGGGTCATACAATCAAGTTCCTGAAGCTAACAGTAATGCTCATTCAGAGTTGCATAGAATAATTATACAGAACTGGATAAACCAAACATATGCATGCTTCAACAAAACACCTGCAAAATGTGAGCTCCCAGGTAATAATTTTTCACATAAAAAATAATGCGTGCACCCATCACAGGAAAAGGTAGTAATTAACATCACAGAAAAAAGTAGTAATGAACAAACTCTTGCCATGTACGCGGGCTCACAGGTAGTCATTTTTCACGTACATGTTCAGTCATTCATTAACAACTTTAGTAGGTCTATACGTACAGATGAAGGATCAGAGAAGACATAGCACATCTCTTTTCCACCCTAACAATTGTAATTAGTGCATTATGGCTGCATCTCGTACATAAATTAGGCGCCCATACTGCTCAGTTTCTGAAATGGGTTCAAACGAACTGGGGAAACCGAGGAACCAGAAGAACCAATATGGCTGCCCATGAGTAATATAAGAACTAAATACAGTGCACATACCTCGGCTCCTTGAGCTGTAATGGCCGAAACGGATCCTATGCAGAAGTACCGTCCATCCACAGAGCTACAGTCCCGCGTCGCTACATAGGCGCAATCACACCAAGCCGCCGCTCGACCACACGATTCGGATCCTGGGCGCTGGTGTTTCAACACCGGCGGTCGGAGAGGGAGAGGGAGCTCTCGAGAAAGAGGAGAGGGAGATCGAGGGAGAGCCGTTTAGTGGTACAGGAGATGGAGAAAAAAATCTCATGGCGAAAGGGGAAGACTAAGGTGGAGTTTGGAGGTTGTTTCGCTCGATTTGGCTACACTTCAAGGTCCCTTTGCAAAATGTACCAGCACCCACGTCTTAGATGGATCCGGTCCCTCCCATTCGGATCCGACGGCTCATGTGCAGCCGGCGCATCTAGTGCACGAGTTGGCTCGTTGCACAGGATACGTTCTCCCCACACCCCCAACCACCAACCCAATTTCAGTAGTTTCTTTTATTTCTTTAGAACGTACGAATTCAACTATTCGTTCATGATCCATCCTCCAGTTTAAGTGTACACATAGTTTCAAAAAATTTAATGTACAATTTTCTAGTTCAATCTTTCACAGTATCAACCATCCTAGTATTATTCAACCATCTTAATTTTTTATCATTCTGTGTGTAGTATAAAGTTCTAATTCATTGTATCATCTTTTCTTCATAATTTGAGGACATTAGCTTGCGCAGACATATATATGGTCTTAGGGCATAGGGGCCCATGTCATCGAGTTCGCCTAGGGCCTCCCGAGACACAGGGCCGGCCCTGGGTTTTAGATGATTCTTTTGTTTTTTTAGGGTTTGTGTTCTCCTCAGGAAGACGAGACGGCGGCGGCTCCCTGGAGCTGGAATAATGTTCTCCCCACCTAGCTAGCCCCCATTTTGATGGTGCGTCTAGCATCATCGGAGAGTGTGTGAAGGTGTGTCTCCGATGAAATTCTCATAATTCGGTCGGTGGTTGTGTTTGGTGGATCTATTCGAATCCGGTATTCGTTTGTCTGCATTCGTGTATCTTCAGGTTGGATCCTTTCGATCTATGTATCTCTTCACGCTGATCATATGGGGCCTTAGTATGAGGTCTCCCCGACTGTATGCTACAACAAGTTTTTCCAACTCCAACGAGGAGGGGCGGTGACGGCGGCGCGCCTTCTGTTCGCTTCAATGCTTGTAGTCATCACTAGATGGTCTATGGATCTAGATGTATTTTTATTTATTTTTGTTGTTCGTTGTACTGCCATGATTGAAGATGAGTAGATCCGAAGTTTTCTCGCAAAGAAAATAGAGTGGCTCATGCTCTTCCTAATAGTATTTGTAATAGAAAGAGGGGTGGCAGTGTGTTGCTCTTCCTAGTAGTATTTGTAATAGAAAGAGGAGTGTCGGTGTGTTGCTTAACGCAGTTTTTCGCATGAATGTCATGTAGAGTATAATAACATTATTTTTTGTGAAATAAGGTAAAATTTGTTTATAGTGTTGCATGAAGATTAGCTCTGAACAATCATCCCATAAGGTCAAAGTATCCCCCAAAGGGTTCTACGAAAATGAAAATTGCCCCTATGGACATTGCTTTTTTGAAATATAATAGTTACATCATGTATGAGGAGGGGTACAATATCATGCAGAGGCTCCTCAAACCATCATTAGTCATTGAAAACCTAGCTAATCTCGCAAACTCGTGAACTACTTTATTTGCTTTCCTATTACAATGTTTAAAACTAATGAGAGAAAAATCACAAACCAAATAATAGTAATCATCAAAAATCACAGTCGTTGCTCCCGCATAGGTTTCTCCATTGTTCATAATTTTGATGAACTCGAAATTATCTATGTTGATAACAAATTGATTGCAACTAGCACTTTGCGCAAGGGATAATCCAGCTCTTAGTGTCAATGCCTCAGCCATTAGGACATTTACACACCAATCAATTCTCCAATCCCTAGTGATAAAATTACCTTTATGATCTCTCAGAACAGCTCCAGTTGTACCCCTTCACAATTCTTAATCGAAGGAAGCATCAACGTTAAGTTACACTAGACCCTTAGGGGGCCTAATCCAACCCCCACTTTTTATGGTAACAGTTGGGGAAGAAGCAACTACATAAATAGAATAAGCATCCGAATCCCCATATTAATCTGATTGACATTTTAAGTCTTCTCCTCATGGGCCAACTTGCGCCTTTCCCATCATAAGTACCAAGTGGTAATGGTAGTCATCTCAAGCACATTCTGAATACCCAAAATAGATAACTCATGAGTAAATACTCAAGTACAACCTCACAATACCGATCAAATTCACAAGCCCTAGTAATAATTTCATCCAACCCCAACAACCTTCAAGCCTCTTTAGCTTTCTTGGATATACTAGACCATGATGGCGCGCGTTGCCGCGCCTGTCCATGTTTGATGACATGATCTAATTGTGTATGAATATAAATTCAATGAGATCAAATATGATTTGTACCATTATGTAGGGATCAAACATGATTATTAAAAGAAGTTGCATGTGTTATATTTATTGTTGAAAATTGATGGAATTTATACTGCTTATTGTTCAATTTTTTGATTAAAAATGAAGTACAACTTGCATGGTATATGTCATGTTCAAACATGAGTACTACTAACTTACTGTCATGTAGCCTTGAAAGGGCACGCCGCTAGGATTTCTTGTGCCTCCCGTCAGTGCCGCGTCGGTCCGCCTCGTCTCCTGTGTCCTTAAGGCCATGGATGCGTGATGGATTCTGACCACCCTTATCGGCCGGAGGGCTTCGTGTTTGGATGTTTTCTATAGTTTATTTTGGGTCTTTGTCCTACCCAGAGAGGCGAGGCAGCGATGGATCTCTGAAGATGGAATAAAGTTGTTTCTGCCTAGTCCCCGTCCTGGCGGTGCTTCTAGTGTTGTCGGGGAGATGGGGGCGTGGAGATTTGTCTCAGCGGATCTCACAGGATTCAATCCGTGTTTGTCTTCAGTGGATCCACGTGGATCTGGTCTTCGCTCGCGTGTATTCGTTTGTCTACACGTTGGAGATCCTTCCGATCTACATTCTCTTCATCAGCAGCGATTGATGTTCTGATGTGCTGGTCCTACACGACCTTAGCAAGATGAGTTCCCGACTGTCAACAACACGCTTTTCGCTCGCTCCAATGCTTGTAGTCGTTGCTAGGTGGTCTACTGGCCTGGATGTAATTTTCCCTTCTGGTCCTTTGTACTATCTTCATAGTCAGTCCATGTTCATAGTTGATGAATACTCCCTCTATTCTTAAATATAAGTATTTTTAGAGATTCCAATACAAACTACATACAGAGCAAAATCAGTAAATCTATACTCTAAAATGCGTCTATATACATTCGTATATAGTCCGTATTGAAATATCTAAAATGACTAATATTTAGAAACGGAGGGAGTAGATAAAAAATTCTTCCCGCAAAAATAATATCATTTTCATGTTCGAGACAGCAAGTATACAATATTCAAAATGCCCATGCAACTAAGGAGTTGCTTTAGAGGCCTTTATCGTCGCCTTTGTCGTAAAGGACAGTGCGGTAATGAGAACCACGAAACCTGGCCTGCGAATTAAGTACCGGCCCATGAGCTAATCAACAACCTATGTGATCAAATCGGCCAACAACCTATGTGATCAAATCGGCCCAGTTCACGCAACGGCTCCCAGATCGTTCTTCGGAGCAGCAGCCCAGGAACGATGGGCTGGACGAAACGCACGGAGTGACACGGTAAAAAAGCCACATAAACGATCAACGGGACAACTTGATGATCTGGGACGTACGACAGTACAAACGAACGGCTGGGGGCAACAAAGCGCTGTGGGCGTTCGTAGGTCACCTCATTATACTGTTTCTTAATAGGATCATCGAGTGAATAGCATAAAACTACCACAATTCGTGTTAGGGTTTCAAAAAACTATCAAATTTTTGTTTGTGACTGATAATTATCAGAATCGGCATCGGCTGTTTCCAAAAATCCAAAACGTCGAGTGCTTCGCAATTGATCATGATTTTGGCAGGTCGCGCCCGCTCCTAAACAAACTGTCTGTTTCACTGTTAACTAACATGTGGGGCCCACATGTCCGTGTCTCTTACACTCTAATAAAAATCACAAAATATATGGCCACATTTTTTTACAGAATAACTATGGTAAGTTTAAAAAAAGCAATCAGGTCTGTGCAAAAAACTTAAAAAGAAATTAGATCCATGTAAGTTTTTTTAAAAAGCAATTGGATCCCTATAAGTTTTTTTAAAAAGCAATCAGGTCCCTAGGAGAAGGCACATCTGCCATGAGAATGGCGCCGGCAGCTCTATGGCGTCCAGGTCGCGGGCAGCAGCGTGCCAGCGGATATTTTGGGATGTTTGGTTTTCGTCCGGTTATCCCTAGGTTTTTGGAGGGGAAAAACATGATATTTTTTTGCGCGGAATAAGAAAATGTGCTTCCACGAGAAGCATAGGTTTGCTTCTCGTGCATGCACAAATTTTCTTTCACGAGAAGCATAGTTGTGCTTCTTGAAAAGAAAAAAGAAATACCTATGCTACCACGAAAACCACATATATATGCTTCTCGTCAAGGCACATATTTGTTTCCGCAAGTGCTTCTCAGAAAAAGAAATTGTGCTTCTCCGAAAGCAAAAAAGATTTGTGCTTTCACCAGAAGCACATGTTTGCTTCTCATGGAGGCATAGATTTAAACACATATGTGCCTCTCGAAGCTTCTCGGAAAGGGAAAACTGAAGAAGAAACCCGTGCTTTCTGCTCCGGATTTTTTCTTCTCTTTTATTTTGTCACACGGTTTTTGGTTTTTGGTTTTATTGTTTTTTACGCTTTTTTATTTCAGTTTTTTTATTAGAAAAATGTTCACCAAAACGTATTAACATGTGATTTAGTTTTGAGGATTTCGATGCAAGAAATCCAATGATTAAAACTGTTCAAGATTTGGTAACACAGTACAATAGATAAAAGGTTTCAAATAAAAGAATTTATGAAAAAAAAAGGAAACTCTCAGATTGCGACAATTATCACATATGCAGTGTGCTAGTTGGCAGTGCCTGGGAAGGAAAGGGTAACTCTTAACTAATAATTTCGGCTCCCGTAGGTGATGTATAACGTTGGCATATATTTCATGTGACACATATATCTCGCTTATAGCGATATGGTAGCTCCCCTCAGCTGAAGCACGGCGCGACCGGGCTGGCCCATCTCTTTAGTAGTGCGTTCATTTTTTTTTTCTCTCTGTGTTTTTTTGTTTGGTTTTTTCAATTGGGCCAGATTTTTTTCTGTATTTTCTTGGGTTTATTTTTTACTTATGGTTTTGTTATTTTTCTTCAGCTATTCTCTTTCATTTTTCTTTTTCTCGCTATACTTTGATATATTTTTTTCACCGGTTGTATCAGGTTTTTCTTGTTTTCTTCTTTATATTTTTTTATTATTTATGATTTCTACGGTTTCATTAGCAAGGAAGTGCAACGATCGAGGGAGCTCCGCAACTCGATGCTCGTGGCTCGTTCTCCGCGTTCCAGGTCTCCTGGGGCTTGCCCAAGAAGACGGGGAAGCGGTCCAAGAACTTCACGCTCATGGGTCCCGGGCTCGGCTAAACCTGTGGCCCCAACAATGCTACACCTACGGACCACATCCTACAGAATTAACTTACGGACTCTGTGTGGTAGTTTTTGGTTGGATGGGAAATCAAAAGCAGGGCCTACAGTGGAACTCAAGGAGAGGAGAGATTGGTCAAAGGGAGGCGTCCGTACGATGATTCCGTAGCTAGCGCGTAAGTCTAGCATTTTTGCCTGTGGCCCTGCCACCATCGCCCCTCCACCATGTACCGGAGCGCCGTCCACCGGCGCAAGACTCAGGCGCTGATGACGTGGACGGTGATGTGCACCTACTCGCAGCAGCTGGCGTCCCTCACAAGAGCACGGGCGGCCGCGGCGGCAAGAGCCACAGCGACGGGTGCATTGCCGGCGATTCCAAGCACGGGCTGGCCCCTGGGCCTGGCGTGAACACGCCCAGGAAGGAAGGCGCGCAGCTTGTGCACCAACCACATGTGCCCCATCCGCGTGCACTGGCACGTCAAGCTCAACTACAAGGACTACTGGCGCGCCGAGATCGCCGTCACCAACTTCAACTACCGCATGAACTACACGCAGTGGACGCTTGTCGCCCAGCACCCCAACCTCAACAACGTCAGCGAGGCCTTCAGCTTCCAGTACAAGCCCTTCTTCCCTTACGGCAACATCAACGACACCGGCATGTTCTACGGCCTCAAGCTCTACAACGACCTGCTCATGGAGGCTGGCCCCTTCGGCAACGTGCAGTCGGAGGTGCTCATGTGCAAGGACAACGCCACCTTCACCTTCAGACAGGGGTGGGCCTTCCCGCGCAAGATCTACTTCAACGGCGATGAGTGCAAGATGCTGCCGCCGGACTCCTACCCTTAGAGCATCTCCAGCGAACTCGGTCATACTTCGTCGAAATTTATAAAAAAACGTAAAAACATGCAAGAACTATGCCTAACTTAAAAAACAAACTTAAAATCCTAGCCGCCGCCGTCGTCTACATGCCGAGAAGCCTGTAGAAGCGGGTGTAGTCGCTGCCGTCGACGTCGTCGTCGTCGTTGTCGCACGCCGCGCGCCTCGCCTGCGGCGTCCCTGCTGCAGCCCTGGCCGGGGTCGCCGACACGTTGTGGGGCGCTTGACGGCCCAGCCTCGCCCTTGTCGTCGCTGTCGATGACGATAACACCGCCCTCCTCGGCGCGGCTACGGGCCTGGGTCTCCAGGTACGCCCGGCGCTGGCGGCGCACCTGCTCGCGGATGTAGTCCTCCTTCGCTCATTTGAGGGCGGACTCATCGTCGGGGGCCACCATGTCGACGTGCTCCGGCTTCACGGGGAGCAAGCCCGGCTCGGGCTCCGGCCGGACCAGGCGCAGGGAGCGCCTCGCCGGTATCGTCGCAGGTGGTGAGGGCTCGTTGATGATGAGGGCGCCCCTGCGATGCGACGCCCGAGCGGTGTCCCCTCCGGCTCGGGCTTGGCGGGGCGGAGGGCCGGCGAGCCGGAGCCCGACGACGAGGACGACCCCGGCTCCATTCGCCGCGGCATCCAAGAACTGCCGCGGCAACGAGAGAAGGAGGACCGCGTCGGGTACTCCAGCGGCGGCACGTTGCCGGTCTCGATGTGGTCGAGGACGGCGTCGAGTGTGCGGCCGGGGACGCCCCACCACTCGTGCCGTCCTTCGGAGTTGAGGCGGCCGCGGGGAATGATGCCGTTGACGGAGGCGATCTACTCCTCGCGGCGGCGCTGAAGTACAGCGTCCAGAGCGTTTTGCTGTCGGGCACGTACCTCGGCTGGTTCCGCTGCTCCTTCGTCAGTGAGGAGCGGACGCGGGCGATCTCCGCCCGCCGTGCCGCCCCTTCGGGTACCGGCGGCACCGGGACTCCGGCGGCGCTCAGTCTCCACGCCCCCGGCACGCGCATGTCGAGGGGCGCCGGGTACTCGGCCTCGTAAAGAAGGCGCACCTCCGGCTCCTGGAGGTGTCGGCGGCCGAAGCCATTCGCCGCTGCGCCGTCGCCTGGGAACCTCTCGGCCATGCTTTTCTCATCGGCGGGGAGGGTAGTGGGGGCTCGCCGCCGGGGAGAAGGCTTTTGCGAGAGGGAGAGGGGGAGGCTGTGGCGCTCACCGGCGGGCAGTGGGCGCCTTTTATAGCAGAAGCGGGGCAGCGGGGAGGCGACATGCGGGAGGACGCGTGGCGAGAGCGGGCGGGACGCGCATCGGCGGCGTTTTCACTGCGCCGCCCCTGAGGCATCAATGGAGGCTGACCGGCACGGCAGCGTGGCAGCCTTGGCATTGATTCCCGCGGGAACCGAGGCGATGAGGGCGACGAAGCGGCCGTCTCGCTGACTCGGCGGGCCCGCGGCTGTTTCGCGGCGAAACACTCGCCCCGGCGCCCCCGGGCGCCCCCCAGCTAGTCGGGTTCGACCTGGGAGTCCGCCGGCGCTGATTTCGGCCCAAGCCGGCGAAAAACGGGCTCCTGGGGTGCGACTGGGCCGTTTTTTGGCGCCGGCGTGAAAAAATCGCCTGGTGAGGCCGTGTTGGGGACGCGGATGGAGATGCTCTTACCTGCCCAACTCCACGCCGCCGCGTTCTTCCATCGTCACCACTGCCTCGATGTGCTTGATGTTGTTGCTGCTGCTTCCGACATCATGATCTATCCTGGTGGCATAATTTTCCTACTGCCTCCGTTCCTTTTTAGCCTGCATATAAGATTTGGTCAAAGTCAAATTTTGTAAAGTTTGACCAATTTTATAGGAGAAAATATCAACATCTACAATACTAAAGCTATATGTATGAAAATTAATTTCATGATGCATCTAACAATATTGATTTCATATTATGAATCTTGATATGTTTTTCTATAAACTTAGTCAAAGTTAATAAAGTTTGACTTTGACCAAACCTTATATGCAGACTAAAAAGAAACGAAGGGAGTAAAAAGACAATGCAGTCGTGTAGGTAGGGGTATTTGGATCTTGCGAGTACTTTATCTTGTAAAGGTTGATATCACCAAAGGTCAAAAGAAAAAGGTTGATATCACCAAGAAGATATCTTCAAGTGATTCATTGTAATCCTTAATTAGATGCAGGTTTCTTTGTAGTTGTTCTTTTTAATCTTAGATCCAAAACAGTGTATCTGTAATTGTGCTCATGCATGAGCGAAATTACAACTGTTTCTCAAAAATTCTAATTGTTCGTAATTGAGATAACCATCCAAAGTAGTTAGCAATCCCCGCTCGACTACCCACAGTGGGAGTAATATATGTAATAACATCACATTTATCTATGCAAAATAGATGATGTGGCATGTAATTAATGAAGAAAGAGAGGCATGTGGTAACATAGCTAGTTACTGTAACATCACACATATAAAAAAACAAGTCTACAACCTAATAAATAAAGTGATATATGATATAACACATATGTTATTACCCGTTGTGAAGGTAGTAATATAGACTAGTAACATATGCATGTTACTGCTCTAAGTTTCTCTTCATTGTGGCTAGTTTAATCTATTAAGGAGGTCTCCACCTCCGAAAACGGTGGTGTGACCCATAATTACTAAACAGTATAACTCAGCGATCTAGGACCTCTCACAACGATTTCAACTCCTAAGCCGTTGGATCTCCCTTTCATACGTCCCAGATTAACTCGATCACTTCTGTCGGTTATTTTCCCGTCAAAGGCGTCGCTCGCTCAGGCCACAGCAACCGGGCCGCTGCTCCGCAGGCCGAGTTGGAAATTACGCCCTTAATCGGGCCGTATAAGTGTATAAGGTGCAAAAGGCCCATGAAAAAAGAGTTTGGTCTGTCGCGTGTGTTGCTGTCGTCTTTCTCCCTTCGCTTCTCCATCCCTTCCCTGCTTTCGACAGTAGATGGAGATGGAGCTTAGGTTTAGCAGCGAAAAAGGAGGAGGGGGATTCAACCTTGAGCAACGGTGTGCGTAGGTACATGAGGCCATGACGGCGCCATGGAGATCCTCTGATCTCCCGCTACCCTCAATTGCGTGCTCTCTTACCTCGATTTTCTCCACCTCTCCACGCACCAGGCACCAGCGCCTCTCCGCCCTCTGCTTCACTCCGTGGCCGGACACGATCAGCTAGGCCTTGTACCACCACCCGTCTATAATCCTCTTCCATGGCGCAGAAATCCCTGAGTTGGCGAGTCCTAGATGACGATTGCAACGCATTTCAATTCCTTCTTCCCATGTGCAGTACCTCTGCACCCTAGCAGAACCCCCTATCTTCTCATCTATTCATGCATAAACTGTGGAACAAGGAAGGAGTTGTTACACTACTGGGCTTCTATGATTTAGGGGGTAAGTTGCATCTGATCCCAATCCCGTGTGTGCTCATCCCGGTGACTAGATTTCTTCTACTAATATGTTTGCTGGGTTTACTGGTTGTTTCAACCAATTAGGAAAAGGCTAATCTGATTATGATGAGATGAAGGTTCAGGTTTTGACTGGACGTTGGTGAGGAGACATGAGACCGTAGTCATCTTGTCGATGTGGCCAGCTCTAGCTGGTGTGTTAATCAGAAAATTATTTAATCCGCTGCGAGTGAGAAATTTCTCTGCTGTGGTGCAAGTTAACATATTCTCTTCACATAAAAGGTTAACATATTTTCTACCTGCCTCTTGGGTGATTTTGTGAGTTGTGACAGATTGCTCTAGATTTTCTTTGTGGGGAACAGATTGCTCTAGATGATCCCTCCTGTGCATATTTCTAGGATTCAAGGTCCCCTGACTCCCGCGATGGACTATGACATGGAGCAACATGTTAAGGTAGTTGACATATCTTCTGTACTTGATCATGTCAAGCATATTTAAGTGACATGTTAATTCTCTTGTGATTCTATTCCTAAATCTGAACAAATGTACCCCTTTTGTCATATTCATCAGTGCACCGCAATTTGAATTACTAGAAGTTTGTCAAATATTTCTACTGCTTAATTAAATAATAGATTTCTAAAACCCTCATCATCGATGACTAGCCAATATTTGAGGAAGTTTAGTAAACTTGACTTCTATGTTTCCTGTCAATAGATTTATTATGCCAAGTCTAATCATTTCACTATAAAAATGGACGAGCGCGGCAACGCGCGTCATCATGGTCTAGTGTAGAGGGCAACACCAACAATAGGCCATGCGGAGACAGCCACACTTGACATGTCGGTGATGTGTATCAGGTACGACGAGCTGCAACCAGCACATGGCGGCGGCTGATGTGAATGGAAGTGCAGCGTGGACGATGTTGTCATACGTTGGGTGTATCCACACATAGCAGGTGCGCTGAACGACCGTTGTGCTTTGAGATGTGGTCAGTACAACACTATATCAGTTGTGGCTCTCCGTGCATTTGCACAATGACCCATGTCGATCCCACCTCAAGTTCGCTCTAGATGTTTATTGTACATCCAAATTGTTCGGGTCAGTTTGGCCAGACTCTCCCGGTGTGCAAATTTTTGAACATTTTCTAAAATGTCATATATATATATATTGAGTTGTTTGAACATTTTCTTAAATGTCATATATAATTTTTGAATTGTATGAAGCAAAATTTTCAATGACGTGAACACTTCTGTACATTATATATACATATTAAAAAAATCAAAAATACATTTTCGAAATCTTGTGAACACAGTTTTTAAATGTCACGTAAATTTTGGTGAATGGTATGAAATATTTATTTTAAACTACATGAACAAGTTTTCATATTCTATATATTTTTTAAATGTGACAGACACTTTTTTTGAAACTTGGGAACAGTTTCTAAATGTCATGAATAATATTTTTGAATGGTATGCATTTTTTATAAACATAAATAAATTAGTTTGGAGTGTATTAATTTATTTATTTTGGAATATAAAATAATAAAAGAAAAAACGAAAGGAAAAAACGAACTAGTGTTCATAGCAACTAAATGGCGAGGCCACTACTGTGCCCCTAGGCGAGCTCTCACCGCGTCATGCTGCGGGCGAGACATATTCCCTCCCCTCCTTGCTAGTCAGTGGATCAAGAAATTTCTAAATAGTTTGCTATCTATATATGCCGCACCCATAGTGTTCTTATATGGGCCGGCCAATGTAATCATTTCACAGAGTAGAGTGGTTTTGGGAACATTTTGGAATCTTCTAACCTGGTGGTTTCCCCAGTTTTTTCTGCTTTGTGTTTTAATGCCGGATTTACTTAGTTTTGATCAGTTTTTTTAGTTTTCATCCTTTTTCATTTTCTAAATTCATGTTTTTTTAGAAAATTAAGTACTTTTTTTGAATTTTTTTAAAATTCATGAACATTTTTTCAGCTTTGTAACCTTTCTAAATACATGACCATTTTTTACATGGAACATTTTAAATCTAGAGAAAACAGATGGTCGTTTTTAAACTTGGTGGGTTTTTTTAAAGGAAGCACACAAAAACGGAATGATAGTTGACGAACCTTCCGTCGAGGGGATCCCATTGAGTGTTTTGTGTACCGCCCGATCAAACGATATGAATCTTGACACACATCGAGAGCCACTCATGGTTTTGGAATTGTTCGCCTGAGCCACCCCGCGCCGAACGTCAACATCACTCCTTCCCTTATCTGCTCACCCCCTCCCCCCCCCCCCCCTCTCATTGTTTCGGTTGCTCGTCTGCGAAGGCTGAGAGGAGATGGAAAGGAATAGGAACACCGGCGAAGAGCCTCGAAGATGGGGGAGCGTCGTCTGCCATTGAGGGTGGTGGAGGAGGTTGCCAGCGACGAAGGCAGCTCTACTGCGGCCACCAACCTGGCATGATAAGGGCACTAGGAGGAGGGGCTGCACCTACGGCCCATCGTCGTTGCGGCACCGGCTACGTTTTGGCCTCGAGCCAGTGCTTTAGGGTCAGATCTCCCAAGGGCGGCGGCGGGGGGTTCGCCGCGGCCATCCATGGTAGGGGTGGTGTCGTTAGACACCGATGCACACACGCCCTGTCTCTAGCCTGCCACGGGTGATGCCCTCCTCTCATGGTGGTTGCAGTGCAGTAGTAGCAGAGGGGCAACGGTGATGGTGTGGATCCGGCTCCAGTCCTCCTGTGGTTCGATGCCTTCCTCTTCGTTGGTCTAAGTGCAGCGGCGGGAAGTTCTTCTTTCGGAAGGGTCTTAGATGATGGCACGTCTCCGGCTTTGAACCATGTGCGTTTTGATGCATCCCTCTCCTATAAGTGCAAATCTCACCTCTGCCCCTGCTTTTGAATACATGGTAAAAAAATCAATACACAGTGATTTTTTCTAATGGCAACAATATGTTTTCACACGGAATGTATATTTTTCACATACGTTAGGAACATTTTATATACGTGTTTAACATTTTTTTAATACAGAATAAACTTATTTGAAATATATGTATTTTGTTGTTTAGTTTTATTTTAATGTATGTTGTAAATTTTTCATATACACCAAGAACATTTTATATACACGTTTAACATTTTTTAAATACTTGATCAACCTTTTTTCATACACATTGTCTTTTTATATATAACAAACATTTTTTCCTATACACATTTAATATTTTTCAAATGCTTTATTAACATTTTCTATACCACTATATAGTGTGCCAATAGCTTCAAATATTAGCCGTTGGATATGCTCCATCCAATGGCGCGAGATGAAAAATCCGAGAATTATCATTTGTTTGATAAAGTTTTCAACTCATAGGATTCTTCCACGTGGCCGACTCTACCATCTCATGTGTTGTAGAAATATATTTTCTTTTCACGTGTTTATCTGATACTCTAATAATAAAAAGGCTAGAATAATCTGGATTCTAGAGAAGTAAGAACTAAGTTGGATCTTGTCCAATGTGATTCTATGAAAGGAAATACATATTCAAATGTATTCTCCCATGCTTTTATATATTTAAATGACGTGCAAAGCATGTAAAATATACTAGTATATAAATAAATGCTTTACTTTTTTCAAACACATGGTATACTTTTTGTACATACATGCGAAACATTTTTTGTATACACATTTAATAATTTTTAAATGCTTGATTAACATTTTTTTAAATGGTGTATGTAACCCATATTTCAGATTTTAGCTTGGCAGCCATAATCATCTAGATGGGCTTAAATCCTTGCTCTCGAGTCATGATTGAAGTGAAGATGAATAGATTGAAAGTTTTATTTGGAAAAAAAAAAAGGCTTGCTCTCTAGCCTGTGGCGGAGAAATTAAACCGCGATGCCGTTGCTGCGACGAAGATGCGATGGAGACTTGCGTAACGAAAACCGGAAGCAATACCAGTCAAAGACCAGCGTACCGACATCATCCACTTCATCCCTCACAACTAGTCAAGTAGTAGTACTATGTGACGAGCTCCACGGTCCAACTGCGCGCGTGTTCCCCTCTTCCTCGTTGCAAATCATGCCCATGGTGCTGCCGCCGCTGCTGCTTCTCCAGCTCGCCTCCTTGCTCTGCTCAGCCACAGCCACCACCGGCACCGGCGGCAACGGGAGCTGCACGCCGGGGTCATGCGGGGACCTCACAATCAGGTACCCCTTCTCCCTTGCCGGCGTGCAGCCGCTCTACTGCGGCTACCCAGCCTTCGACCTCACCTGCAACAACGGCACCCGCCGCGCCTACCTGAGCAACACGTTCAGGGAGCGCCTCTTCGCGGTCAGCGACATATTCTACGCCAACAATTCCATGGTGGTCGCCGTGCAGACCGCCTTCGCCGGCGACACCGGCTGCCCCGTCCCCGACTTCAACGTGTCGGCCAGCCTCGCCCTCTTTCCGTTCAACATCAGCACCACCAACAAGCGCCTCGTGTTCTTCTACAACTGCGCCGTGCCCGCTGAGTTCTTGCTGCGGCGGAAGTGCGCCAACCACACGATGGGGGCGTACATCTCGAATCGCAGCTGGGACGCCGGCGAAGGCGGCACGCCACCGCAGGGGGTTTCCACCAACTGTAGCTCGGTGAGCGTGCCGGTGCGCCGAGGAATGGAGCCAGCTCAGCTGCACTACGACTACGTGCGGCTGATCAGGGATGGATTCCTCCTGAAGCTGCCGCCGGTGCTGGGGGACTGCGACCGATGCAGACAGATGAGCGGCGGGGAGTGCAGGTTCGATCAGTTGTCGTTCAAGTGCGTCTGCGGCCCCGACGGGAAGCTCTGCCCCAATTCCACCCAACCCAGCTGCTCACCAACTCCTCCAGGTAACTCAAGATCGTTTTCTTTCTTAACTTGCACAGATTATTCTCAGAATCAGTAAGAGTAATACTCCATTACAGTACTGCGTGGAGATGTCTTATGCACCATGTCATCACTTAATTTAAGTTAGATACTGAAATGTTCAATTCCTGAACTTGGACTGCGTGCCTTTGAATAACTTCGGTCATGGCAAATTGGTTTATATATAATTCAGCCACACGTTCATAGGGCTAACCTCATTGTACAATACAAATCTATGGTCTGACCGTCTATGGTTAGCAGCCACTCGTGCTATCATTGTCAAAGTTATGTGGTCGATTGTGAATTTGTGATGCAAATGTCGTTTTCTTAAATGACCATTCAACCTGTCAATTTATTAGTCCAACCTTTGCGTTAGACTTGTGATTTGGTGTTCTTCGAAAATGAATAACAAAATCTTATCTAACTCCTATGCTATTTGATTTTACGTGAAGATTGGTGTGAACTTTTTTTAAAACTTTTGATTGCTTTACATTTTTTAATGTTTTTTTAAGTATGGGCAACGCCAAATGCTGGCATCAAACCAATTATCCTCTTATCCCCACCCCACCCAAATAACAATCAAGAAAAAAATAAGTGAAAAAACAAGAAAACAGCAAAAAAGAAAAAACAATGCTGACAGCTAGATGAGATTAGGTTAACTCTCGTCTAGATGAGAGAGAGCTAGATCACAGCCTTTCCTAAAGCCAACAATAAACTTTGTGGGCAGTTAAAAGATGAAAATGGATACTTATTCTTCAGAGTGGAAACTCAGAAAGCAACCAACCGGGCTAAATTCACTAAAATTCAACTAAGATCCAGGGAGAAAGTGGATTATTGTGGGGTCAGCTGACTCAGCCGGTCTGCCCCTAGTATGAAGGGAACCTATCTGCAAGTCTTCTCCCCAAGTCTTCCATGGAAGGATGCACATGACAGCTCATTCTGTTTGATATTTCCTACCAAAACCTTCGACGTGAGGAAAACGGCAGCCAACCTACCACACATGGCAGTTCAATTTGCCGTGTCCCTTGTGCACAGTGCAGCCTTCATCTTTTGGCTTTTGTAGCTTTTTTCTTCTTGCATGTCACATCAGTGAATACTGCCATTTCTTTATTGATGGTTCTCCGCCTTAATTTACTACTCAAAGCATTAAGGAGATTACTCGACATGACATGACAAGGGTTATCCAAAGAGTTTTGATAATGACAGCCAAACTTTTGGTCAGCAGGTAATAATATTTCACAGTTTGCTCTGACCGGTTAACTATCTATCACTGTCATGAGACGTACGGCCATCATCAACGTAGTTAATTTGGCAAAATGTTTTTAATTTCATGGTGAAGAAATTTAGAGTCTAATATCCTAATCAGTCTTTCTAATCACTCCAAATTTAGGTGCCTAAATTTATTCATATTCGAGTGCGCTTCAACTGGAAATGGTACCCACACATTGTGAAGTTATGTACTCTTCCCGGTAACATAAGAAGTTATACAGTTTGCATTTGTCAAGCATGTTTAGATTTGATCATCATCGCTATAAAAAGCATCATTAATCCGGAAAAATTCATATTATTAGATTTGTCAGGAAATATGTATCCACAATCAATTTTTTCTAGAATTTAACTCATTCCATTTCAAAATAGTTTTCCTTTCTGACTTTGCATAGTCTCTAATATGCAACTTTGACTAATAAATTTTGTACAAATGTAGGCACGCATATGGGCAACCTAAAGGGTACCCTCTAATCGTAACTAGTAGATCAATCAAATGAACTAAAAATCCCCAAAGACGGTACCCTAACATCCATCAATTTGCATCCCAAGATCAATGCATGTAAACATTAATGATAAATATATTGTAAAACAAGTTGGTGAAAAAATCCGATGCTATATGTGCCAGAACAGAGATTTGGAGCTCGGGTTCAATTGATCCAAGTGTTTCAAAAATAATTGAAAATTCATATACAAAATCCCGAACACGGCAAGGACGATAGCTCTTGGCACATCGTCCTTTCGCCATCGACCTGGGGATAGAATTAGCGTACCGGCTAACAACTTTTCTGATTTTTTTAGAAAAACACCACGCTTTATTTCATGTGTCAAAGTTTAAAGGGATACAAAGATGATCCGAAGGATCGATGAGCCACACATGACGACCACTATCAAGGGTAGTAGGCATTCTAACTTTTTAGATACGTCCTTGGCTCGTAAACTGCAGAGTGCTAATGGGTCACATATATGGCTCGTCAGTGGTATTGTCGCAACCCATCAATGGTACACCATCACTACTCATGGGTCATCATATCGTTAGCCTTTTCATCAAAAAACAATTGTTTGTTGTTGTCACTGCAGATGGGACATGACTTTTTAGCGAATTTTGAATACAAATATAATTATGTACTAATGAAGTAATTTTTGCTTCTTTTTTGTGAATCAAGTAATTGTTGCTCACAACCTTTATATATTTTGCGTATCCTCACAGCCTTAAAGGGATCCCTTTAACAAATCAAAATATGTCTCATAGAAACATATACCATGAATGAGATACGATATTTGTCACTAGCTAGTCTTTACAATTAAGGTTTTATTCCTTCTATGTTTCTTGATTTACATATTGCATTACTGCTATTCAGATGTCCTGATTCTTCTTCATTTGACCTTCCGCATACAGATACAGATTCAAGTGTAAAGGATGTTGGAATAAAGTATGTCACAGGTATTGATAACTTTACAGAAATGATAAATTCAGAACGTTTGAATTTTGCACAAGGCAAATCAAACGTTTTTATGAAAACTTTAGTTGACGCGAGGATGGCAAATTTAGTTTGTAAGCATGACATACTTTAAGGCTGCCCTGGCCTCACAAAATTCTTTGTTTGTGTTTTGACAGAACAAAATTGGCATGCTTACCGACTAAACTTGTCATTCTAGCATCAACTAAAGTTGTTATTGATTTTCCATGGAAAAATCCAAATGTTCGGGACTTATTAGGGTTCCTAACCTTATAACCCCGCCAAAATGTTGATGACTTCATGTAGAAATCTGGCTTGCTCACTCAGCACATATGTGCCTTCAGGAATCACAAGTGGTGTTCTGTTTGTCATCGTACTGGGGCTCGTGTGCCATCTCATACAACTCAACCGAGCCAAGAACAAGAAACGGTCTGCGTCAATGGACGGCCTCATCCGTGAAGGATCGCCGCTGGCATCGCTCCGGAAGGAGTTCAACCTCGCCGGCTCGCCGTGCACCCACATCTTCACCTACGAGGAGCTCGACGCGGCCACCGACGGCTTCGGCAACGCCAACGAGCTCGGCGCCGGCGGCTTCGGGACAGTCTACAAGGGTACGTCACAGCCACACGCGCAGCCATGCCATTGTCGGATTGTTTGTTTCAGACTACTTCAGTTCAGAGTGGTAGAATGACGACGTACGATACGATGTGTTTGTGCAGGGGTACTCCGGGACGGGAGCGTGGTGGCGGTGAAGCGGCTGTACAAGAACAGCTACAAGGGCGTGGAGCAGTTCGCCAACGAGGTGGACATCCTCTCGCGGCTGCGCCACCCCAACCTCGTCGCGCTCTACGGCTGCACCTCCTCCTGCCGCGACCTCCTTCTCGTCTACGAGTTCGTCCCCAATGGCACGCTCGCCGACCACCTCCACCACGGCAAGGAAGACACCCTCCTCCTCCCGTGGCCGACCCGCCTTGGCATCGCCGTGGAGACGGCCGCCGCGCTGGCCTACCTCCACGCGCACCAGGTCGTGCACCGGGACGTGAAGACGACCAACATCCTGCTGGACGATGGGTTCCACGTCAAGGTGGCCGACTTCGGGCTGTCCCGGTTGTTCCCGGCCGACGGCGCCACGCAGCACGTGTCCACGGCGCCGCAGGGCACCCCTGGGTACGTCGACCCGGCGTACCAACGCCGGTACCAGCTCACGGACAAGAGCGACGTGTACAGCTTCGGCGTGGTCCTCGTCGAGCTGCTGTCCTCCAGGCCTGCGGTGGACATGGCCCAGGCCGGCACCGACGTGAACCTGGCATGCATGGCCGTGCGCATGATACAGTGCTGCGAGATCGAACGGCTGGTCGACCCGCGGCTCGGGTACGGGTCGTCAGCGAGCGAGACGAAGGGACGATCGACATGGTGGCCGAGGTGGCGTTCCGGTGCCTGCAGCCGGAGCAGGACGTGCGGCCGTCCATCGGCGAGGTGCTGGACGTGCTCAGACAGGCGCACCAGAGGGTTACGGATGGCGCGGTGTTGGTGAAGAAGAGCAGAGACGGGTCGCCTGACTCCGTGATGAACCAGTGGATCAGCCCATCAACCACCTCCAATTATAGCAGTTGACAGAGCGGGAAATACACTTTGGTTCCTGGTTGTATATACATCCTATATAGAGATTTTTTTAAATAATTAAATAAAAAGTCAAAATAGTTCAAATTTTTTTAGATTAAACTTGATTTTGTTTGCACTAGTATATAAATTTTTCAGAAAAAAAACCAACATTGACTTCATGGCAAAAAGATAAAATTTATTTGCTATTATAGGTCACTATTCACACTATTTTGACCGAAAATTTATCTTTTTTCGAATTTTCCTTTTTCAAACGAAGTCAAAGAGTGATTTTATTTTATGAAATTTTTCTCACAAGTATTATAGAAGGTCAAGTTTATTTAAAAATATTTTCAGATTTTTTAACTTTTTGCTGAACTGCAAATTTATTTTTTCATATAGGGTTCTGTATGCCGTGAAAGAAATGAAATTTTTGACCCATACTATGCGCCGGGCATCCGCATTGTTCTATAGAAGCACAATGATAATGAGGCTGGCCATAGTGAGGGTAACATAAGTAGTATCATGCACTTGGGACTCGTAAACCTGCTTATGTGGCAGGCAATTAAAGAAGAGAGATGGTTATAGTAACATAGGTAGATACCATAACATAATAAATGTGATGCTACTATGTGTCATGCATGGCAATAAATGAGACCATCTATGAAACTAATACTCCCTCTGTTCCTAAATATAAGTCTTTTTAACATTTCAAATGGACTGTACCATACGGATGTATGTAGACATTCACTCATTTTGCTCCGTATGTAGTCACTTGTTAGAATCTCTAAGACTTATATTTAGGAACGGAGGGAGTATATGATACTATGCACTATAGAGGTAGTAACATAGATTAGTAACATATGCATGTTACTAGTCTAAGTTACTCCCCACCATGACCAGCCTGAGAATGGTTTATCTCCCGTGCATGCATCAACTCCAACCTATGACCCTACCTGATTTTTTTCTCCTCATATTAACCCATGCATTTTATGTTGGGTCTGAAATTTTAAAACCACATATCTTTCGGAAGAAAAATTTGAGTTCTGGTATGTTTAAATATTTGCGGGTCTAGTAAGGAGATCTTTTAAACAAGACCAAACATGAATATATTTTCATAAATTTTTAAATACGAATTTGGAAACCTAATGAAACTTGATGAAACTATAAAGGCTAAACCCATGAAACTACAAAGTTGTATAGGATGTTTCATGGTGTATCATAAATTCGTAATGTGCCATAGCGTGTTAATCGTTAGTTTTATTGTAATTCATTGTGTACCATTGTCAAACTTTAAAACTTATCAAAATATATTCAAGAGTGATCATGTTTAAAGGTCCTCATCATCGGGAATGTAAATACGTAAACAGAAATTAAATCAAGTTTTTGGTTCATGAGATAAAATGATTTCAAACTTTCAAATCACATGAAAAAGCATTTTGTAGGTCTATGTTATTTGCCTCTAGACCTCTGTCAAAAGCTGCCAGCACCAAAAGTGATCAGCATGCATGGAAAAAAAAGGGGATTTGCATGCACTCGGATCTCCAATAAGACCAACGGCGGATGGAGGCACGTAACCTCCCGATGCACGTATGAATCTCTTTTCTCCAATGATGCTGGTCTCTATTCCGCGGAGCTTGCCTACAACGCGCAATTTCTTTTCTGAGCTTTGAAGTCCCTTTTTCATTTTCGTAATTCCTTTACGACAAAATCCCCTGCTAATCCCCCAGCACGCAGTTGTCCAACCTGGGTTTTTAGATAGTGGTTGATTGCCCTGGATTTGTAACTACTACCCTCGCCCCCCCAACACCTTTTTATTACGATTCGCTCATTTTGAAGGTTCGTTCTGCTTTTAGTCTTCAAGAAATTCAGAATATTTCTGAATTCCCGTTTTTGCGCTGGGTCAAGCGTGTCCCCCTCCAGAAAATCCGTAATGGGATCGTCCTGAGCAGGACTTGATCCACTCTCCGATGAAAGTATGGAGCATGAGTTGGAAAGCTTGGTCCTCGTCAAAAGTGAAATTCTTTGGGGAAATGAACTGTAGATAGGTTGGCCAAGAGATGACGGCCAAACTATGGCCTTTGCCCTCTCCGCAAGCGCTAGACTCTGGGACATGCTCAAAACTTGGCTTCAGATGACTGCATCGACATGTCTTCCTGGCGATGTTCCGCTCCACCAAGGACTGGTGGATTTGTCTTACAGATTGCAATATCCCCAACAGAAGAATTTTAGAGGGAAAGGGCTCACGCCCGGCTCCACTGCATTAACAATGAAACCACGTGTCCATCAAAGGCACCATCCCCAACAGAAGTGTCAAGACATTGCTTCCAATGTTAACCTCTTGGGTCGTTTGGGGGGAGGGGGGTGAAAGAAACGCTCGTGTCTTTCACAACAAAAGTGCACCGCCCTTAGCTCTCCTCGGCATCATCAAAGGGGAGGTGACTCATTGGATATCCGCGGGCGCAAAAGTTGAAATCCATCTTACCAGGAGAGTAATCTGTTTTGTATTTTTGGAGTGTATTGTAACTCAAATAGACTCTATTATTCTTCTTATTGAATGAATGAGGCAAATCTTTTGTCTCCGTTTAAAAAAAAATCAATAAAAGAGGACATGTCCGAAAGATCCACCAAGTACTCTATATCGGGCGCATTGGGCACTCTAGGCCGAGGAGCACGACCAGGACCTTGTTTGTTTGAGTTGCAACTGAATGAGAAACAGCTGGAACTGATAGAAGATGAGAAGCGGCTGGGGCTAGTAAAAGCTAAGAAAGCCAAAAATTCTATTTGTCAATTAATTTTAGGACGGATGGTGTGTCTGTAGCTGGTGCTGAAAGTCTGAAATACCCCGATAAATTGAACATGTTGTGTAAACACTAATTTGATATTATTTATGTAATTACAATGTATATTAGCTGAAATAATATGTTGAGTGTATAATTTAGCCCCGATAATAGTTTTGTTTTTTATTGCTAAGTACTCCCTCTGTTCCACAATGTAGTGCATATAGATTTTTTAGAAAGTCAAACTTTACAAACTTTGACCAAGTTTGTAGAAAAAACATATACATCTGGAATACCAAATACATTTCCTTAGATACATCACAACACATACTTTCATATTGTATATATTTGGTATTGTATATATAAATAATTTTTTCTATAAACTTGGTCAAAGTTTGTAAAGTTTGACTTTTCAAAAAATCTATATGCACTGCTAGGAATGAAAATGGAGTGGAAACTTTCCGTTTTTCCGGAGGAAAAATGGAAACAGAAAGGAAATACGAAAACGGAAACGGAAATTTGCAAAACGGAAGTGGAAATGTAATTTTTTATGCGAAAATGTGGAACATGCATGGAAACAGAACTTTCCGTTTCCGCGAATATGGAATTTCTGTTTTTACTATATATCTATAGTTGCTTTGTAGCCCAACCACCAAAGAGAACACAATGACACAATTAGTAGAATGGATCTGAGGCCCAACTTCTACTACCACACATGTACTCAGCCTGACCCTATATGCAATTGTCCGGTACTACTACAATACTACGCTAAGTTGCTAACATAATGATATTATTTTGTAGCCATGTTAACAAGTCATTAAATTTGTTTGTTTTTGTGTGTATTTGTCTATGATTCAAGGGTTTTTAAGTTCCGATCAATGCCTATTTCTTTTTCCGTATCCGCTTTGTATTTGCTCCATGTCCGTTTCTGATAGTATCTTCATTTTCGGGGTTTCTGTATTCATTTCCGCTTCCGTAAAAAAAATGTGAAAACAAATATGATATCACTAAGTTCCGTCCGTTTCCGCTCCGTTTTCATCCCTATGCACTACATTATGGAAGGTAGGGAGTAGTTTCAAAATATAGAATTATACTAACATATGCATACATACACATTCACTTTATTTATTGTTCGTACGTACACTCATCCCTATAAACGAATGCATGCACACCCTACCCTTATAAGCACCTCCGAGATACTGAGCAAACATAACATTTTGAGATTGACGAAATCATCACAGACGCCTCATAGTCGAGGGAACGTCTCCTCCTACTGAATGAACTTCGCTGAAAAGTCTGAAATAAATTCAGGAAATTGCGAGCACCAATATGCCAATTATAGAACTTGAACCCTAATGGGTTGAGGATACCACTGTACTCCTAACTATCCAACCACAAGTTTGTTCATCACATCCACTTTATTTATATTGTATATGCACTGCCCTCTCGATGGATGGCAAACCGCGAATGTTGGCTGAACCTATGTAGTGCAAATGTTCCAAATAAGGTTAATGTTTACATGTGGAGGCTGGTATGCAATGGGCTGGCAGTGGGGGTCGTGACTCATGAGCTAAACCCTAGACAGACTAAGCATATGAGGAAAAAGGCGAGATTCCTTTCTACTCCTTTATCGGATCACTATAGGGACAAATCAATGCTAAATATATAGCCCGATTGTTATCGATCAATACTTCCATAGGCTTTTCGGGGATGTTTGAAAGCATAGATTGTATGCACCGGGCGTGGAAGAATTGTCCTTGGCAGGGGCAATATAAGGGACATCTTGGAGAGTGCACGATCATACTTAAAGTTGTGGCAGTACAAGATCTCTTGATTTGGCACTCTTTTTCCGGCATGGAAAAAATGACGTAAACGTGCTTCAGCGCTCTCCGATGTTCTTGAAATTTCCGGAAGGTAATTTCCCAAAGGTCAACTATGAGATCAGTTGTCATCCATACAACAAGGGATAGTAGCTAGCTGATAGTATCTATCCTCTGTGGTCTACATCTGTGAAGACAATTTCCAATCCCCGAGGTGAGAAGAGATCTAGGTTTGCCAAAGAACAAGAAAGTGCTAGGAAGAATGTGAAGCGTGCTTTTGGTGCTTTTGGTGTGCTCCAATATCACTGGGCTATTTTTCGACACCCTGCTAGAACATGGAGCGTTGACATTGTGTTATAGATGATGACCGCTTGTGTGATCATGCATAATATAATTGTAGAGGATGGTCGTGATGATAGAATTAATTAACAAGGGTAGGAGTATCAGGGTTATTTGGTTGAGCCCGAGGATCCACTTGACAATGTTCGAATAGTTCCTCCAAGTTCATTATGAAATGCGTGATCGAGCAACTCACATTCAACTTTAAAATGATTTGATTGAGTATATGTCAACTCACGTAGGAAACCAATAGTTTTTTTCTCATTTTCTTCCAATTTCATTGCTATAATTTTAAATTTATTTGGTTATAAATTATGTGATTTTATTTATTTGATTGTAAATTATGTGACTTACTTTTTAAAACCTATGTAATATTTCATTTATTGCAATAAAAATATATGGAATGGACAAAATAATGAATTAATAAAAAAACAGACAGGGCAGACCAAAGGTCCGCCGGTTGGGTGCGATAGCCAGAAAATGGCGGACAAGGTCTGGATGCTTGACACTCTAGTCCTCCAAGGGGGGAAATCCTATATGCCGCTCGCCGCGTCAAACTGCCGGCGCTTCGCACAGGCAAGCGACCGAGCAGCGACGCAACCGGCCGGCCCGTTTAACCGTTCCAGCTCTCCCGGTTTTGGGAACCTTCTAGAGGTTCCCAGCTGGTTTTTTTTTCCGGTTTTGGGACCTTCTAGAAGGATCCTGAACAGGTTTTTTATTTTCCTTTCTTTTTCTATTTCTGTTTCATTTTTCTCTTCTTCTTTTGTTTTTTGTTTTTCAAGTTTATTTTTTTCAAAAAATGTTCCCATTTTTTGGTAAATGTTCGCGCTTTTACAAAAATGTTCAATTTTTTGAAAAATGTTCGTGTTTTCAATTTTTGTTCATAAATTCAAAAACTGTTCGGAATTTTCAAAAAATATTTTTGTTCAGAATGTTTTTGTTCAAATTTTTTTCAACTTTTCAAAAAATGGTCGGGATTTCAAAAAAAAATTCCTTTTTAAAAAATGTTTGCAATTTGCAAAAAATGTTCATGAATTTCTGAACATATTCGTTTTATATTTTCTTTTCATTTTTCATTTTTTCTTTTTCAAGTTTATTTTTATTTTTGAACTTGTCCAAAAATTTCAAATTTTTGATCGTAATTTCCAAAAAAAGGTCGTTTTGATATTTGTTCACAAATTCAAAAAATGTTCGTGTTCCAAAAAATGTTTGGAATTTCAAAAAATGTTTGTGGTTTCAAAATTTTGCACACAATTTCAAAAAGTATTCTTGTTTTCAAAATTTGTTCAGAAATTCCAAAAAAATCGGGGAGCTTCAAATAATGTTTGCGCTTTCAAAATTTGATCGGGAAATTTCAAAAATGTTCCTGTTTTCAAAAAAAGTGTTCAAAAATGGTCCTGTTTTTAAAACACTCGTCCTTATAAAAAAGAAATCGCATTTTTTAAGGAAATGTTTTCATTTTTCCTGAACATGTTTTCATATGTGAACGCAAGTTTGAGTTCTTATAACGTTCGCGCTACCTACAATCAGTTAGACCTGTCTAGTCTAGGGGTGGGACGAAGTCACGTGGGATCCGAGGTTGTTGGTTCGAATTCTCGCGCTGTCTCTTCCTTTTACATCATTTTTATGTTTAGCGCGCGTGGTTTACTGATGGGCCGGCCCAGTGGAGGCACTAGTGTGCGTCGCTCCAACTATTTGCCGCAAAATGCGGCAAATAGGAGCTCCCCTCCAAGGGGAATAAAAACAGACACATTTTGTATCCATTTGGGGCTAGATGGTCGTATTCGAACCCAAGCTTAACCCCTTTGGGACGCTTTACTGATCGTATTCGAATCAGAAGCCTTGATTTGTCTTTTTATTCTTTTCTGCTTAAGTCTTTTTGAAAACACTTTTTGAGTTTGTCTTGAGACCTTTTCTGTGTTCATGTTTTAAGACATATAAGGTTTCTGTTTAAACCGGCTTGACTTCGAAACAATGAGTCGCCAGGCATGTGACAAACTTCAATTGAAGTCATGACTTCTAAAATAAGTGGGTTATCATCCTTACTGCACAGGTCATCTAAACCGGCAGTAAAAATTTGACATCTCAGGTATGATGTTATTACAGTTATATTGAAAGATCTGATTCTCACCAGGATTATGTATAACTCATATTTCACATTGATAATTATGTGGGATAATTATGACCCGCCCTGCAGTAAACCGCCAGGGTATATGTTGTTTCAACTTTATGCAGGATTTGCAGAACTATGATTTATATAAATGATTAAGTTCAAGATTATCATCAAAATTGATGCTTCAAAATGATTATCCGTTCTGGATTTTCTCAAAGGCTATAAGCCGCCGGATTATAAAAATTCCGGCTTACAATGAATGCGCATTAAGTCATCATCGGCCAAGAGCCGCCGAGTATTTAAACTTCAGATTTACTTGTTAACCGATAAGGTATTCAAATTTCTAATAGCCAAACTTGGTTGGATTTTCATGATGATGTTGAAAGAGGTTTTTCATACCGGATTATATTATTCAAATCTTGAATAGCCAACATGGCTGGTTTTTTATTATGGTTATCAATAACCAGTATTATGATTGAGGTTTTCAAAGTTGCTTCAGCGCAATGGCTATTATTTCTTTATCAATGGATATGATTTTCACAATGGAGGGAATAGTCCCGAGTCGCTGCAGGCTTACGGCCCGGCACTTGGGGGCTACATTATTCAATTTGAGATTACATCAAATATGCAAGTCCCATGTCACTGCCAGCATGCACCATGGCACTTGGGGGCTAATGCAAAGTTACTTTTTGGCTCACTTTATTAAAGACCCGACTCATCACATTGTAATGAGCCGGCCCTTGGGGGCTACCAATTGCTCCTGTCAAAAAATCAAGGTACTCAAGCTTTAATCCATTATATTGAAAGATCCACTGCTCAGTTGGTAGAGTACAAAGCTATTAACCTTGTGGAGTGGGTTCAAGCCCCATGGTGGAGATCACATCATATGATGTTATTATCAATGAATCATGTACAAAGTCCCAGCTCAGTATTATCTTACTGAGCCGGCCCTTGGGGGCTACACGTTGCTGCACAAGTCTACATGATCACATTTACAAAGTCCCTGCTCATTATTGCATAATGACCCGGCCCTTGGGGGCTACACTGGTGATAAAGCAAACAAATACACACGAGAATATACACCCCATGCTATGACTCCCCGGCAACGGCACCAGAAAAAGGTCTTGATAACCCACAAGTATAGGGGATCAATTGTAGCCTCTTTCGATAAGTAAGAGTGTCGAACCCAACGAGGAGCTAAAGGTAGAACAAATATTCCCTCAAGTTTATCGACCACCGATACAACTCTACGCACGCTTAACGTTCACTTTACCTAAAACAAGTATGAAACTAGAAGGACTTTGTAGGTGTTGTTGGATAGAATTACAAAATAATAAAAGGCACGTAAATATAAACTAGGGGCTGTTAGATAAAGAAGCAATAAAGTAAATATAGCGAGTGTGGAAAACTGGTGGCAGGAGTTGTGAAATTGTCCCTAAGCAATTGACTACTTTACTAGACCGATAGCAAGTTTTATGTGGGAGAGGCATAATCTAACATACTTTCTCTTCTTAGATCATATGCACTTGTGATTGGAACTCTAGCAAGCATCCGTAACTACTAAAGATCATTAAGGTAAAACCCAACCATAGCATTAAAGCATCAAGTCCCCTTTATCCCATACGCCACAACCCCCTTACTCGGGTTTATGCTTCTGTCACTCAAGCAACCCACTATAAGCGAATCATGAACATATTGCAACACCTTACAGCGGGAATCCTGAGAGCACCATAGGACAACAACATAACCACAAGCAAATTAAACCAATCATAGCAATTCATCAATTACCGATAGGACAACGAAAATCTACTCAGATATCATAGGATGGCAACACATCATTGAATAATAATATGAAGCATAAAGCACCATGTTCAAGTAGAGGGTACAGTGGGTTGCGGGAGAGTGGACTATTGAATATAGATGGGGGAGGGTGATGGAGATGTTGATGAAGATGATGGAGGTGTTGGTATAGATCGCGGTGATGACGATGGCCCCCGGCAGCGTTCCGGCACCACTGGTAGCGAGGGGGGAGAGCCCCCCTTCTTCTTCTTCTTCCTTGACATTCTCCCTAGATGGGAGAAGGGTTTCCCCTCTGGTCCATGGTCTCCATGGCGTGGGAGGGGCGAGAGCCCCTCTGAGATAGGATCCGTCTCTCTGTCTCTCTCTGTTTCTGCGCTCCTGTATCCTGCCCTTTCACCGTTTCTTAAATATCCGGAGATCCATCACTCCGATTGGATTGAAACCTTCGCCATGATTTTTTTCTTCTGAAAATTAGTTTTCTTGCGGCCAAAGAAGAGCAGCAACCGCCTTACGGGGTGCCCATGAGGGTCAGGGGCGCGCCCCCTGACTTGTGGCCCCCTCGGGCACCGTCTCGCGTTGATTCTTCTTCCCAAATATCACAAATATTCCAAAAATATTCTCCGTCCGTTTTTATCCCGTTTGGACTCCGTCTGATATGGGGTTTCTGTGAAACATAAAACATGCAACAAATAGGAACTGGCACTGGGCACTGGATCAATATGTTAGTCCCAAAAATAGTATAAGAAAGTTGCCAAAAGTATGTAAAAGTTATAGATTATTGTCATGGAACAATCAAAAAGTATAGATACGACAGAGACGTATCACTCCACAACTTAATTGGAGGCTCCCAACGAAACCTTGGAGCTTCACCACAATGGAATGTGGCTCCGAAGTGGCCTCTTCCGACTAGGGCGCCCAAGCACCTAAGAGTAACAAAATCCACACAAGAAAGTATGGGGGAATCAAGTTTCCTTTGGTGAGAGTGTTGATCTAGGTCTCCTCCTTCAATCCCTAGCAAATCAACAAGTTTGAGTGGCTAGAGAGGGAGATCAGGCAATAAAGCTTCAAGGGCATTAATGGAGGAGAGAGAGGCAAGAGATAGGTGGGAGGTGGGAGAAGCACCTCCTTAAATAGGGTCCCCTCAGATCCAACCATTATGCACAGAAACCCATAGGAGCGGTACTTCCGATGGAGCCACCGGTAGTAACGGTATATCGGAATAAACCGGAACTACCGTTCCACCACCGCTTGGCTAGCGCTTCACAACAGAAGTTTTTCACCCTAGACCGGTAGTTGGAGCGGTGGTTGGGCTAGAACTACCGCTGGACCAGCAATTCCTGGGCGATGGAGTTCCAGGAGGTACAACCACACAGAACACCGGTAGTACCGGTTTGTCAAGACAAACCGGAACTTCCGTTCCATCACCGGTCTACCACCGTACCCGGTATAGAAGGGTGTCACCCCTGAGCGGTACTTGGAGAGGTGGTTTGACCGGAACTGCATGCCAGCAGTACGACCGCTCAAGAGAGCGGTACTACCACCATGATCAAAACTGCA
Source organism: Aegilops longissima (assembly GCA_021605205.1). Lineage (NCBI taxonomy): Eukaryota > Viridiplantae > Streptophyta > Magnoliopsida > Poales > Poaceae > Aegilops > Aegilops longissima. Next base: position 24,611,844 of record CM038678.1, read on the forward strand.
CAGTCACAGAGGACTTTGGGAACCTCTCTCTCCTCGAACGGAGGGTATATGGTGGGAGCAAAGAATGTGTACGTGTAGTGATTCACCCGATACCTTCCGATGAGGATTCCCTCTAGAAAGTATTGATATCCTACGACCAAAGGAATAAAAACGTCGGAAACTCCGTCTTCGATCTTTTCCGCATAGAGGGAAGGCCTAGCCGTCTTGCGCCACACAATGTGTACCTGCGAAAACTGGGACGCATGGTTAGTCCACACGCGTGTTGTCGTCATCACCAAAACCCTAAGGTAGGACATGCCCTTACAGCGTGCCTCGCTACCCTTTCTGTCACTGGGTGAGGACACCGCAAGATCGAACCCATCACAAAGCACCTCTTCCCATGGCAAGAAAAATTGATATAGTTGGCCAAACCAAACCAAAGTTTCGGAGAAGAAATACGAAGCTGTAAGGGCATATTTATCCCGTAAGTGTTTTGGTGATTGATGACGATACTTTTGCGGACTAATCGTGCTCTGAGTTCCTCAGATGGTTCATCTCTAGGCTCGAGACGATTCGGTGTCCCTCGGAGACTATTGAAGACGGCGTCGTCTTACGTTTCTTTTTGGTGGATTTGAGTCGTAGGAGAGCCCTACTATTAAGAGGGGGTCCGCGTCAGAAAGGTTAGGGCGGAATCAACACGTACACTTGTCCCTCCTTTCCCTGCACTTTGGAGCTTCCCTTCGTTATCTTGGTTGTGCGGAAATCTGACAACTGCCACTGTACTTGCGGTAGTACCGCAGGTACACGCAGTAGTACCGCGGGGTGCCACGGTAGCACCGCTCCTCTGGAGCGGTAGTACCGCGGCTCCAAGGCCTAGTGCCGCTCCGGTGCGGTAGTAGGGGCGGATGTAATTTTTTACATCCACGCCCACCACGGTAGTACCGCTCACCCAGCGCGGTAGTACCGCGGAGCACACGGTAGTATTGCTCCCTATGAGCCGTAGTACCGTGGCCCTCCTACCGAGTACCGGAGTTTCACGGTAGTAGGCACGCGCTACGGTAGTACCGCTCCTCCGGAGCGGTAGTACCGCATCGGATTTTTGCACTACCGCAGTTTCAGCGGAAGTTGGCACGGATGTAATTTATTTCATCCGCGCCCTTCTCGACCGTGACTTCCCTTTACGGTAGTACCGCAAGGGGAGCGGTAGTACCGCAAGCGTAGTACTGCCCTTAGTCGCTAGTCCTGGGCTCATGCTGCTGCCAGCGTAGTACCGTGGTCGGCCACGGTAGTACCGCGCAGCCTCGCGGTAGTGCCGCGCCCCTGGAGCGGTAGTACCGCGTGTCACGGGCTGAATAAGTGGATAACGGTTGGATTTTTTCCACGACTATATAAGGGGCATCTTCAACCTCTAGTTGACCACCTCTTCTCTCTCTAAGCTCCATTGTTGCTCCAAGCTCCATTTTGGCCGATCTCTCTCCCTAGCCAATCAAACGTTGATTTGCTCGGGATTGGGTGACAAGGGCCCGATCTACACTTCCACCACAAGATATTTGATTCCCCCCACTTATCCCTTGCGGATCTTGTTACTCTTGGGTGTTTGAGCATCCTAGACGGTTGAGGTCACCGTGGAGCCATATTCCATTGTGGTGAAGCTTCGTGGTGTTGTTGGGAGCCTCCAATCAAGTTGTGGAGATTGCCCCAACCTTGTTTGTAAAGGTTCGTTCGCCGCCTTCAAGGGCACCAATAGTGGATTCACGACTCTTGCATTGTGCGAGGGCGTGAGGAGATTACGGTGGCCCTAGTGGCTTCTTGGGGAGCATTGTGCCTCCACACCGCTCTAACGGAGACGTACTTCCCCTCAAAAGGAAGGAACTTCGGTAACACATCCTCGTCTCCACCGGCTCCACTCTTGGTTATCTTATCCCTTTACTTGTGCAAGCTTATTTGTGTTCCTATCCTTGCTTGCTCGTGTGCTTGTGTTGTTGCATCATATAGGTTGTCCACCTAGTTGCACATCTAGACAACCTTTATTATTGCAATGTTTAAACTGGTAAAGAAAAGATTAAAAATTGTTAGTTGCCTATTCACCCCCCCCTCTAGTCAACTATATCGATCCTTTCAGAAGCTATAACAATCATGCATAAGAGAGTTCAACAAAGACTCAAATAATATTCATGGATACATCTGATCATAAACTCACAATTCATCGGATCCCAACAAACACACCACAAAAAAGAGTTACATCAAATAGGTCTCCAAGAACATCGAGGAGAACATTGTATTGAAGATCAAAAAGGGAGAAGAAGTCATCTAGCTACTACTTACGGACCCGTAGGTCTGTGGTAAACTATACAATATCATCGGAGAGGCATCAATGAGGATGATGAACCCCTCCGTGACCGTTTCCCCCTCCAGTAAGGTGCCGGAAAAGGCCTCTAGATTGGATCTCGTGGTTCTGGAACTTGCGGCAGTGGAAACTCTAATCTCTATGCTCCCCTAGGGTTATTGAAATATTTAGCTATTTGTAGAGTTGAGAGGTGGTGGAGAGGGGGCCTATGGGCCCCACTACCCACCTGGGCACGCTAGGGGCCTCTAGCACGCCTTGGTGCCTTGTGGGCCCCACGGGCCTCCCCTCGGGCACTTGCTTGGCTCCCAAGTTGTCTTCTGGGTAGAAAAAAATCTCCAAAAAGTTTCATGGCATTTGGACTTCGTTTGGTACTGATATTCCGCGAAGTAAAAAAACAAGCAAAAAACAGCAACTGGCACTGGGCACTATGTCAATAGGTTAGTCCCAAAAATGATATAAAGCTGCTATAAAATAAATGTAAAACATCCAAGATTGATAATATAACAACATGAAACAGTAAAAAAATTATAGATATGTTGGAAACGTATCACCCTGTCCCTCCAGTTGGTCCTCTCCACTCGCCCAGTAAGAGCATGACCCTAAATCAGCAGGGTCATGATCATGGCGAAGTCCTCGAGTGTCACCGTCATCTCACCATATAGGAGATGGAAACTATGCGTCTCGGGGCGCCACCGGTCGATCAATGACGTGAGAGCTGTGCGGACGAGCGTCAGCAACTTTTGTCTGAACTAAAGCACGAATCGAGCAGTCGTGCCCGCCTGTAGTACGACATATACCGCTCATCATACTGCATCTCAACGGCCTTGGTGTATCCCCTCATCCGCAATGGGGGTAGCATTTGGCAAAAATATAATGGGAAATAGTTAGTAACTTCATTTCTCATAATAACTAATAACTTCTGCAACAACTTGATCATAGATATTACCACTCCATTGTCCACAAAACGGGAGCGATGACCGTTGTCGAAAGCATGGTGTACTTGACGCCGATATTGGCCACAAGGGGGGGGGGGGGGGCTAAAACAATTGGAAATGAATTAGGTTCAAATATAAATGATATCATTTTCAACCAACATGAATCATATCATTTTGAAATATAAATGATATCATTTATGACCAACATGAATCATTTTCAACCAACATGAATCATATCAAGTTCAACTCTAAAATCAACATACATATGTATATGATTCATTCATTCAACAACATCCATCATATGGCCATTCATTCAAAAAAATGGTGGTAAACTAGGGTTCATATGGAAACTACATATAATCTCTCCAGCTAGTTACTAGAGTTCATATTCAACCTCATACATCATATAGAATAAAGCTAAGCAAACCTAGGATCAACCAAAATTAAAATCTAGTAGGAAAATATGGTTCATTTCGACCAAATAATGCATCGAATCAAAAACATTTTGACTAAAACTAATTGGAGGGATTGAGAGAGCATACTTTTCTCGTTTAGGAGCCATCTCGATCCGCAAAAATGGTGGAGAGACGAAGAAGATCGGAGGGGGGAGTGGAAGGATGAGAGAGGAGTTGCTCTTTGTTGCTGGGTGGTGCGGCTCAGGGAGAAGATGTGGGGCTGGCGTTGGTGGGTGGGCCCTTCGCCCTGGCCCCATGGTTTATAACTGTTCAGCATCTATCGCCAGGGTCTCCGGCGGTAGGGTTTCATAGCCTACCGCCTGTGTACCTGGCGGTAGGGTGGACGGCAAGAGACGACTGTCATTTACTCGGACTGACGTGGATGAGTGAGCTACCGCCTAGGCTTTGGTGGTAGCCTTTACGGCGGTAGAAAAAAGTGCCAAATCTTGAAATACTTTTGAACCGGGGTCAGATCATATTAAACTTTTCGGAAAAAGATCAAAACATGAAGGGGTTGTTTGGTTCATGACTAAGATTGCCAAAGTTTGTCACACCTAAGATTAGGCAAGTTTGACCAAATTAGTTGAGTGTTTGGTTTAAGGCACACCTTAGACAAGCCACACTAAGGCCCCGCTTGACATGTACACAAAAAAGTGACAACTTACCAATTTACGGCTCTCATTTTATTGAACTAACCTCAGACAAATTTAACAAAAAATGTGTGGCAATGCAAGACTAGAACCAAACAGCCGAAAATTGGCCATCTACGCCCGCTTGGTCATTCGTATGCGTCCAAGTGCTGCTCAGTCTGATGCCCGCTGCGCCGGCCAGGAAAAAAATAGTATAAGTACTGTAGAAGCATAGGCAAAGGCTGGCCCCACGCCGTGACGTGCGTACGTATCTCTGCGGTCAGAAGGATAGCGTGGGTTGTAAGCTGGGGCAAATTTGACAATTTTGACCTCGGGACGAAATCAATTCACAGAGTGAATTGTCCGTGAAACTATTTCACATCCCTGACCTTTTTGTGTAGTGCCCGCCACGCAGGCGCCACACCCTACTGTGCAGCGCCTACCTCTGGGGCGTTGCACACTTGTCCACCGTGGCAGCCCCTGGGACCGCACCCAGCAGTGCAGCGCCTCAGAGCTAGGCGCCACACATTTAAAGTGCAGCGCCCACATGCTAGGCGCTACACTGTACAGTGTGGCGCCTGCAAGCTAGGCGCCACACAGGTCTGTAACTTGCCCTGCCTTCTGTTGCTCCCTGTTGCTCCAGTTTTGTCCAAAATTTCGCTAAGTGTTGATGTGGCACCTAGCTTGCAGGCACCACACAAGTCTGTAACTTGCCTTGCCTTCTGTTGCTCTTTGTTGCCCTGCCTTATGTTGCTTAAACTGGGTCATTTTAAGTCATAGATAGTTGTATCACAGAATAAACAGTAATTTCAACATTACTATGAGCTAAGACATTTCATAGAGTGACCATCACGACAAGTTCAACATTACTAACAGCTTGAAGTTCAACATTACCTAGAGTGACCATCACGACAAGTTCAACATTACCACCAACATAGAGTCCAACATAGAGGTACAACCAACATAGAGCTACCATTACAAATAGAGGACGATGACTAGTTCCTTGAGCGCTTGTTGGCTCCTCCCCCCCCCCTCTTGACTCCCATCTTCTTCACCTTCCTAGGAAGAGGAACCCGCACCGGCTCCGGCTCCGGTTCCTCCATGTCATCCACATCGTCATCCAAATAGTCATCCAAAGCCGCCATCCGCGAGGTGCCGACCGTCCTTTTGCCTCTTTGGGTGAAGTCTTCAGGTGCGTATTTCTTGATTCCCTTCCTAGGCTTTAACTGGTATGCAGACCGGACCTGGTACGTCCCCAAGGTCATATCATCAGCAACCTATGCATCAACAAAAGATATGGAAAGACCGCGTGTGAGGATATAGTTAGCAATGCATCAACAATTGGATATATGCTCATGCCATACCTCTTGGGTGATCACACCCACATCCTCATCCTCCAAAGGATCACCATGGCCCTGGCCCCGAAGTGGGATCTGATGGTGTCGCCGACCTAGACCGTTCTGGTGATACATACTCCGGGTCACGACAACCGAAAAGGTTTGATAGCCGCCTTAACTTTTGGCACTGGCACTGCAGCATGTACAAGTGAATGAGACATCGGACGTAGCAAAACATGCTAAGTGCTAGTTTGAAGGAGATGTGAACCTTAATGAATGCTCGAAGTGCACCTTCCCCATCGCTTTTGCCAGCCGGGGTTGTTTCCAGAATAGTCTCGGTCTCATCAGCTGCTTTCTTGATCTGGGCACGCTATGAACAGAAACAGTATTAACGTGTTAGGCAAGCGAAGATGAGAATAGTGCGATTGGAAAAGCAAAAAGGGCAAATACCACAAAGTTCATCATTGGAGCTGAAGGGATCACTGAGTTGCCTTTCCTGACTAATGTGTTGTACTGGTGCTGGGCTAGCTCATCAAAAACGGTCGGATCTTCCAAGATCTCATCAGCATACGCCGGCTTGCATACCTCCACACGGGTACTTCCAAGAAACCATGTGAGATAGTTGTTGAACGCGATCAGGCAATGCTCACGAAGTTGGGCTCATTTTCCAGCTCTAGCTTGCTCCACACTAAGCGCGAACTGTACGACATACTTCCTGTATGGCTCCCATTCCACCTTCAAAATGGGATAGAATGCAAAATTGATATCGAGTTACGATAGAAGCATGATAATCACTTATGCAATGTCGATTCACCTGCTCAGGCGTGATCGCGTCCAGCTCGCTCTTGTACAACTTGTACATGACCGACGGATCATCCGTCGTCTCATTTAACACATCCCACTTGTAAGCCCATGTGGGGCACCGTAGTGGGTCGTTTTTGTCGTCCCAATCCTCGTACTTCACGGTCTTCGGTCGTCCAACCGGCAAACGCTCCCAGCTCCATATGGAAAGTGCAAGCATACAACCACCAATACCTCCAGATGGCCTACAATAGGCTTCGTCCAGCTGCACATAAAAGAGAACATGGTTGAATTAACAGCAAGATTGCATTGATAATGTAGCAATGAAGTGAAAAGGAAACAACTTCATACCTGTCGATACAAGTAAGCCAGTGTCGCCGAACCCCAACTCCATTTGCTATCGAAGACGGTCAACGCCTTCAGCCACATCCATGGAGCATTCTTTCCCATGCCATCAGCAAACATAGTCCTGGATATCACGTACCACATGTAGACACGAGCATATGTCTTCACCGTGTCCTCATTAGCATCCTCAGGGCAAGTACCAAAGTTCGATGTAATCCACGTGAAAGGAGCACTGGTTGCGACTCTTTCCTTCTTCTTGTCTTCTGCTTCTCATTCCCGAGGCTCCGGAGGAACAATACCGATAAGGGCATGCATCTACGCGCGCCACCCATCAGAATCGGTGTTCATACATAAAGGGTTCCCATCGATAGGAAGACCGGTGATCATAGCCATATCCTGGAGCGTCACGGTCATCTCCCCGGTCCGAAGATGGAAAGTGTGTGTCTCCGGTCTCCAATGATCAATAAGCATGGTGAGTGCTGCAACATTGTTGGGTGGCGTCGACCGGCTGACCAACTGAATGAAAGGGAGAAGTCCTGTCTCCCTTACATACGGTGTGTACCGTTCATCATAGCGCATCCACCCAAGGTTGACCCCGTGAGACCGAAGCTTCAGAGGTGCAAGCTCCTACAAACAAACAAACAAATCATTACATATGGGGCATTTGTGTTTGAAATAAACATGAAATTCATAACACCGATAACTTTCATTATTACCCGCTGCTCCACCGACATAGCGTACGACCGGTGTTGTTTGTCCCAGTGATCATCGAGAAGCCAAACCATCCTAACAATTTAAAAAAAAACTTTCTTGTCAACACAATTATCTTTTGAATACAAATAAACTAAAGTACGCCTACTAGATGCAAAATTCTAAGCATATATATCCAAAGCATTCTTGTCAATACAAATATAATTTCAACACAAATAAACTAAACTAGGCCTACTTCATGCAAGATTTAATACAATCTCTTTTTCATATAAAATAACATGTCAACCTATATATTCAAACCATATCTTTTCAATAAAATATACTAAACTAGGGTTGCTAAATACATGCAAGATTATAATACATGCAACATTCAAATCTAATCAAATCAAAGAAAGGTTCCTCAAAATCTTCAAAATAACATACATTATATGGATAGAAAGAAGGGAATCATAGGAGGGTACCTTCTAGGATGGATTGGTGAAGGAATCCACAGAACAAATCGTCAGATCTGATGGATTTGGGAGAGGGGATTGAGAGGGGGAGTGGAGAGGGCCGTCGCTGCGGCTTCTTCTGTTCTTCTGTAACTGCTGCAATGGGGTGGGTGGGGGAGGAGAGGGCCGCCGCGGCTGGATCTAAGTCACAGTGCAACGCCCGACGGCTAGGCGCTGCACGTTACATATGTGGCGCCTAGCTCCGAGGCGCTGCACTGCTGGATGCGGGGCCCAGGGCTGCCACGGTGGACTGACGTGCAACGCCCCAGTGCTAGGCGTTGCACCATAGGGTGTGGCGCCTGCGTGACGGGCGCTACAGAAATAATTTTATGGACAATTCATTCTGTGAATTGATTTTATCCCGAGGTCAAAATTGTCAAATTTGCCGCTGGTCACCACTCGCGTTCACGGGACGAAGGCCCAGAAAACCGAGGAAAAATAAGGCCCAAACCGAGGAAAAAGGAAAACGTTCAAATGCGGGAAGCGCCTAGGCGATACACGACGGTGCCGAGACGTGCCACGTGACGCACTGGGCCACTCCTGCTCCCTTCTTCTTCCTTAGCAAGAAAGAAAGAAGAAAGAAAACAGTCCCCGGCCGCCGCACCTGAAAGCCCTCATAAAGGTTCGTCGAAAATAATTGGCTTTTTCTGCAGCGAGCTGGTTTGGAGAAGGAGGGTAGGATCCAGACGCCGAGCAGGGGATGGCGGTCAAGAAGCCGGCGCCGGAGAAGCCAAAGCCGGAGCCGCAGGTGCTAGTGCCGCCCGTCTTCGACTTCCCTCCCTTGGCCGCCCGCACCAGGTCCCCGTCCGTCGACTCCTCTCTTTCTTGAGAATTCTTTCTTTTGATTATCAATTAGGACTACTTCCCTCTCTTAATTCCTATATTGTCTTGTCCCCCACACACGCACGCACACACAAATTTGCGTCTGTCTGACGATTTCGTAGCGCAAATCGCAGGGAAAATTGGGTATTTAATGCACTAGGGTTTGGGGGGATCTGCTAGAGTTACTCTAAGCTACACAAACTATGGGCTGGAGAGATAGTAGAAGCTAAGTTTTGGTATCATCATTATTGGTTGAGTTTAGCCGCCGATTAACAGTTTAACACCAGTTTAGCTGAAAATTGACGGCCAACGACAGCTTCCTTGTCGCGCTTGGCCCATCTGAGCCCTTCACATCTCCTGGACCATCCGATGCCACTTAACAATTCACTTCGTTTTAACTGAAGAAAACAACAGCTGCTGACTGACTGACGAACTGAAAGAATTAACACCCTGACAATCTGCACTGCTATCACTACTACTCCCTCCGTTCCCTGATATAAGACCCTTTTAGCTATTTCAATATTGACTACATACATACTAAAATGAGTGAGCATACATATTAAAATGTGTCTAAATACATACAAATCAAGAAAAAGCTAAAATGTCTTATATATATTAGAGAATGGAGGGAGTATATGTATAGCTCTAGATTGCTCTTTGATTGTTGTATGCGCACTCAAGTACATAATCAATCATGCAGGATGTTGGTGCCGGCATATGAGCTCATGTTCGGGAAGCTCGCGCGACGCAGCCTCTTTGATGACTACCTCCATTCTGGGGGCGTGGATGCGCAGATTGTGTTGAAGCAGCTGGGAGATTCTCATACTGATCTCACTGCCACCGTATCCATCAAGCAAATATATTTGATTGCTGCTTTTTCTTGTAATTAGTATGGTTCTGTCCCATTCATGACTACAAGTTGTGTTTCAGTAGTATATATGATTGCTGTTGAAGCTTGGTATAAAATGAGTTCTTAAATTATCTATACCCTATTTCTTTTCTCTATCACTAGTAGAAAAAGGGCCTATAGTCCCGGTTCATAAGGGCCTTTAGTCCCGGTTCACGAACCGGGACTAAAGGGTCGGTACTAATACCCTCGCCCTTTAGTCCCGGTTCTATCCAGAACCGGGACAGATGGCCTCCACGTGGCCTGTCCGCTGAGCCCAGGCGGGAGGGCCTTTGGTCCCGTTGGTGGCACCAACCGACCAATAGGCATCCACGCGTCAGCGTTTCTTTGGCTCTGGTTTTTGTTTTTTTTCAAAAGAGGGGGGTTTGGGGGTTTTGGGGGTTAATTTAGGTGTTTCATATATTGTGCTATAGCTAGCTAATTAATAGAGAAAAGTGTCCTTTCTTTTGTCCGTGCTTGATCGACGCTACGTACTATACATACGTATAGAGAGGACTAACTAGACATGCTAGCTAGCTAGTAATTAAGCAAACAGAAGATCGTCATGAACATATATATGCATACAGAGAGAAGTGATATCGACCACCTCTCCTTCTCCGAGATTGGTCGAACAACAAGTTCTCGTATATCTATCCGACACTACCGCTACATATATACAATAGTTATCTTTTACAATACGGACGCGTGGTTCACATAGTATTCTCCGTCTTCAGCGATCACGTGGTCAAGAAAGAATGCCGCCAATTCCTCTTGAATTGCTCGCATGCGATCTGGTGCTAGGAGTTCATCCCGCTTCCGAGACATCTAATTTTAAGAAAGGGGTCAATACATATATATGAATGAATGAATGAAACTCAACACAAATGATGGTAACAAAATAAAATTGTGAATATTTTTATTTACGCACTTCATATTGTTTGTCGGAGTAGCCCCTCTCACAGGTCGTGTGGTGGATGGACTCGCAAACGTAGTATCCACAGAAATCATTCCCTTGTTCCTGCCACAACCACTTTACAAGAAACAGAGGTCAATCAAACTGATAATTATATATAGCAAGCACATGCTAAATGGTATTGATGAAACTAGCGCTTGAATCACTAGGAGATGCGCGTGGAATATGCTACTATATAGTACTTACTTTCGGGTGTCTAAATTGCAGCTTCTTCGGTAGTCCCGGAGCTTTTTTGGTGAATTTTCCCCAAGCCCTGCCATACAAAGAAAATAATTACTTGATATCAGAAATGAACAAAGTTGCTGATATGGTGGATAATGATCGATTTAACTTACTTCTCGAGCATTTCAGTCATGTCCGCATACTCCTTGGGATCTTTTCGCTTGAGTCAAAGACAGTTACTACTCCTTCTCAAGCTTAATCTCTAGGAGAATATAGTGGTAGCTGCGCACACATGCATAACTCATCAATATTACATTACTATAACCTGGACTAATAAGGAAACCGAATATGCCACAAGACAGTAACACTCACTTGAAGTTATAAGGAAAGAGTATTATATCCTTGTGTTCATTTATTACCAACGATTGTAGCAAGTTGGCCTCGGTATCTTTGGCACGAAATTCAACCTCAGTTGCATCTATGAGATATGTGTTAATGAACCCAATATCACCCACTTGTCTTTTCTTCAATTCGGCGATCTTCAATCTGCATAATATAGTGAGGATATTTATAAATACATGCAATGAAAGGGCTGAGTTATATAGAGATACTTAATGACAGAAGTAGTACTACTTACAGACAGTAGCAGGTGACCGTTGCTTTATCGAGGGCCAATTGATTGAAAACTGATAGAACTCCTCAAATGGAATAGGCAACAGTTCAATTCCAAGGAGGTCATGCTCCTTTTTAACTCTCACATACAAAGTACTCCTCCCCTTAGACTCTTTGCAGGTTTTCATGTACCAATCATGCAACCTTCGCATCATCGTTGTTAGAGAGCTTTCATCTTTGACGAGAGGCTTCCGTACTCGTATCTTTGTATCTGCACCTCCAAGAAATCAAATTGTACATCGTCGGGCAAGTAATCTTCAGGATTGCCATAACCGGGCACCATCCTCGGATCGACGATGTCGCTAGCAGGCACCTTGAGCGGGGGGCACGATTCCTTCGCTTGTTCGCCGAGCTGGGCAATTTGTTTCCCAGCTCGTCGTTCTTTCATCCTTTGATCACTGACAGTACTTTCCGATCTCTCCGCCTCGGCAAATGCCTTTCCAATAATGCGCTCATAGTTGCCTTTCGGCGGAGACTTGGGTGGTTTTGTCAGGGCAGCCAGAGTGCGCTTCGCTTTGACCGGATCTACCTTCTCCTCCGGAGGTGGATGTCTCTTTGCTTTCAACCCTTGAAACCAGTCATCCACTTCGGTCTACGCGATCTTCGCGTTTTCCTCCTCGCTCCTCTCATACGGTAACTTCTCTGGAGTCTTCAGAGAAGGACCGAATCAGATCTCCTCCCGCCTTTGGCAATCTGCTAGACGCCGGCAGAGCAGACGGAGCGGATGTCTTCTTTCCTTGCTTACGAGGCGGAGGAGAAGGACTACGACGCGGAGCAGCCGGAGCGGCGGCGGGTCTCTTCCGCCCTTGCCGACGAGGCGGAGAAGGAGGAGGCTGGCTGCCGGACGCCCGGTGCAGGCGGAGAAGGAGACGGAGTGCCGCCACGCCGGAGAAGGAGCCGTCCGAGTGCCCTGATCGTCACTCGCCAAGGAGGAGGCGGTGGAGGAGGCGGAGTGCCCTGAATCGCCGGAGGAGGAGGAGGAGGCGGTGGAGGAGGCGGAGTGCCCTGACTCGCCGGAGGAGGAGGAGGAGGCGGAGGCGTCAGTTCGGAAGGTTGATGAGATCCTTCCGCCATAGGCATGGAGTCTTGAGCGAGAACCCAGCCGATACTCCCTTCACCGGTAGGGTGGTCAAGCCGAGCTCCTCAAATCCTCTGTTATTTCATCGACCATCACCTTAGCATATCCTTCTGGGATCGGCCGGCAGTGAAAAGTTGAGTCGGGTTTAGTGGGATAAACAGAGCCAACAGCCGCCTTGACCTTTAAATTGCTCCATTGCGCCATAAGGTGGCAACTTTCAGCATCCGTGATAGCATCCACGGGATAGCTGGCAGGAGCCGTCAAGGCATGTTGCTCGCTGAAGCAGCTCGGTGGAAGCCACGCTGCTTCTCCGCCGAGATGGCGGGGTAGCCGGGGAAGCTTGCAGGTCGTTTGTTGTGATCGGCTGCTTCGTTCCTCTTCTCGTTCCTCTAGCCCCATTACCCTTTCGTGCAGCGCCTGCATTAGGCTCTGCTCCGCTTTCTTCCTCCTCTCATGGGTTTTGTAACCCCTGCGTCCGAAATCCAGCCTTCCACGAAAGGGAGCTGGCGTGCCTCGTGTCCGTCCAGGTGCTCAGGATTCGAGGGCCATTGTGAGCTCGTCCTTCTCCCTGTCTCGAACGAACTTCCCTTGCTGCGCTGCTTCGATATAATGCTTAAGCCTCTTGACTGGTATGTCCAATTGTTCGTCCGTCCAAATGCACTTCCCGTTATAGGGTCCAAGGATCCGCCGCCCCGAAGAACCAAGTCCGCAACGGTCTGCCAGTTCATTGTCTCGGTTCGATCCCTTTATCAAGCAGATCATTCTCAGCCTTGGACCACTTAGGCGGGCTATGAGGTAGCCACGACCCGTGCGATGATGAAGCTTCTTCTTCGCAGCATTTCTCTTGTTTGTCGCTGACATCTTTTTACTCTTTTCCGATGTCTTGTAGGCCACAAATGCGGGCCATCATCTCGATCTTCTCATATTTGCCCGTGAATTCTGGTGTCTCATTTTTTTCGACATACGTATTGAGGTCTTTCTTCCAATTCCTGAATTGTTCTGCCATCTTCTTAAGAGCAAAAGACTTGATTAATGGCTCTATTACTGGCTTCTCCGGATCATCCTCTGGCGGTAGGGTAAAATTTGACTTCAGCTCAGTCCAAAGATCATTTTTCTGCATATCATTGACATAAGACACCTCAGGGTCTTCGTTCTTAGGCTTATACCATTGGTGGATGCTGATCGGGATCTTGTCCCTAACCAGAACCCCGCACTGAGCAACAAATGCCTTCTTTGTCCGGTAGGGTTCAATCGGTTGGCCGTCGCGCGCGATTTGTATGATCTCAAACTTTTCATCCGAGCTCAACTTTTTCTTCGGGCCTCGTCTCTTTACCGAAGTTGTGCTCGATCCGGAGGGCTAGAAAAAAGAACAAAGACGAGAGTTAATTAATATGTGTACATATATATATACCAAAACAAAGATGAGAGCTAGTCAGCACAGGCTTAACTAATATATATACCTGGCCGGACTCGGTTTGGTGATCACCGAACCGTCCTCACGGTCTACTTCTTGCACCGCATTGGGTCATCGGAGCCATGTAAATCATAGCCAGCTGCTTCTTCACCCTCTCCTTCCAGACCATCGTTATCGACGTTGAGAAACATCATCGAGGAGACGGCATCACTTCCGTGTGCGATTATGTCCCTCAACAACGCTTCTTGTGCTTCGTCTCGGGGTGTCCATAGTTTCTACAAATATTTACAACATGGCAATTATTATTCAAACATGACAGATATGGATATATTAGTGCCAACGAGAACTAGCTAGCTAATCACAATAAGGAATCATATTAGTGGCCTCGACGCTGCTTCTCTAGGGTTTGGGGTGGCCTCGACAACGCTTCAAGGGTTAGGGGTGGCCTCGAGAACGCTTCAAGCTAGGAGGGGTGCGTAATATCGACCCCCCACGTGTTGAAGCTATCGGGAGGGGTCGGCGTTGAATAGTACATCTATGTCCCACAAGTAGGGTAGAGGGTCGTGGATCGCCGAGCGGTCGAGGTCAAGGGTCAAGATCGCCGAGGGTCGGGAGGTTGCCTAGTGTCAAAGGATTCAACAAAACCATGTCTTCATCATTAGGCTAAAGTAACAGGTGCATGATGGTGCAAGCTCTCCAAAGTTGTTTTGGAGCGGAGTCCCGAGATAGGATAATTAGCTTTTGGTACAAAGTTCAGCAAAAGGCAAATTATCCTATCCGGGACTCCATTCCGTAACAACTTTGAGGACTTCGCACCATCATGCCATGGTTACTCCGCTAATGATGAAGCGATGGATTTCTTCAATACTTTGACACTATCGGTACCCCTATCGGAAAAGGAAGAAAAGAGGAAGAAGGAAGAAGAAGAAGAAAAGAAGAAAAAAAGGAGAAAGAAGAAAGAATAGAGGAGAAGAAGAAAAAATAGAAAAAATTCTATTTTTTCTTCTTCTCCTCTATTCCTTTCTTCTTCTCCTCTTCTTTTTCTTCTTTTTCCTCTCATTCTTTTTCTTCTTCTTCTTCCTTCTTCCTTCGGATCCTAGAACCCTCGAACCCTCGACCCTAGAACCCTCGAACCCTAGAACCCTCGAACCCTCGACCCTAGAACCCTCGAACCCTCAAACCCTTGTGCCTCGAAACCTCGACCGGCCTCGACGACCCTCGACCCCTCTGTGACCCTCTCGACCCTCTAGCCTAGTTCCCGACCGTCGACCCCTCAGCGATCCTCGACACCCTCGTTCCCGATAAAAAGAAGAAGAAGAAGAAGAAGAAGAAGAAGAAGAAGAAGAAGAAGAAGAAGAAGAAGAAGAAGAAGAAGAAGAAGAAGAAATGAGAAGAAGAAAAAAGAGAAGAAGAAGAAAAAATAGAAGAAAAAAAGAGAGGAGAAGAAGAAGGAAAAGAGGAGAAGAAGATCTTCTTCTCATTTCTTCTTCTTCTTCTTCTTCTTCTTCTTCTTTTTATAAAATATTCTATACATCAATGAATATATCAATATATATACATGAACATTTATCTGCAAAAACATCATATTCTATACATCAATAAAAAAAATCATATTCTATACATCAATAAAAAACATCATATTCTATACATCAATATATATAAAAAAACATCACATATATATGGCGGCGGCAGGGGGCCGGGCAGGGCAGGTGCTGCGCTGGGCTCATCTGTGGGCGGAGGCGACGGCGAGGTCGCGGCGACGGGCGGCGGGGGAGGCGGAGGCGACGGCGAGCTCGGGAGGCGGAGGCGACGGCGAGGTCGGGAGGCAGGGGCGGCGACGGCGAGGTCGGCGAGGTCGCGGAGGCAGGGGCGGCGACGGCGAGGGCGCGCGGGCGACGGGCGGGACGGCGACGACGAGGCAGGGCGACGGCGACGGCGGCGGGCAGGGCAGGGCAACGGCGACGACGAAGAGGGGGGACGGCGACGAGGCAGGGCGACGGCGACGACGAGGCGTGCAGGCGATGGCGGCAGCGTCCGGGCGGCGTCGGGGCAGCCTGCGGCGTCGGGAGGTTGGGGCAAATGGGCGAGGAGATGTGAAAATTTCACAAGTCAAGCTTATATAGAAAGAGCATTGGTCCCGGTTCGTAGCACGACCGGGACTAATGCCCCTTTAGTCCCGGTTGGTGCCACCAACCGGACCAAAGGCCAAATTTCAGCAGCCCAAAGGGCGGAAGCGGCGACCTTTGGTCCCGGTTGGTGGCACCAACCGACTAAAGGGGCATTAGTCCCGGTCGTGGCACCAACCGACTAAACCCCTTTAGTCCCGGTTGGTGCCACCAACCGGGACCAAAGGCCTGTGCTGCCCGAACCCAAATGTTTAGTCCCACCTCGCTAGTTGAAGGGCGCCGCACTGGTTTATAAGCGCTGGTGTGCGTCCCCTTCGAGCTCCTCTCAAATGCAGGCTTTGGCCTAATCATGCTACTGCTCAGGCCTATTAGCCCTCAAGGGCCTGAATCCTGGCCCATGTAGGGTTTCTAGTCGTATTCAGGCCGTGGGGGCCTAGTAGGTGGCAGTTTTTTTGCTTTATATTTTATTTCCTTTTGCTTTTAGTTTTAGAAAAATATAAACTTTCTATTAGTGCCATTAGTTTTAAAATTTGAAAACACTTTTTTGTTTTCTTTGTTGCTTTATTTATTTTATTTTGTTTCTACTTACAACAAAATACTTATTGTTGCTATTTTTATTTTTTCAAGTTTTTTGTTTTGTTTTCTGCATTATTTATTTTCTTTTGGTTTTTGCTTTATTTTTAATTCTTTTTGCTTTTAGGTCAGCAAAATTATAAACTTTCTGTTAGTTCTTTTAGTTTTAGAAAAATATAAACTTTCTGTTTGTGCCATTAGTTTTAAAATTCAAAACACTTTTTTGTTTTCTTTGTTGCTTTATTTATTATATTTTGTTTCTACTTACAACAAAATGCTTATTGTTGCTATTATTATTTTTTTTCAAGTTTTTTGTTTTGTTTCCTGCATTATTTATTTTCTTTTGGTTTTTGCTTTATTTTTAATTCTTTTTGCTTTTAGGTCAGCAAAATTATAAACTTTCTGTTAGTGCCATTTGTTTTAGAACAATTATAAACTTTTTGTTTGTGCCATTAGTTTTATAAAATTTGAATTCTTTGAAATTTGTGTGAATCACAAGTTTGTGAGCTCAACAAGGCGTAGAGGGACGGGCTTAATTATAAACCGGTGTGAGCGCCCTTCGGTTGGCTCGGTTTTCAAATTCATAGTTTTCAAATGAACTCTGAAAAAGTTGGCATAGCATGTTCATGAACAAAACGGACAATGGTATAATAATTGCGGGAGAAAGTCTTCACTTTTTCTTCGCTTGTGTCGTTTGCTTATTGCGCCGTAACCATGGATAATCTTCATCATTTATCGACGCTTCAAGCAGACGTTTCAACCGTGGTATTATAGGAGCATACCACATCACCTTCGCAGAACCCTCTTCCGGGAGGCTCGCCGTCAACATCACCGGGGTCATCTCGTCGATCTTATACCGCAATGCACCGCATACCGGGCATGCGTTCAGATCCTTGTAGGCACCACGGTAGAGGATGCAGTCATTAGGGCATGCATGTATCTTCTCCACCTCCAATCCTAGAGGGCATGCGACCTTCTTTGCTGCGTATGTACTGTCGGGCAATTCGTTATCCTTTGGAAGCTTCTTCTTCATTATTTTCAGTAGCTTCTCAAATCCTTTATTAGGCACAGCATTCTCTGCCTTCCACTGCAGCAATTCGAGTACGGTACCGAGCTTTGTGTTGCCATCTTCGCAATTGGGGTACAACCCTTTTTTGTGATCCTCTAACATGCGATCGAACTTCAGCTTCTCCTTTTGACTTTCGCATTGTGTCCTTGCATCGACAATGACCCGGCGGAGATCATCATCATGGGGCACATCGTCTGGTTCATCTT
Organism: Aegilops longissima; assembly: GCA_021605205.1. Lineage (NCBI taxonomy): Eukaryota > Viridiplantae > Streptophyta > Magnoliopsida > Poales > Poaceae > Aegilops > Aegilops longissima. Next base: position 24,629,855 of record CM038678.1, read on the forward strand.
GATGTTCAGCAGCTTCACCGTTGCAGCACCATCGTGCACATCGTCTGTGCAACTTGATGTTCAAGAGCATCACCGTATTCAGGGGCACATAGTTGTCATCGTACTCTTCTTCCTCGCCGCCTTACATCATAACCCCTATTTCTCCGTGCCTCGTCCAAACATTATAGTGTGGCATGAAACCCTTGTAAAGCAGGTGGGTGTGAAGGATTTTCCGTCGAGTAAGACTTCAGTATTCCCACATATATAGGGCATGGACAACACATAAAACCATTCTGCTTGTTTGCCTCAGCCACTTGAGAAAAGCAAAAAGAAAAAAATAAATATAGCAGAAAAGAAAAAAATCTATATAAAAAACTACTCATAAATGAACATAGATGCGCTTATAGAGAAAATTCAACCTAAATTCCTACTAACTTCAGAGAAATTCAGTATGAATTTAGGTTAAATTTCCTGTATAAGGGCATCTATTTTCATTTTGAGAAGAGCTCAACATGGCAGAAACGGAGGTGCTTATAAACTGGTTTGATTCCCCTTCGATTGGCGAGGTGGGACTAAACTCTGGGCGCAACGAGGACCAACCCTTTAGTCCCGGTTGGTAGGACGAACCGGGACTAACGGGGTGCCTTTGGTCCCGGTTCAAGCCGCCAACCGAGACCAATGATTGTGGGCCAGGAGCGAGGGCCAATGGTCCCGGTTCGTCCCACCAACCGGGACCAAAAGGTCCGGACGAACCGGGACCAATGGCCCACGTGCCCCGGCCGGCCCCCTGGGCTCACGAACCGGGATAAATGCTAACATTAGTCCCGGTTCTGGATTGAACCGGGACTAATGGGCAAAACAGGCCTCAACGATAGCCCCTTTTTCTACTAGTGTATGTAGCTGCTCAGTTTCAGGACTCTTGTCTCTTTTCCTGAGTTATTGCAAGAAAAATTGTTTTCCCTAACTTCAAATCACTAGATGTCTACAAATGGGGGGGAAGCTCACTTTCGATGGCAGAGGTGCTTATTGCATACAGTTTACCGTAGCTATATTTTCCAGTTTTTAATGCATACTTGTTATGATGAACACCAAATGGCTTGACGTATTTTTTTTTGTAGGGATTTGAAAGATCCCAATACATTTGTGGACTTTCTTGTGTCGACTTCAAAGCCGTAAGTTATCTCTTGTTTGTCATGAACAGTTCTAATTCTGTTATGCAAGGTGCAGAAATATACCAATTTGGCTTATAACTTGTATTTTCCAGCACAATGCGGCTGTCTTCAAGCATTTACTATCCGAAGTATCGTATTGGCGCCTTTGGGACATTCCCTTTGAATATGGCAAACAGGTAGGTTGTGTATCTTATATCTTGACTGTGGCTGTCGATCATCTATTTAGTTGTACATAGCTTCTTACTAACATCTTGATGAGACATTTCCATGACCAGGTACAAGATATTCTTGTTCTTGATTTGTAAATACGATTAGTAACATGGCGAAGTGTATTCTTCTGTTTTGCAGGGCATGCCCAGAAGATTATGGTGTCATGGGTTTAAGATATGGTTCAGAGAATCTATCAATTGGGGCCTCCTTCGTCCCGTTTCCTTGTACGCCAATTACTTATAGTTCTACTTGGAGTATTGAATTATGATTGCGGAGTAAAAATGTTATGTACCATGTATTAATACTCTTATCAATTTTAAATATATTTATTTATGTTATTCTCTAATAAAATAATACTTACATTCAGTTATGTCATGGTATGCTGATATGACTTTTGTTTGTAGCGCTTGGTGAGGTACCCTATGGTGCATGGTTGGTTGGGAGAAAAGGGAATTTAAGTGCAGGCGTACAATACAAACCAATAGGTTTGTGTTACTAAACGTTCACTGATTATCAGAGCGATATATTCTACGCCGCAGATTTTGAGGCTCTTGCATATTCTTTTTTATTTAAATATTTGATACTCTTCTGTGTCCACATGGAAAATGCTCCTTTGCTTTTTGAGGCTTTCTGTTTACAATGTTAATACTTCATTCAGAATTTACCATAAAAAATTCTCGATTTAGGAAGGACCATAAATAAGGTGCATACAATACATAACTGTACAAGGGTGTTTTTGGACAACTATTTTTAGTTACAAAAGGTCTATAAACCGAAAATTCATATTGTCCTGTTAAAACTAAAAGTGGAACACTAACATGCTGTACTTAATTTATTCTGAAGCTAAGTGCAATTAAACACCATGATATCATCATTTGGTTTTTCTCTATTGTGGATTTCTATGTAGGATATTACTAGACCCTACTGTGTATTTTATACCTAAGGGATTTTTATAAATAAACAAGCAACTTGTCAAGTTCATGTGTCCACAAGTTTGTGCACTTAAAGACCTTTTCTTTTTACAAATTACAAGATTTCCATGCTATGCATTTACTAGTTGCAATTCTAGGTTATTGTAATTTGCACTGTATCAACTTTAAATGTTCTGCTGACATGTCATATGTTTATTATTACAAGCATTTTTCTCTTTGGAGTCATGTGCCATTTCTTACATAAAGATAGTCGGGATATAGATGTTCACTGTATTTACACTTTCCAGCATTTTGTTTTGTGTCACCAAACGCAAGCATTTTGATTTCTTCTGTGTACAAAAAATATACTCCAACAGGTGGAAGCAAGCATCCTATGCCTTTTACTGACTTGATGAACTGGAATTGTGCAATCGGTTATGGTGTAGGCTCAAGTAGCCCACTCAGCCCTTCATTTAATTTTGCACTAGAGCTTGTTAGAAGTTCGCAGGTTTGTTATATTTATTCCTTATTAGTTGACAAGAAAGCTTCATATTGTGTGTTAGCTGGCAATAGCTTTAGGTATTTTTCACAAGATTAAAAACAGAGTGCCAGGCATGATGTCTATTGGTTTGTTAGGTTGCAATGGCTTATGCATTTTGACAGGATTATAAACAGACTGCCGGCCATGATGTGTATTTGATGCATATAATTAAGATGCTCCTATTTTTAAAAATTTAATACTGCTGTTGTGAACATGATTATTCTTTGGAAGAATTATTTAACTATACCATTCTCTGTTTGTAATTTCAATAAATTATTACTTCTACGGTATGCATGTGTTTGTAAAATGAGCACTGCTATATGCACGACACTATGCACACGATTTACAGACGACAATCCAATCAGTCAGTTGATGCATGGCAACAGACGGCAGCATACCCACAGATGGGCGGTCGTGCAATGGTCGTGCATAGTGTTTGTCGTGTGCAGAGCAGTTCCATTGTAAAATTCCTCGATTTTGACTTACAAATAAAGAATCCAGTGATCTTATGTATGTTTCCTTTGATAGACTATTAAGAAGTGGCCCTCAGCTACTAAAGGAGAACCTTGATATATAAATATAGTTTTTCCTTCATCAAATCTCATACACAGCAAAAGTTACATTTATTTATTCTCACTTAATGGCATTTCCTTTTCCTTGGTGTGCAGCTGGTTGCATCGTTCTATCAATACCATATTTCTGCAAAGGCAAGTGCAATTGCATTTCATTTCTTGATAACTAGAGTTGCTTCCTGCAACTACAATTGGGATTTAAAAGATATCTCCTTTATCCTACTTAGCAATTTACTCTAGCAGTTCCATAAGAAAAATACTCTGCCAGCCCTTGAGGATTGGGTTATTTGTCCTGTTGCCATCTTTTCCTAGGTGAATAACAAGTTATATAACGTGCATATTATTTTGAAGATCATTGTTCTAATCCTTTTAGCTAGTTGTATATGTAGGCAAGACCATTGCCATGTAATGGTTGTCCTATATTTCATCTTTTAGAGAAACATTTTCTTGAAAGGTTTTAGGAAAACATTTGATAGACTTCAGTCTGTATTTAATTTGGGGATATATTACAGTTCATTTCTTTGAATACTAATGTTTAAAGCATGCATGCATTAAAATCTGATTATGTGCATTTAAAATAAATATCATATTGTTTGGAATTCTAGCAGAATAAAATCCAATTTGGGATTAGTGTCCAGAATTACGAACTTAGGAGAAATCATATCCACCCAGTGAATAACAGGATCGACACTTAGGTGAAAGAATTTAGTTTGTGTCTTTCGTGAGTTGAAATAAGAAGTTATTATTATATTTAAATATTTCATCTTAACCAAGAGTCTGCATACTATATCAGGTACTAAATTATCGGGGTGGAGATGAAACTTTGAACTACATTGATCTTGGACTTGAGCTAGCCACAAGGTATACCTTAAACAAATACATATTTGTCAGTTTTGCGACTGATTCAGTTTACTACAGCTCCATCTTGTGTGAACTTTAGGGTGGATAAACACAAACCAACAGATGATGCTGGCAATTCATCGTTTCAGGTAGCTGCAAGTTGGCAGCTTCATACAGATTTACTTGTAAAGGTCAGCCGCACCTCAGTTATTTTCTTTTATGTTAGTGTATCCTGGCAACCGATGCTTCACATGCATGCCATGTCTTGATGGTCTATTTTGAAGTACTAGATATTTCTTATCAATCCTGCGGGAACAGAACTATTTCCCCTGAAATTATTCCGAAATTCCTGTAAAATTAAGAATTCATTGAAATATTTTTGTCGACTAGTCAACGCGGTGGCAATATTTACGAGAACTCGCATGTTGGAGATTTATAACTTACTCCCTCTGTAAAGAAATATAAGATCATTTAGAGAAAGAGGGAGTACATGTTTGGCCTTCCTTCAAACATTTGTTACCTCCAGTTATACTAAATTTGGAGTTAGCTATTCCTGTCTTGATTTATTTGACAATCATCATTCTTATTTTCTTACCAGGGGAAGTTAGGCCCTTCGAAATCTTCTGCAGCATTGGCGTATAAGTTTCCACCCTTCTTTACATGTAGTATCACAGGTTTGCAACCCTTCAATTCCTTGAAATAATTTTATTTGCAGGCACAGCCGTGTTATAGCCTTTTTTGAAGGATGCTGCATAAGACATTGCTCCTGAGCTTCTCTATGTTCATGTGGCCATAATATATTATATCTAGTTCAGCTCTATGCTTTATTTCAGAAAGAATCCGCTGTTTCCCATATTCACAGCAGAATTTTCAAAATATATTCGAACCTAAACACCTTACTTGATTATATCAAGCACCTCAGTGTTCCTATATATCGTGAGCTGACCGCTCGAGAATCTGATACAAGATGTTTTGATGCCGGCCTTTAGTTCATGTTATATAGTTTCTGTAATTCTCGTAACATATGAAATAATAACTATGATATCACCATGAATCATCAGTAGCTAATTGAATATGAAAGGATGCCATCTTTTATTGTAGACATGTCAGTGTTCTTTGAAGATTTCATCTGCTTTCTCAACAATGTTTCCTATTTGCAGTTGAAAATGATCATTCGAAAGGTACAAGATCGTATGGGTTGGGAATTCGTGTTGAGGACCTCAGAGAACCCAGGTTGCATTTTTTGTCGCGTATATATGATTGTAGTATGTTAGTAGTATGATGAAGTAAACCAATTTGTTTTGATTACTAATATTCTTATTGATGTTGTGCTAATAAGACTATTTCCTATCTTAATGCAGATACCAAACACTTAATCGAGAGTGTACGGTCTTGAAACAACATGAGATAGACGTTGACGGGAAGAAGCGCACCCTCGAGTTTGACTTTGGTCCAGGCAACTATGACAATTTACCAACGGAGTTGAAACCTATTGACAAAGTATTGTAATTGTAGGTCGTTACACTTACTCTTCATCATGTAGTCGGGAAGCCCCATAAAACTATCAGTTATTATGGGTATTACTCCCTCCGTCCAGGAATACTTGTCGGAGAAATGGATAAAATTAGATATATCTAGAACTAAAATACGTTTAGATACATCCATTCTTTCGACAAGTATTTCCGGACGGAGGGAGTAGTAGATTAGTTGATCGACTCTGCTTTGATAAGGACAAATCATGTGTTGAGACAGACTGTCATTCAACCGTGAAATACAATGGTACTGTACGCAGTTATCTGTCAAATGTTCAAGAGATAGATCTTCAACTGTCAGCAGGCTTAAGGTGTGAGTTTTTTTTTTCTCTCTTCAAGTCGCCCCATCGGATCTTGAATACTCGATTATCTGTACTATTATTAAAAAAAACAAAACACATGACCATCAGGCCCGTCTAATTAGATCTAACCAGCCACATAAAAAATCTCACCTGACCTGTGTATGTTTAGCAATTTAGAAGAGCAAGATGCTTCCGTCAAAGCGAAATCGTCGTCCACGTCCCATTCCTTGGCCCTGATTTTGATTTCACGCACGCCTCCAGATAAGATCAAGCGCCGTTTCACGTGCCAATTCCTTCCCGATTTGTAGTCTCACACCAGATCGTCATGCCGCTCTGCTCGACTTCATCCTCCCCTCGCCCTGATTCCACGCACGCATCCAGGCCCCGTTTCACGCCAGGCTAGACTTCGCTGAGATCGGGCGCTTCGCCGCCACCTAGTTTGCTTTCGCCGTCATGTTCACCACGGTAGTCAGCTCCGTCGGGAAGGTGGGCGGTGTCAGGCCCAGCCTTGGTCATCCCCTGTTTCCAGCGTGCCAGAAGTGTTCCGGGTCGTCGATCGTCAATCTAGCGGCTCACCTGCCTTCATACCGGTTCGCCAGCTGAAGCGATTCTCCAGGCGTACATGGTTGATTCAACGGCTGTAATGGGGTCCTGTAGCTTTTCCGACAAGCCATGTGCTTTGCTCGCTTTCTCTTCTTCTTTTTCTCTCGTGTAATGGCTATAAAGCCACCCATTCCCCTCAGTCTGTGGTATGTAGAATTGTATTGGGTATTAACCCTAGCCGCCGGTGGCGTGCTGAACCAACTTTCCCCTTTTCTCAAGCAAGAACCCTAGTTCTTCGTCTCTGAATTGCCTTCAATTCTGTTAAGTAGAGCTTAAATTCAGTAGTTCAGAGCTCTGAACCTGACAATTGGTATCAGAGGCCAGTCTTTCCTCGGCGGCGGTGGATGATTGGGGCAGCGTAGAGGTTTGCTTTTGCTGTAAAATCCCTCTTCGAGCTCTGATCGGGCGGCGGCGGCAGCAGGCGGCGGCCGGAGTGGCAGCGTTCGGGTACAGTCAGAGGACAGCCTGGTTGCCTGAGAGTATTTCTCCGGTGGTAAAATTCCAGCTCCTGGATCTGGCCGTGTACCATTGGAGGCGGGCGTTGGTGGTGGTGTTGGCGGCGGCGACAAGTTCATCCCACCCTCCCAACCCTCTATGGTGGTGATTTCTGACGGCGTTAACATGACGGGCCCTGCTGATTCAGGCTCCACAACAGAGTTGCAGCTCGAGTCTCTCGAGTTGGACATCAAAGCGTTGCAGCACGAGCGTGACGAAGATCGCAAGGATTTCCAGCAGTTTCAAGCAACGGTTAATAGAAATTTCGCAACGATGCAGAAGAACTTCGACAAGATCCAAGAAAACTTTAGGCGTCTGCTGTTGGAACCGGAGCAGGCACAAGAGGATGGTGTTGAAGGGCAGGGCAGTGTTCAGATAAAACCTGACCAGATGAATTCACCGAAAGTGGCCCCGGGTCGACCCAAGCAACTACCTGTCCCTACTCCTCCTTCTGTAGCTATGCCCGAAAAAGGGGCTGCCTTGCCGATCGGTACTGCAACTCTGAGGGATCATGCGGGCAAAGAACTGCATCTAGATGGTACACCCAAAGCACCATATAGGCACCCCAACTATGGTAAGGCAAAAGACACAGCGCCAAATAATGTTGTGCATCTGGAAGAGATACCTGAAGATGAGATTGCTGATCAGGCTTATAGAAGAGGACAGAGCTTTCATGATGGAAGAAGAAATACCCTTACTGTCAAGCCAGCAAAATTGAACATTTCCGAGTTCGAAGGACAAGACCCTGAATCCTGGATTCAGAACCTTGAGCAGTACTTTGCTGCAGCTCGAACACCAATTGAGCATAGGACTGAAGTGGCTATTTCTTACCTCAAGGGCCCTGCAATTCAGTGGTGGAAGGGAACTGGATATGCCTCTAGTAATGTCCCATGGCATAAGTTTTTCTCATGTCTGTCTGACAGGTTTTCTCTGGACTCAGCTTGTGACATTGTGAGCTCTTTCCATGCAGTTCAGCAAACAACTACAGTCTCTGCTTATGTGGAGCAATTTGAACAGTTAATGAATGTTATGAGAAGGGAAAATCCTGCAATTCCAGATGATTATTATGTTGCTAGTTTTGTGTCAGGGTTGAGCACCTATATTAAGAGCCATGTGGAATGTTTCAAACCCAAGGACATGCAAACTGCAGTATGGTATGCTAGGAGAATTGAAAAATCCCAGTCCCCAAATATGGTTGTGCAAACCAGACCTTATGTTCCTCAACCAAAAAGACAGGTCCTATTTGAGCAGCCCAAGCAAGCACTCACAAGTACAGTTCCTAATAGAAATACTGTGATCAGCAGGCTAAGCAAAATCAGGTATGCTACAAATGTAGAGAACCATGGGTGCCTGGCCATAGATAGGTCTGTAAGATGAGTCAGAGAGCACAAATTTAGGCACTGCAGGCTCAGGGCAGTGACAATGTTGAAACAATTTATGTGACAGACTTTGATGATCCTGACTTGGAAAATTCTGAGCCCCTCCCTGAGGAAACAGTGTTGCAGGTGTCAATGCATGCTGCCATGGGCATTGGAGCTGCTAAAAACACTTTTATTTTAACAGTGAAGGTGGGCAACACAACTGCTACTGCTCTAGTAGACAGTGGTAGCACTTCTACATTTGTTTCTCCTGAGATGGCTGCTAAGTTGCCTGTTGCAGCTACTCCTAATCCCAAGATAAAAGTGGTGGTTGCAAGTGGAGGAGTGCCGTGGAGTGAATTTTCAGTTAAGGACTGCCATTATGAAATTCAGGGCCACAAGTTTTCTGATGCTTTTAGGGTATTAAAATTAAAAGGATATGATATGATATTAGGGGTGGATTGGTTGAAAAAGTACAGCCCCATTCAAATGGATTTCATAAAAATGGAAATGAGAATATCAGCAAAGAGTGGCCAGTTTATTTCTTTTGTGGATGAAACTATACCACTGGCTGCTATATCAGAAACTACTGAAAATCCTGATAAGTTAATGGAGCAAGTTGTTTGTGGTTTCTTTCTGTTTACTTCTTCTGGGTGTGAAGTAGTGGCTGCAGCCCAGGAAATTCCTTCAGAGTTGTTGCCCTTACTGGAAGACTATGAAAAAGTATTTCAGGAACCTCAGGGACTGCCACCTAGCATACCTTGTGACCATAGTATTCCATTGATGGAGGGAGCTAAAGTGGTTAATCAGAGGCCCTATAGAGTTCCGCATCATCAGAAGGAAATCCTGGAGAAAATTATATTGGAACTATTAAAAAAGGGCATAATAAGGCCTAGCACCAGTCCATTTTCTTCTCCAGTGTTGTTGGTCAAGAAAAAAGATGGGACCTGGAGACTGTGCACAGATTATAGAAAACTGAATGCAATCACTGTGAAAAACAAATACCCTATACCAGTAATTGAGGATCTGTTGGATCAACTAAAAGGAGCCAAGTATTTCTCTAAAATTGATCTGAGAAATGGGTATCACCAGATCAGAATGGCTGAGGAGGATATTTATAAAACAGCATTTTCCACTCATATGGGCTTGTTTGAGTATTTAGTAATGTCATTTGGACTTACTAATGGACCTCCCTCTTTTTAGGGATTGATGAATTTGTTGTTTGGTCTCTTGAAATTTGTAGTGGTGTTCTTTGATGATATATTGGTGTTCAGTTTCTCTTTGGAAGAGCACAAAGTTCATCTGGCACAGGTATTTGATATTCTGCAAGCCAACAAGTTATATGCTAGAATGGAGAAGTGTTCTTTTGGGCAACAGGAAGTTGAATATTTGGGCCACATAATTAGCTCAGAGGGAGTGTCTACTGACCCTTCTAAAATCAGAGCTATACAAGAGTGGCCCACTCCCACTACTGTCACTGAACTAAGAAGTTTCTTGGGGTTAAGTGGCTATTATAGGAGGTTTATTCAAGGGTATGGCATAATTTGTAGGCCTCTCTTTGAATGCTTAAAGAAGGATGCTTTCTCTTGGACAGATAAGCAAACAAAGGCCTTCCTAGCTCTGAAACAGAAACTGACTAATGCCCCTGTCCTGGCATTGCCTGATTTTACTAAGCCCTTCATACTAGAAGCTGATGCTTGTGGCTATGGTCTAGGAGCTGTGTTAATGCAGGAAGGGAGGCCCATTTCTTTCTTCAGCAAGAGTATTGGTCCTAAGGCTGCTGCTATGTCCACTTATGATAAAGAGGCCCTTGCCATAATTGAAGCAGTGAAGAAGTGGAGGCACTATTTCTTGGCAACTGCCCTGGTCATCAGAACTGACCAAGAAAGTCTGGAATACATTCAGGAACAGAAGATAACTGAAGGGATTCAGCACAAATTACTGTTGAAGTTGTTAGGATACAATTTCACTGTGGAATATAAAAAAGGGAAGGAGAACAGAGTTGCTGATGCTCTTTCAAGGGTAAAGTATGTGGTATCTGCTCTCACTGCTAGTGCTGTTACTCCTACTTGGGTACAAGAAGTGGTAAAGAGCTACAATCAGGATAGCAGAGTAAAAGAACTGATTGCTGAGTGCACTGTAGCTGCTCCTGGCACTACTGCTTACTCTTACAAAAATGGCATCTTGAGATTTAACAACAAAGTGGTAGTGGACACAACCACATCTTTGAGGCAGGATATCCTCAAGACTTTTCACAATTCTGAATTGGGAGGTCATTCAGGTGAGAGAGCTACATACCACAGGGTGAAACTAATATTTCACTGGCAGGGAATGAAACAGGATGTTATTGCTTTTGTTAAAGCTTGCCCTGTATGCCATTTGAACAAAGCAGAGCACTCACCTTACCCTGGCCTCCTAGAGCCTTTACCTGTACCTGACTTTGCTTGGGCCCATATAAGCATGGATTTGGTGGAGGGATTGCCCACTTCTGAGAACAAGAATTTGATTATGGTGGTGGTTGATAGGTTTACAAAATATTCTCATTTTGTAGCTATGCAGCACCCTATAACAGTGCAAACAGTGGCTAGAGCTTTCTCTGATAATATCTTTAAATTGCATGGCATGCCCTTGGTCATAGTAACTGACAGGGACATGATCTTTACTAGTCACTTGTGGCAGCAGCTATTCAAATCACTGAAGATCAAGTTACACATGAGCACTAGTTACCATCCACAATCTGATGGCCAGACTGAAAGGGTGAACCAGTGTCTTGAAAATTATCTGAGATGCATGTGTTTTCAGCAACCAAGGAAGTGGCATAGTTGGCTAGCTTTAGCTGAGTGGTGGTACAACACCTCATTCCACACTACTTTGCAAATGACACCATTCCAAGCCCTCTATGGCTTTCCACCCCCAATGGTGGCAGAATCAGCCCTGCCAGATTCTATTTGTGAAGATAGTGACAACTTGCTTCAGAATGGAGAAGTGGCATTGGAGACAATTAAAAATAATCTCCTTAAAGCACAAGAGAGGATGAAGTATTATGCTGATAAGAAGAGAAAGGAAAGGGAATTCTCTGTGGGAGACATGGTTTATCTCAAGCTGCAGCCGTACAGACACACTTCACTAAGTTTACACAGGCATCTGAAGCTTCACTCTAAGTTTTATGGCCCCTTTCGAGTGTTGGAGAGAATTGGTAATCATGCATACAAGCTGCTGTTACCAGAGGGTTGTATGCTGCATAACACCTTCCATGTCAGTCAATTGAAGAAACATATTGGCCCTTCTGTGGTGCCCTACATTCCACTTGTTGGTCCTGATGGTGTTATTAAGGTGGAACCGGAAGCAATATTGGAAAGGAAACTCATTCCTTGTCCTCAGGGCAAAATCAGCATTCCTGTGGTCAGATGGTTAGTGAAGTGGGTGAATCTGCCAGTGGAAGAGGCAACGTGGGAGGATTCGGCGTTCATTCAGAAGGTTTTTCCTTCCTTTCGTGCTTGAGGACAAGCACGAGCTCAACCGGGGGGTATTGTCAGGCCCAGCCTTGGTCATCCCCTGTTTCCAGCGTGCCAGAAGTGTTCCGGGTCGTCGATCGTCAATCTAGCGGCTCACCTGCCTTCGTACCGGTTCGCCAGCTAAAGCGATCTCCAGGCATACATGGTTGATCCAACGGCTGCGATGGGGTCCTGTAGCTTTTCCGACAAGCCATGTGCTTTGCTCGCTTTCTGTTCTTCTTTTTCTCTCGTGTAATGGCTATAAAGCCACCCATTCCCCTCAGTCTGACGTATGTAGAATTGTATTGGGTATTAACCCTAGCCGCCGGTGGCGTGCTGAACCAACTTTCCCCTTTTCTCAAGCAAGAACCCTAGTTCTTCGTCTCTGAATTGCCTTCAATTCTGTTAAGTAGAGCTTAAATTCAGTAGTTCAGAGCTCTGAGCCTGACAGGCGCCACGGTGCTGGTGGGGCAGTGGCTGGGCATCTCGGCTGGGGGACGACGCCCCAGTGGGCAGGGGCTACTCGTGGGAGATGCATGGACCAGGTGACGGCGGCGGCGCACGGCTTCATCACCTACGACGCCGCCATGCAACGAGCCCCTCCCTCCCCATGATCCCGCTGCTCCACCACAGTCGCCGATTCCGGTTTATCGTGAGTTCTTGACGCCCACCGTGCTCTTGCCTGCACGACCGGCCGCCCTCCCCTCCCGTGGTCCAGCGCCGACTCCAGCTCCGGCAGACGTTTGGGGGAGGGTCGCCGCTCCACCTTCTTAGAGCATGTCTAGTAGAACCCTCAAACCCTTAAAGCAGTTTTAAGGGTCCAGTTTTTGGCACTTTTAAGGGTTAAAAAACAGGGGCAAAGACTAGAACCCTCAAACTCAACCCTTAAACTGCTTTAAGGGTTGGGTTTGAGGGTTCTAGTCTTTGCCTCAACCCCAACCTTTAAATCTATCATTTGACATCTCAAATTTATGACTACAAGAATACAATCAACCTCTAAACAAACTACCAAATGACAATCATTGATGCATGGTTTAATAGTTTACATCACAAAATCATCATGTTCCCCCTCTCTCATCGGCACCATCACCAAAAAGTTGCACCTCGGCGCCATCTCCTAGACCACATGCGGGCTCCATCAAGCATCTCCATAGGCGCCGGTGGAGTCGTCCACACCGCCATCGCCACAACTACTCATCAGAGTGTCACCTCAACAAGTAGAGGACGCACCACGGAACATCCTCTTCCTCTCCGTGATGTACTCCTTGTAGTCCTTCCACCATTGCAATTGGTCTTCATCCATGTCCTTCTTGGACATCATCATGTGCTCCTTCTCTTCCACCATGAGTTCTTTCCATACCTTTGCCTCTTTGAGCTTGATCATCCTCTCCTCCAAGTTGGCCTTGCGCTTTGCTTCTTCACGCTTTGCTTCAACTTGTGCAAGCTTGACCTCTTTCTTCTTCTCGGTGATAAGAAGCTTCGTCTCCAATGTCTTCGTTGTCAATTCCTCTCTTGCCTTCATCATGTGCTCCATCTTCTCCCTTAGGCTTGACGCCTCTCCTTCCATCTTCACCCTTAGCTTGCCCTTCTTGGTTCCCTCGGGCTTGCCCAAGTTCCTCTCCTCCTCATCTTCACTATCATCCATCCTAAGCATTGCCGACTTCTTGGGTGCGGTCTCTTGATCCCTCAACTTCCACTTGTCAAAGGTTTGAAGAATTGCCCAAGCATGCTTAAATGGGAATGGCTTGCCCTTGGAAGCGGCCATCTCCTTGTACCTCATGCCGGCAATTGTCTCCTATCAACCACACATAATCACATAAGAACCCACCAATAGCATAGTACACACACATAATCAAAATAGTGAAGAGATATGTACTCACATAGTCACTCTCCACGGTTCCACTAGGTGGTGCATCCCTCACTTGGTCCATGGCCGCACTCCAACGAGCACAAGCGGGCTTCATCAACTCCCACCGGCCTTGAAGCGACCGGTAAGTGCGAGAGATGAACCCACTATCCTTCGGCTTGATCCTACAATAGTTGTCCTCGATCCTTTGCCAATACCGTTTACCGGCTTGATCGGTGCCGGTGCTTGCATCCATCCCCATAGCTGCCCAAGCACGAACCAAGAGGATATCTTCCGCCTCGGTGTAGTTTGTCGACCGCGCGTGTGGGCGGGAAGCGGCGGTGAATGCCTCCTCCCCTATCTCGGCCACCTCCTCCTCGTCATCCCCTTCATCCTCCTCATCTTCCTCTAAGTCGTCACCAACCCTAAAGGGTTCTAGAGGCGGAGCCCCGAGGTCCACCTCCGCGTCTTGGAGGAGGTCCATGAACGAGGATGGGGTTGCCATTTCCTCGAACACCTCGTGCGCGGCGGGAGGAGGTTCGGCGAAGGCGGCGGGCGGGGCCGCGGGCTTCTTCCGCGACTTCTTCATGGCCGGAGACAAGCCGGCGACCTTGGAGGAAGCCCCTCGCGGCCCACAGGAGGCCGCCTTCGGCCGGCTCTTCTTGGAGGCGGGCGCGGCGGCGGGGCGGGCGCCGGGCGGGGCCGGGAGGCGGGAGGAGGCGGTGAGGCCCGCCCGCCGCCGCTTGGCCCCGACGTGGTCGCCATCACCACGCCGACCACTGTCGGTGCCGGGCGGGTGCGGGTCTTGGGCGGGGCGGGCCCGAGTCGGACGGGCGGGCCCAGCGGCGGGCGGGCGGCACGGCGGCGGGCGGGGCGAACGGCGGCGGAGGCCTCCATGGCCGGCGCAGGGCGAGGCGGCGGGAGGAGGCGGCGGGAGGAGCCGGGGAGGCGGGGATGAAATTTCCCTCCCGCGTGAGAGGAAAGAGGAGTGCGGGTTGGAGGGAGTTTTTCCTCCCAACCCTCACTTCTACAAGTTGGAAACAGTTTGAGGGTTGGACCTCTAAATTATTTATGGGTTTGAGGGTTTAGAGGTTCTAGTCTATGGCTTTTTTTCGACAAAAATTATATAAAAAAGCAGTTATTTTTAGGTGTTTGAGAGTTTGAGGGCTCTACTAGACTTGCTCTTATAGACTCCTGCGCCGAAGCCACTCCTGTACCGCTACGCCGGGCGTGGATTGCAACGAGCCAATGGCCTGCGGGAGCGGAGAAAAATCTTAGTACCAAACCAGGTCTCACAAGCGTACGCACGTACGCGTACATGCGTTTCTTTCTTTTTCCGTTTTTGCTCCTACGCTACCACGCGCCGTGCATGCACTCACTTCGTTTTTCCTTTATAAATAAGTTAGAAATCCCGGTCTCCCCTGGCACATCAGCAAATCCACTCCTGAAAGGGCAACAAGGTCCAGGATTAGGGAGGACACGGTATAGACTTTAGGTGATTTGAAGATGAAGGTTCGTTTTCGACGAGGCCTACAGACTTCACTCCAAGCCAGGATGTGAGATCCATTTGGATGTGCGATACAAGGCGGTGACAATCTCAAAGCATCCCATTCCCACTCGCCGTCAATTCTCAATTCCAATCGCTCATTCCCACTTCCCAATTCCAAAACCCATGTACTTCAGGCCCGTTCGGCAATCCATCGACTCCTTAAAATCCACGGATATGGGAGCACCTTTTTAGATTTCTAACTGCAGCTCCATCCGCTTCAGGAGTGGAGGCGTGGAGCAGAGGACACCGAACGGGCCCTTCATCATCATGCTAGGTACTTCTGATTACGATCCTGTTTTTTCTTTTGCGAGAAGATTATGAGCCTGTTATTCTTGCTTGCGTCAATGGCGGATACACCGCAGGGCCTTGACGGCGCGGCCAAACAACATGATGCAACCTCTCGTCCATGGCCTCGCTGCAGGAGCTCGTCGCCCGCCGACCTGTCGGACGACTCATCCATGGCAGAACCATGCCACACTGTTGGCTCGGGGAACGACACGTTCAGGGACAGTGCGCTAAGGTTTCGCCGCGGACGGCCGGATAAACTCCCCGTGGACGGCGGCCGTACGAGACGACAGTCGTACGACGATAGCGACCATTCCAGACGCCGATGCCGGTGGCTGGCCGTACTCCTTGTCGAGGACTACTCCATCCACGGTGAGCGAGAGAAGCGTATTTATAACCGAAGCGTTTTCTGTTAAAACAATAATGGACCCAGAAGTAGTGATTTTTATTGAAGAAAAATCCGTGATATTAAAACCTTCACAACTTTTTATTCCCAACTCCAGATGGATTAATTCTTTTTCTGACATTCTTTATTTTTCATCTAGTTTATTTTAGTATCTATTTCAAAATTTTCCAAACAACTTTTTTTACAGTTTTCAAATCATGTTGTAATTGCATTATTTTGAAAATAGGATATATGGAGGGAAATGAATTTTCAAAGCTTATGGAGTGCACCCAACTTTTCTACATGCCCAAGGCAAGCATCTTGGACACTTGATATGATGACTGCTTGGTTGATTGCTTGCTAGAATTTTTTAAACATGTTTACGTTACCTCAAATGGAATTGCACATAGATGATCATGCATATGTAGTCCCTTGTCAACATTTTATTTCACTTCAACATGAAACATTCGTGCCACACATGCCTATGTTGATCCTGACTAACCTGCAGGAAAGAATTTGTCACAAATAAAAGTGACCGTGAAACATGAACCTTGTAGTGATAAGAGTGATCAGTGAGGCATGCTGGGTTGTGACCTTGTTGGTATTGCTAAAGGAAATATAATGTGCTAACCTCTGCAGGAAATATGAACCTCCTGAGTCGACCGTAGATCGAGTCTTGTTCCGGTAACCCCCAAACTTGATTCGTGCTACCACATGTCCCTGTCACGGGTAAGATATGGTTCACTAAGTTGTTAACCCCTTTCCCGCAGACACCGTACGGATAGGTGATACGTCTCCAACGTATCTATAATTTATGAAGTATTCATGCTATGGTTACAACAATTTTATATGGTTTTAGTATGATTTGGATGGAACTAACTTGGACTAACGTTGTTTTCAGCAGAACTACCATGGTGTTGTTTTTTGTGCAGAAATAAAAGTTCTCCAAATGCAACGAAACTTTTTTACGATTTTTTTTTGGAACAAAAGAGGCATTAGAAGCTTCGTGTGAGGGCTAGAAGACCCACGAGGTGGGCACAACCCACCAGGGCGCGCCAGAGCGGCCTGGCGCGCCCAGAGGGGTCGTCCTCACCCCGAGGCCCATCTTCACGTGATTCCAACACTGAAAAATCCTATAAATAGAGAAACAATCAGAAATAACCCTAGATCGGAAGTTCCGCCGCCGCAAGCCTCTATAGTCACGAAAAACAATCGGGAGCCCGTTCCGGCACCCTGCCGGAGGGAGAAATCATCACCGGAGGCCATCTTCATCTTCCATATGGTCTCCATGATGAGGAGGGAGTAGTCCACCCTCGGGGTCGAGGGTTTGTACCAGTAGCTATGTGTTTAATCTCTCTCTCTCTCTCTCTCTCTCTCTCTCTCGTGTTCTTGAGATGGCACGATCTTGATGTATCGCGGGCTTTGTTAATATATTTGGATCATATGGTGTTTCTCCCTCCCCATCTTATTGTGATGAATTGAGTTTTCCCTTTGAGCTTTCGTTCTTATCGGATTGAATACTTTTATGGATTTGAGAGCACTTGATATATGGCTTGCATATGAATACCCGTGGTGACAATGGGGTATTATATTGATTGACTTGAGATATGTTTTGGCACTCAACTCGCGGATTCCCAAGGTGACATTGGGGTAACCTATGCATAGGAGTTGATGCATGTTCTCTTCTTTTGTTTCTCCGGTAGAAATCTTGGGGCACTCTTTGAGGTTCTTTGTGTTGGATTGAGTATTATGAATCTGAATTTGCTTTGGTGTTATTTTAGTACGAACTCTTGATAGATCGATCGGAAAGAATAAATTGGTGTTATTTTAGTATGAACTCTTGATAGATCAATCGGAAAGAATAATTTGGTGTTATTTTAGTACGAGCTCTTGGATAGATTGATCGGAAAGAATAGCTACAAACAATTTCATCTTATGTTCTCCACTAGATAAGAACTTTGGAGTGATTCTTCATTGCACGTTGAGGGATGGCTATATGATCCAATTAGATTAGCATTGTTGAGAGATTGCACTAGCGAAAGTACGGACCCTAGGCCTCATTTTCAAGCATTGCAATACCGTTTGTGCTCCGTTTTATCAATTGCTACATTGCTATTTTTTTATTGTTCTCATTACAAAAATCAATATGTACACTTGTCTCACCATCTCTTCGCCGAAATAGTGCACCTATACAATTTACCATTGTATTTGGTGTGTTGGGGACACAAGAGATTTTCTTTATTTGGTTGCAGTGTTGTTTGAGAGAGACCATCTTCATCCTACGCCTCCCACGGATTGATAAACCTTAGGTCATCCACTTGAGGGAAATTTGCTACTGTCCTCCAAAACTCTGTGCTTGGAGGCCCAACACGAGTCTACAAGAACAAGTTGTGTAGTAGATATCAAACTCTTTTCTGGCGCCGTTGGCGGGGAGGTGAGTGCTTGAAGGTATATCTTTAGATTTTGCAATTAAATATTTTAGTTTCTTCTCCCTCCGTTGCCTCCCAAGCTTGTTGCTCCCTCGTGGCTCGTCAGGTCTTCTCCTGAACCTTCTAGTGTCCCATCTGGTCCACAAAAAATCCAAGTATTTTCTCCGTTTGGACTCTGTTTGATATTGATTTCCTAAAAGAGCTAAAAACATGCAAAAAACAGCAACTGTCACTACACTAGGTTAATAGGTTAGTCCCAAAAAATGATACGTAATTGCATAATAAACATCCAAGATTGATAATATAATAGTATGAAACAATAAAAAATTATAGATATGTTGAAGACGTATCAAAGGACAACAAGCGTGGAGGAGACAGAGAAAAGCATTGTCCAAGCTGCAACGAAGTCTATAGCGTAAGTTCTACTCCCTCTGTCCCATACTATAGGAGCGCTTACACTAGTGTAAAAACACTCTTATATTATGGGACGGAGGGAGTATCTCTCCCCCTTCTTGTTAGTTGTTCTTGTTGTTTGAGGAGAGATGATGTTCTTCCTGCATGGCTAAGCCATCCATTTCTTGGAGATTATGACACATGCAGTTTTGGTCCGATGTATAGTACATTTCACGCATGTTGCTTATTCAATTGAATTTTGTTCCCTCACATCAATCATTTACTATGCTTCATCCATAGTACCTTTACTAGAGATTGCACGAACGCTATGCTTTGTCCATTGTATCATGCCATGTTCTACTCTCACATGCTTTTTCATAATGTTTACAAACTAAAAATCATTTTATCTTACAAACCAAAATTCCAATTGAAGATCCATTTGCATATGTGTGCTCTAGTGATGAGGGCTTTCAAACAAGACCATTCTCAAATATATTTTGACAAGTTTTAGAAATCAGATTTCAAAACATGGTGAAACACTATTAAACATGGTCTCATTTCACTAGTAGAAAACAGGGCTTACGTTCGGGCCAGATAAGCCCATTAGTCCTGGTTCAGTCACGAACCGGGACCCATGGGCCCATTGGTCCCGGTTCGTGAGGCCAGGGGGCCTGCCAGGCCTTGTGGGGGCATTGGTCCCGATTCGTCTGGCCCCTTTGGTCCCGGTTGGTGGGACGAATCGGGACCAATGGGCCTCGCTCCTGGCCCACCACCATTGGTCCCGGTTGGTGGCTTGAACCGGGACCAAAGGCTGTCCTTTAGTCCCGGTTCATGCCACGAACCGGGACCAATGAGTTGCATATATATACCCCCTCGCCCGCGAGCAGAGCACTCCACTGCTCTGTTTTTCTGGCCGGCCGTTGGAGAGCTTTGTGGTGCTCTAGCTCACCTCCTACGCACAGGAGGTGTTCGATGGAATGCCCGAGCAACACTACTTAAGCTTTCTCCTCTCCAAGCTCGACCTCCAAGCTCCATTTTCCACAATATTTGACTAGGTTTAGCGGTCCGTCACGTCCCGTCTCCGTCTTCACCTTCGTCGATCGCCCGCGCCGATCTCGTCGCCGGAACCACCGTGGTGAGCCTCTTGTTCTTATCTTCTTTCTGAAAGGAAAAAAATCTTACTTGTATGTTTATATAGATACTTGTATAATTTTCTTACTTTTATTATTGCTTCTTATTATTTAGTGTGATGGTTTTGGCATCCGCCCCCGTCGGTCCTCGTCCTGTCTATGATTCGGATGTGGTATATATTATCTTTATAACTATTTGGTTCATTTATTGTTTATGACAATTATGCTGACCAACGTGACATAGATTTTATTTATCTAGGAGGTATGTGAACCGGAAATTCCAACCGACCCTATTGTCGAGAGGTTAAATTTAGTTGAAGAAAAAAAACAATTTCTTGAAGGAAAAAATAAAAAAATTGAGGAGGAGAAGATGATATTGGAGTTGCATGTTGCGGATGTCATCGATGATCACAAGATCGAGATGGATGCAATGCGCTTGAAGATCAGAAAGATTAGAAAATATGTCATTCATACCGAGGCTTGGTATCATTATGCCGTTGGATCAATTGTTACCTTGGTTGCGATTATGATCGCATTTGTTTTCGCATTGAAATGTTTTACATAGTTTCAATGTATGGTTTAATTGATTAGATGCTCTGGAGAGCTATATGTTGTTCAATGAGAACTATGTATGTGATTTGGTTTTAATGTGATGATGAACTTATATTAATTTGATCACTTAATTATCTATTCATGATGTTCTGTAATGGTTTTTGACACACTTAATTATATATAATGCACATAGATGAACCGACAATAGATGTATGGTGACAGACACACCTCCGAGTACATTAAGGGCGTGCATGATTTTCTCGAAGTGGCTGAGGCAAACAAGCAGAATGGTTTTATGTGTTGTCCATGCCCTATCTGTGAGAATACGAAGTCTTACTCTAACCGGAAACCCCTTCACATCCACCTGCTTGAGAAGGGTTTCATGCCACACTATAATGTTTGGACAAGCACGGAGAAATAGGGGTTATGATGGAAGATAGCGAAGAAGAAGAGGACGATGACAACTATGTGCCCCCTGAATACGGTGATGTTGTAACGGGGGAAGCTGTTGAAGATCAAGAGGAACCAGACGATGTGCCCGATGATGATCTCCGCCGAGTCATTGTTGATGCAAGGAGTCAGTGCGAAAGTGAAAAGGAGAAGGTGAAGTTCGATCGCATGCTAGAGGATCACAAAAAAGATTTGTACCCCAATTGCGAAGATGGCAACACAAAGCTCGGTACCGTACTGGAATTGCTGCAGTGGAAGGCAGAGAATGGTGTGCCTGAAAAAGGATTTGAGAAGCTACTAAAAATATTGAAGAAGAAGCTTCCAAAGAATAACAAATTGCCTGACAGTACATATGCAGCAAAGAAGGTTGTTTTCCCTCTAGGATTGGAGGTGCAGAAGATACATGCATGCCCTAATGACTGCATCCTGTACCGTGGTGCGTACGAGGATTTGAACGCATACCCGGTATGCGGTGCATTGCGGTATAAGATCAGACGAGATGACCCTGGTGATGTTGACGACGAGCGCCCCCGGAAGAGGGTTCCTGCCAAGGTGATGTGGTATGCTCCTATAATACCACGGTTGAAACGCCTGTTCAGAAACAAAGAGCATGCCAAGTTGATGCGATGGCATGGAGATGACAGTAAGAAAGACGGAAGTTGAGAGCACCCGCTGACGGGTCGCAGTGGACAAAAATCGAGAGAAAGTACTGGGAGGAGTTTGCAGGTGACGCAAGGAACGTATGGTTTGGTTTAAGCGCGGATGGCATTAATCCTTTCGGGGAGCAGAGTAGCAATCACAACACCTGGCCCGTGACTCTATGTATCTATAACCTTCCTCCTTGGATGTGCATGAAGCGGAAGTTCATTATGATGTCAGTTCTCATCCAAGGCCCTAAGCAACCCGGCAACGATATTGATGTGTACCTAAGGCCATTAGTTGAAGAACTTTTACAGTTGTGGATTGGAAACGGTGTACGTGTGTGGGATGAGCACAAACAGGAGGATGACCTGCATGCATTGCTGTTTGTCACCATCAATAATTGGTCTGCTCCCAGTAACCTTTCAGGACAGACAAACAAGGGATACCACGCATGCACACACTGTTTAGATGACACCCAAAGTATATACCTGGACCAATGCAGGAAGAATGTTTACCTAGGGCATCGTCAATTCCTTCCGACCAACCATCAATGTCGAAAGAAAGGCAAGAACTTCAAAGGCGAGGCAAATCACCGGAAGAAGCCCGCCATGCGTACCGGTGATCACGTACTTGCTATGGTCAATGATTTAAAAGTAATCTTCGGAAAGGGCCCCGACGGACTATCTATTCCGAATGACGCTAAGGGACACGCACCCATGTGGAAGAAGAAATCTATACTTTGGGACCTACCCTACTAGAAAGACCTAGAGGTCCGCTCTTCAATCGACGTGATGCACGTGACGAAGAACCTTTGCGTGAACCTGTTAGGCTTCTTGGGCGTGTATGGGAAGACAAAAGATACAACGGAGGCACGGGAGGACCTGCAACTTTTGCACAAAAAAGACGACATGCCTCCAAAGCAGTATGAAGGTCCTGCCAGATATGCTCTTACCAAAGAAGAGAAGGAAATCTTCTTTGAATGCCTGCTCAGTATGAAGGTCCCGTCTGGCTACTCGTCAAATATAAAGGGAATAATAAATATGGCAGAGAAAAATTTCCAGAACCTAAAGTCTCATGACGGCCACGTTATTATGACGTAACTGCTTCCGGTTGCATTGAGGGGGCTTCTACCAAAAAACGTTCGATTAGTCATTGTGAAGCTATGTTCATTCCTCAATGCAATCTCTCAAAAGGTGATCGATCCAAAAATCCTACCAAGGCTAAGGAGTGATGTGGGCAATGTCTTGTCAGTTTCGAGCTGGTGTTCCCACCATCCTTCTTCAATATCATGATGCACGTCCTAGTTCATCTAGTCGACGAGATTGTCGTTCTGGGCCCTGTATTTCTACACAATATGTTTCCCTTTGAGAGGTTCATGGGAGTCCTAAAGAAATATGTACGTAACCGCGCTAGGCCAGAAGGAAGCATCTCCATGGGCCATCAAACAGAGGATGTCATTGGGTTTTGTATTGACTTCATTCCTGACCTTAAGAAGATAGGTATCCCTCAATCGTGGTATGAGGGGAGACTGGGTGGAAAAGGCACGCTAGGAGGGGACTCAATAGTATGTAGGGACGGGCATTCTTGGTCTCAAGCACACTACACGGTTCTACAGAATTCTACCTTGGTGACCCCGTATGTTGATGAACACAAGAATATTCTGCGCTCCAAAACCCGGACCACTGTGATGACTGGATTACATGTGAACACATCAGGAGTTTCGGCAGTTAGTTCCAAACACGTCTCAGGTGTGACAACACTGTTTCTGATGACCTTTACTCGTTGGTGAGGGAACCATCTTCTACTGTAATGACCTACAAAGGGTACGAGATAAATGGGAATACATTTTACACGATCGCCTAAGATCAAAAGAGCATCAACCAAAATAGTGGTGTCCGCTTTGATGCAACAACCAAGAGGGGAAAGGACACATATTATGGTTACATAGTGGACATATGGGAACTTGAGTATGGAAATGATATTAAGGTCCCTTTGTTTAAGTGCAAATGGGTCAATCTGTCAGGAGGCGGGGTACAGGTAGACCCACAGTACGGAATGACATCAGTGGATTTGAACAATCTGGGGTACACAAACGAGCCATTCGTCCTAGCCAATGATGTTGCACAGGTTTTCTATGTGAAGTACATGTCTACCAAATCGAGAAAAAGAAAAGATAAGGAAGCGGATACATCATACGATGAGCCAAAGCGCCACATAGTTCTTTCAGGAAAAAGAGACATCGTGGGATTGGAGGGCAAGACAGGCGTGTCTGAAGATTATGAAAAGTTCCATGAAATTCCTCCCTTCAAAGTCAAGGTTGACCCAAGCACCCTGTTAAACGATGAAGATTATCCATGGTTACAGCGCAATAAGCAAAGAACACAAGCAAAGAAAAAGTGAAGACTTTCTATCAACAACTATTATGATGATGCCTTTGATGTAGAATATCACTGCAGTTACATTTGAACAAATGAAATCCCTTTGTAACAGATGAGTTATCGTCCGAAACCCTGATACTTCTAAAGAGATTGTCTGTTTTGTACACGAAGTGCATCCAGTTTTTGTCGTAACCCTCTCAACTTTGTAGCACATGCTATGTGGGTGAAATGATGATACCATGCCAACTTTCAATATTTCCAGCGTTCAATTGAAATGCTTTCATAACCTCTAGTATTATTGAAACTAAAATTATATAAAATTTATGCAACTAAAATTATCAAAGTATTTTCTGTTCAAAACATTAAAAGCAAAACGATTTTTCATAAAATAAATAAAAAAGCAAAAAGAAAAGAAAATAAATAAGTAGAAACAAAATAAAATAAATAAATAGAAACAAAATAAACTTTAATAAATAAGTAGAAACAAAATAAACTTTAATAAAGTAAAATAAATAAACTCAACGACCTTCGGTGATCTACCGCGAGCTCGTCCGCCCAATCAAGGAGGAGGCTCGGCTTTGGGCAAAAGCTAGAGGTCAAGGACTAGCACTAGTTATTCATGTAGTCTAGAATGATTGTCAACATGCTCATGCTACATTTTCAAGCGTTCAAGAATAAGCATGGGAGTCGAATAGAGATGGCACTTGGAAACTACCGTTGGTATTTCAGGTTTTGACATTGTATAGAATGAAATCATCGATAGGGCTCGCCCCGAAGAGAGGATGCTGCGAACACCGGTTCGTGTACGCCCCCTCGAGATGAAACTTGTACGTTGAGCATATGGTCCCAATCACTAATGATTGTGGTTAGTTGAGTTGCAAAGTACAATAAGTGATGATTCAAAGCCATTGTTACACTTTCGACAATATCGTGGGTTCGCGAAAAGGATATACATGAACAAGAGTATCAATGGCCTCAGTCCATGCGTGTTTTATATTAAAAAAGAATACCTTGTTGATTTGGCTCTCGTTCCTGAGAAGAAATATGATACAATGCCCACTATCTCTAGTGTGCGGCTAAAGAAGTGGGTACACCCAGAAGTTGAATGGGTGAAAATGAATGTCGATGCTGCAATCCCACGTAATCAGGACAGGGTAGCCTTTGCGGCAATTTGTCGAGATCATACGGGGTTGTTTTTGGGCGCCTCAGCTGTAACAGTGGATGATCTGTTCGATCCAGAAACACTTGAAGCAATGGCACACAACGAAGGTCTGTTGTTGGCACTCGAGGTCGGTGTACAAAAGGTACAGATCACCACCGATTGTTCTGCAATAGTTAAACACATTCAAGAACCTTTCCTAACTCCAAGCAAGGTTGTGGTGGAAAAATCAAGACAAAGCTCTTGATGATACCTCTTGCGGAAGTGATTCACGAGAAAGTGCCTGTAACACTGAATCAAATGTGCTTGCGAAAGCTGCTACACTAGATCACATTTAACATGTGCTTGCAAACCTGTTTTTGAAAGTCATGAACAATCTTCAAACTGACTTTTTTTAAAAAAAAAATCAGGATTTGTTTTTGAATTCATGAACATTTTTGAACCCGCGATCATTTTTCTGAATTAGTGAACATTTTACGAATTTGTGAACAACGGACATTACTTAAATTGGTGAACTTTTTTTGAATCCGCAAAAAAAAACTAATTTGTGAATGGATTTTGAAATTCTTGAACATTTTTTGAACATGTGAACATCGATTTGAATTCACAAACTTTTTTTCATATCCATGATTTTTTATTGAATTTGCAATCCTTTTCGAAATTCATGAATTTTTTCCCAAGATTCACGAACATAATTTGAATTTATTTTGAAAATTAAAAGGAAAAGAAAAAAGAAAAAAAAGGTAATTTCATAGTAGTAGTATACTAGTAGTTTTTTGTGGACTTGCAGCGAAGCGACGGGAAACTTCTGGAGGTGGTGGTGGTGAGAGCGAGGCCGAGTCAGATAGGTGGTCGGCCCACTTGGCGGCTGGGTGCCTTAAAAAGGAAGGGATAGGATCCGGCGTGTTGGAGATCGAGAGAAGGAAACCCTAGCCGCCGTCGTCCAGATCTGCTTGGGTTGGTGGAGGGTATGGCTATGGCGCTGCGCACCATGGCCGCCAAGCTGAAGCAGAAGATCCCCGCCGCTGTCCAGCGGGTTCGCGTCTCTTCTCGTGCTCCGGTTCGTTCCCCATCTCGATTTTCTCGCCCCCTTCCGAGTCTTTGATTGATGCAATCGAATCGATTGATAAAGACATGTTGCGATGCGCGATTAGTCGGATCCATCCGTCGACGTGACTCTGTTGCATGTTCTTCTACTAGTGATGGAGGCCCTGCTGCTTAGGTTGTTGGGTTAAATAAATAAATTTTGATGATATTAGCAATCGGAATCAACGTGTGCAATCCATCATCTTTCTGTTACCAGAGACACCACAGCCCGATGTTCTTAGCTATTTTCATTGATTATTAAATTAGCAATGTAGTTTCAATTGCTGGAATTTCTGAATGTTGTTCCAGAGTCCTGATGATGTTGAGATTTCGGACAGACTGATGATAGTTGCTGCCAAACTTTAAGTTGGTGTTAAACCTTGTATATTTAGCTTGGTGTTTTGAACTGAAAATACCAAACTTTACCAATGAAATTATCCATGCCATTTTGCATTCAGCGGCCCCAGTTTTAACGATTCAAACTCTACTGCATGTAGGCACCTGCTGATGCTAACTTCGACCGCTTCGACTTCGCCCAAAGTTTCGTAAGGTACTAAAACATGCAAGATTGTCGTCTGATTGATTCCTTCATTGCGCAACACGTCCTAACATTCATTCTCATTCCTCTTTGGAAGCCGGGCACTGGACAAGATTGTAGAGAAACACAGGAAGAGGCGCAGGGACGAGGCCTTGGCCTGTGGTGCTGGCTTCAGTCTTGGAGTACTCACCTTTTTGCTTGGGGTCCATAGGCTCGGTTGAAGGAGATGGCTCAATGGTGAATGACTGGAATATCTATCCTGCACCTCTACTACTGCACCTGCAAGTTCTACTATCTACTAGTACTCTATATATCATGCATGTTTTAACTAGCCGGTGTACTCTGTAATTCCTGGCTTGTGTGTTATGTAAGATCACTACTGTATGTACAATGGGGATCCAGGTTCTGTGGGATCTAATTTCGGTGGTTGCATGTGGGATGTAAGAGTCGCCACTCTTATCTGTTGTTATCAGAGATCTATATTCGGCCGTGTTGTTAATCTTCTGTGGTGTTCTCACCTTCGAGTAATGAATTGTATGCGTTTTGCTCTTTGTTCTGTCTGATTGCTTTGGCTGTGAAGTGTTGCTGTGGGTGTTGCGAAGGCCTCATATCCTTGGTAGAAGTTTTGACATTCATGGCTTTGAGTATGCAGGGTATAATCACTTATTCACATGCATATTATGCCTAACTCAATGTTGTTATGCACCTGGACCGAGGAAGTAGTGATGGAGGTGGGGATATGCATGGATAGGCCCTGCTTACGTTGTTGGGTGAAGTTTGATATTAGCAATCAAAATCAACGTGTGCAATCTATGATCTTTCTGTTACTACTAGAGACAGCACCCGATGGCTTTGAATTCCTGATGGCCTTGGTAATATAATGTCAATTGTTGGAATTTCTGATTCTTCTTCTGTACTTAGAAGCAATATAATGTCAACTGTTACTAGTGATTTTGAGATTTGGGATAGATAGTCACTGCCAACGTTGTTTAAACCTTCTTTATTTAGAAGCTTCAAGTTTTGAACTGAAGGAGAACCGCCCTTTCTCTCCTTGTGACCCTTCCCCTTGCCCCCCGCGTGGCGACGCGGAGGAACACCCAAGATCTCCTCTGCCCCCGGTCCAAATCGGGCGAAGCATAGTCGTCGATGGCAGGCCAGGCTCTCTTGTCCCCTCGCGGGCTAGTTTAGGGGCGTAGCCCGGAATAGTTTCAAAGTGTGCTGGTTCTCTGGCGCACGACGGACAAGACGGAGATGGGCCACATGCATTGGCGGCAGATCGAGGGCTGGCGTGCCCGAATCCTTTCCCGCTGGCGGCTGCTCCTCTTGTCGGGTCAGGTTGCATGGGTTCGGGCCTTGTGCTCAGATTTGTTTCGTCGGATGCGGTCGTTCCTTCTAGATTGGTGGGCGTCTCCAATGAGCGCTTCTGCCTCTTGCTCTCCTGGTTCAAGGGACTACCGCCAAGGAGAAATCCTTTGCCTGGATCTGTCGGAACAGATGATGCGGCGACGTCTACGAACGCCGCTAACCTCCTTGGAGGGCATCATCACGGTGGCGGTCCCGTCGAGCTCCAATGGAAACAACAAGTTTGGCTTGCCGGACCAGACAGTGGCGGCGTGTGGCATCGTCTATCTTCTTGGAGGCACTGTTTTGGAGCTTATATCCGCCAGGGAGATCGCGGAGGTGTGGTGGCGTTGGATCACCGCGCATACTCGCCGGGAAGGGTCGTTGGCTTTGGGGGAAACCATGGATCTAGCCATCTAGGTATGCCGGAACGGATGATGGTGGCGTATGGCGTCACACAGCCCCCATTTCTGTAGCAAGTGATGGCTGGAGGGCTCCAGAGGTGAAGCACGTCATATCTACCGCGTCGACGACGACGGTTCTTGGCGGCATGGTGTAGCCGAGTCTCGGCGGCAGATGTGTCTTGATGGACGAGCATAGGGCGGTGGCACTGTCTGGCGCAGTGGTGGCATCGAGGTCAGAATGATCTGGCAAGGTGAATGCGTTAATCGCTCCTGAAGGTGGGAGGGTGGAAGATGGCGGCGGCTAATTCTAGAGTGCGTGCATGCGGTGCGCACAGAGGGTCTGCTAGAGAGGTTGTTGCTCTTGGCTTGTCGGCGGGCAGCCTGGTGAGGCCACCGGATTAAATGGTGTGTGTTGATATGAGGTCAGGGCATCATTAAACTTGTAGGTGTAGCAACATTGGTTGCCACACAGGTGCCAAACTTTACCGGGTCGTGTTGAATAATATAATAAAAATGGATATGTGCTTTGCTTGATGCAGAGGCCGGGGTGCTCCTTTTTCTTGAAAAAATATCGAACTGAAGATGCCAAACTTTACCATTGAATAGTACTCATCGAAGCAGGATGCAATACTTGTTCTTGTAATCATGATGTGCCATCTCTCTTTTACCAGAGACAACAGACAAATGCAATATACTCCCCCCGTTCCAAAATAGATGACCCAACTTTGTATTAAAGGTGGTACAAAGTTGAGTCATCTATTTTGGGACGGAGGGAGAATGTTTTTAGACGAAACTGTCAATGCAATTTAAGTTGCTTGGTTGTTAATTTTGTAGAACTTTAGCCTGAATTAGCTGGCATCCCATTTTTAACGATTCAGAGTCAACTACATACATGTAGGCACCAGCTGATGCTGAACTCGAGAGCTTGGGCCCAGAGTTTGGGTAAGCCACTAAACACGCAAGATGGTCGTCTGATTGATTCAAGTCATTGGTGGCACATCCTAACATATATCGAGCAGCCTCCCCCTAGCTAGCTGCTCGGCCCCAGCGAGCACCAGTGGCAGCCACAAGACCAAGATGAAGGATAGGAACCGGCCGGCAGCTCAGAGCCATCGGAAGTTGGGAACATAGTGCCTGTTCGGTTCCACTCCACTCCCTCGACTCCGCTTCCGCTCCACAGCTCCGCGGAGTGATTCCAAACAGGGCTATAATAAGACTTGTATTTTGCGTCCACAAACAAACAAGACTCGGAAAACTGAACCAGTGACCATGCATGAGCTATGGGGTGATACGAACGATAGAGAATACTGTGGCAGTGGATTCCTGGGCAGTGGTGGTACGTGCCCTCATGCCGATTACCCCAATTGACGGGGGAAGGGAAGACCTGGAACAAAATTATGGGTGGCTGCAGATCAAGTGGCAGTTTCCTATCCTAGGAAAACAGTGAGTGCCCGCCCGCCCAGTGGAGACTGGAGCACGTTGACGTTGGCATAGCGTCCGGTGCCGACGATCACGAGTGCGTCCCTGACGAGCGTCACGCGCGGTGACCAACTGGCCGACGTGGGCACGCCGGTGAGGATGAAGGAGAGCGGCTGACGCCGGTGCGCGCCACCACGCCCACATCCAGCTCCGGCTGCGGGCTTCAACAGCACATCATCCAGCTGATCGAGACCGGAATTCTCATAGCCATCGTTGGCGGTGGCGACTGGCCAGGCAGAGGCGGCGCTCGAGGGTGGGGGCTGGGACGCCGGGGATGGCGAGGATCTTGGAAACGAGGCAATTGATGTACTGGCCGGGGAGCTCGGGTCGGCGGCGGCGTCAAAGGCGCTAATGTCACCGATGGGGATGAACGGAGTGCCTGGTTGTAGGGCTGATTACGTTACAGTTCATTAGAGTAGCCAAACAAATTGTCATGTAGGGCTGATTACGTTAACGATTCAAACTCAACTGCATGCTGACCTCGCGACCCGGCCCAGAGTTTCGGTAGGACCTCCTCATCGAAGAGGAAACCATTATCATTGAACGAAACAGATCAGGCAATACCCCGGACACATCATCAAACTCCAGATCTGGCACCCCCATATGATTAAGACGTCGAAGAAGAAAGCCATACCTACCATCCATGAACCACGGACCTAGCACACGATCAACCATCTTTCAGATGCCGTCGATGCATACCACAATCTACATCCACTCCTGGACTACCTCAAGCTCCGCACCAGCGTTGGAGCCAATGGCAGAGCCCGAGGATACATGTCCACCACGAGGATGCCACGACTGCTGCATAATCCTTGCTTGAATAGACTAATTTTCAAATTCATCCCCAACCATAGGACCGATCACCTCGTTGGAGTAGAATCTGAAGAAACTTTATTCAGCACCGCCATCACCGCCGCCGAAGCAAAGATGATAAACAGCCTAAAACCCTAAACTACAAGAGCCTAAAACGATCAACACCGACAATCGAAGTCGTCGGACTGGCGGCGGACCTTTTCTTCTTATAGAGGAAGAAAGAAAAGCGATATTTCTTTCTGTTGAGAATTTAAGGAATTTACAAGTTCTCACTTGATGGAAAAAATGAGGCACTACGGTTAGAGATGACCAAATGTACAATTTTAATCCATTTACCATCAGTAGTTTAAATAGCAATCAGAATTTCTTTTCCTGAGCCTGTAAAGGGTAGAAAAGGGTAGAAAACTCATAGGCAGACACCCCTGGTGGATTTATCCCTTGTACCAGACCAATGTGATGGCATCAATAAAAACTTGAAAAAATTTAACCGGTCTCGGTTGAAGTTGCATTGTACGTAATGAACTAACATCAGTAACTAAGCTGTCGTTCTGTGAGCACACAAGAACCACAAACCATTTTCAATAATCTTAGTAAGCCACCTAAGTGCGGTGTGAGCACGGCACTTTAATATCCCTCCCGCCTAATATATACAACCAGTGTTTACTCCATCACACAGTCCTTATGTTCCAGCTTCTAATCTACAAATGGTACATCGGATGTAGCATTATCCACGACTTTGGTGTTCCTTTAGTAGCTGTAAACATCTACAAAGGTTAGATGCCAATACCTACAGGAACTTAAGCCAGGGATCAGAAATCTAAGTTCAGTAGCAACCCACAGGGCCTGGAGGAAAGTTTTCGATTATACCTGATGTGCTGGCGATATTTTAAGTCTCACACAGTCATTATTCTGTTTCAACGGGTGCCCTGGTTCTTATCAGTGGCAGGTCCTAGCACTGTAATCACCTGCGGCATGGTCATTCCTCCAGAAACAATTATTTCCGTAGAGAGCTAATAGCAGAAATTTAAGATTAGAAATTCAGGTGATATAGTAAGAATGCTATAAAAAGAATAACAAACTCAACGAACGCAAAGAGGCATGCCCTCAAAATAAGCTTATGCTGGATTGAGATGTTACAAATAAACTACCAGCAAGAGGATAACATGATATCTCAGTGACTTCTGGTAGAGAACCTAACAACAACAGCATATAGTATTCGAAGTGTTCACAGGATTTAGCAGTTGAAGGAACTGCTATAAAAGACATCAAATTATCAGACTAATGTGTGATGGCCCCATAAACTTTAAGAAGCTCTGGCTGGCCTTTTCAGTGCTTGCACAACAAATTTATGTAAGAGAGACTGATTTAAACCACCAGCCAGGATAAGATGACTAATAAGATGAACCCAGCCATGCTACATTAGGCTTAATCTTCAATTATTTTTGGTGAATCTTAACACTTTTGAGATTTAACGAGATGTCACAAATTACAACTAATGGATAACACTTTCCTGAAAGTTAACTATTTCATGAATGAGGTAACACAGAAAAAGAGCACACAAAAGTATGGTATGAATCTTTGTGTGTCTAATGAAATTATCAAATCAAATTTCTCAAAAGCATATAAATGAGTAAATTATATAGAATGAAGCATTCAAATGTGGTTGATGCCATAAATATCTGTAGAAAGCGATGTGCATAAACAAGTACCTGAAGAATCATGCTCGATGTTATAAATCCAAATGCGTATTCACCAGCACGGGGATGGCTAATTATTGCCACTTCTTTAAATGCTGCTGTACTTTGATCTGTCAAATGGATAAAATACATTATAAGAATTCTTTTCTGGTTGGACAGAAGGAACTACAAGTTGGAACATAAAGATTTTCAATTCCAAGTTTGTAGATGAGTAAACGTGATGCATAGAAAAATATGTTGACCTGTTGTCGCATGATTCATATGGTCTTCATGTGGATTATCCTATTAACTTCATAAGCTCATGTAACTTAAAGAAAAGTGGCCAATACACGTGTTTCTTTGTGAAAGTACTGGTACTATGGAGATGGGAACCGTCCATGCTGGAGATTTCCTGGTTCGTTGCTACTTATTTTAGCATATAAACTTGCAAAATCGGAAGTTGATTACTTATAAGCAGAGGCGTTTCTGTTCAACTCTTGGGATGAAAACTACTGCTGTTAAAGCAGCTCAGGGGGCAGTTCAGTGCTCCTCTGAAGCTTTCTTTTCATCTTGAGGCTGATATTTCTGATTCTCTGAACGAGTGCTTCATTTACAGCTTCTGAGCTACAACATCGATGTCCTGGGTTGTCAACTGGCCTTGGTTAAAGTTTACACTTTGCAGGATAGAAAAAAAAAAGAGAATGCTAAGCATAACTCTGTCATAGCTATAATTAGGAACAATGCATACTGTAAGCCTGTAACAATTCTGTTCTTCTTGTCCTGAAAGGATCTTACACATTTCCCAATTGCTTTTTGCAGACGATGTAGTTTGGCTTTTAGTTTTTTTTTGCAGAACTATCTTCCTAGCGTTTTTTATCTCTCGCTCTTTATCTCCCTCTTAATTTCCCTCTCACTTCCATGAGCATACCTACATTATGTTGTTTAGGCAGAAATAGAGCAGGCAATCGCAGGCATATACCTCTTACTCCCTGGAAGTAGTAAATCTTGCCTTCATCAATTACAGGGAGGAGCTTCCAACTGGACTTTAAAGACCATTTGTATTGTAATCTATCAATATCTTGAGAGAATATATTATTAGCATGTGCGTCATAGGACGACTGGAACTTACAACAACACAGAGTGAAACAAATATCATGTGCATCTCTAGGAAGGAGAGAAAAAATGCCTAACTCGTGTGATTGCTTTACTTAGACGAACATGGTAACACGGAACCTATCTCGTAAATGGTTACACTGCAAAATAATCATTTGGGTTTGGGCAGCGATAGACTGTTACCTAAATAATTGTATAATAATGACCGCACTCTCTGGCTAAAGAATGAAAATCCGTGGAGAACTGAAAAGATAAATCTTAAATGTCTATTATGGAAACATGGACGTCAAAGTTGATAATTCCTGACCCCGCAAAAAAATTGATAATTCCTGAAATCGATGATACTCCCCATCCATAGCAATGTTTCGACCCAGCAGGCAGAGCAACAAACAATTAAAAAGTGTGGGTGACCTTGAAAAAATATACCAGATGTAAACCAAACTAGAAGTGAAAAGCACGCCAAACAAATGATGCGGCGATTCCTACAGCCAAAACTATCGACCTCTTGAAATAAGTAGGCACTAAAGGGGAAAGAAAGGAAAAGACATGTACCTGAGGGATATGAGTGCGGAGCTAAGTATTTAGTAAACCTACAATCTAGTTCTATATTCCTTGGATCATGTGGCTTCCCAAGTCAAAAAGCTAGAATAGAAGGTGTGTTTGGGAACTTTGGGTTATTACTCCTTGTCTAATTAGACAGCTAAAACATGACGTCAGGTTATAACCAATGGCAAGTTCAGACCATATGACCACCTCCGTAGAGCATGTTCTTCTTCAGTAGAAATGGGGCTATCTAAGGCAGCATAAATCAATAGGTAGAAGTGTATTTTTTAAGACGATCTAATTTCTAAATAAATATTAGGGTACTGGAAAACGGATATATATACCTTTGTATTTCGCTAGTAGCACAATGTGATTATTAGTCGACCTCCCGATGATGATCAATATGTGCCAACAGTTTTGGTCAACCTTTCTAATCAATATAAATGTTCAAATCTGTTAGATTAAGATCATCCTTTCCCATCAATTAATATAGAATTGTAACTCCGTTGCTTATAGCAGAATACTTGCTGAGATAAAGAATGTGTTTCATGCAATCTGTATAAAGTAAGACACACAAACTAAAATTACAGAAGGGGTCATGAGAAACATGTGCATTAGTATTTAAGAGACCCCTTGCATACGACATGATTCAGAAAAGTACAGTGTTTGATGCATTATAATTTTAAGGTTGAGGTTGTTTTCCTGAGATAGAATCAAGAAATTGAGATATCCTCAGCACAAGCAGGAGAGAAAAAATCAAGGAGCCTACGATGACGACTTGAACTCGTACCTGCTGATGGTCCACAGCCTCCGTTGTCCACCAACCCGCGGACGTCACCAGTTGTGCCCTTGCCCAAGCCACGCTAGGGTATGCTACCGCCATGCATTATATACAATCTGACGTCATCGACGTCATCACACAGCTGCACAAGTAGACACAAAAGAATAGCCAACTTATCACTATTTGGTGGAAAGTAGTCCAGACATTGCTGCCTAATGATTAGACGCAGGCCTCAGTATAACCAATGCCTTATGTGTAACATTTCCTTCTAAAAAGCAAAACATGGACAAATGGTAAGAAAATATAGCTGCCTGAATACTAAACCATGATCTTATTACTAAGCATCATAATTTTCAGCTAATCGTTTCTATCTCCAAGAGCAGTATAGCAAATCCATGTTGGCATTGGAAGACAATATAGTGAAACAAGCAACAACATACTTTTTTGGTAAAGCATCGGCGTTCTCAAAGAGTATCTGAATCGCAGCCCACTTGGTACTGTTTTACTTTTGAGAGTAGGAACTTCTACTAATATAAGGCGGCCATTGTGTGACCGCCTGCAAGAACAATAACAAAATTATTTGTTACCCCAAACGCAGACCTGTGCATATGAGAAACAACAGCATCAACTTGATTGTTCTCTTTTACAAATTTCTCTGCATATGAGCAAAAATATTTCCATGTGCAAATAACTACAATTTACTTATTATTACACTGCTCACACTGAGAAGGTCAAGAATGATTATCATATTGACCAAAATCACGACACCTACACGACTACGGAAGAAAGAAAATGAAGAAAACAAGAACTGCTCAGATCGGAGATTCTTTATCAAACAGGAGGCAGAAGGGAGTTAAGTGGCAGCTCACCACGGTGGGTAAAGATGCAACGCAGCCAAGAACCCAAAAACCAGCAGCAACCTCGTAGATCCTGTAGGGGGAAGAAAAATAAGAGTCAGGGAGGACGGAACCGGGGCATGCCAAAGGGGTCGCAAAAAAACACAGCTCCATGGAGAAGCTGAAACGTACGGAGCAACCGAAGGACCGAGGGCCATGACAACAATCGAAGGAAACAACAAGCAGAACAAGCAGTCATGGCAGGCACACCGAATGTGCTCTTCAACCAAGCTGTGAAAGAAAGCTATACATCCTGTGATTAAGAAATTTAGTTAGTACTTAGTGCTGCATATACAAGCTTCAAAGATAAAGTGTCATGGGTGTGTGTGACCACCAATTCATCCCAAAATATATTTTACAGGGAAATTGTTGCACAATGTTACTTCACAAACATGGATAGAAGATGATATACTTAACTTAACAATTCTTGCATAAATGGAAAAAAAACTGTACCAACTGATGCTACTTCTCTTACCAGAAGAACAAACCAGATCAACTAAATACAGGGGCACGAATCTGGTCAACGTCGGGGCTTGACTTTCCTCCTGTTGCTGCTGGTGGCCATGGAACAATCGAAGGGGAGGAAGAACAGCACGGCACCTGACAGAAGTTGCCGGTGGGAGGCGCCGTCAGAGAGGAAGAAAGCATGGACACAACAATCACACAGCAACAAGAACGGGGAACTGGAGGGGAGCAGGGATTGGGAAGAATTTACCTACATACCATGTCCTAGGTCGTGGATTCACCTTGGGCGCCGGGGGAAGAAACGCCTGGTTAGGAGACACGAGTGCCGGCGGACCGCCTTCCCTCCAGCAGCAGCGTGCCCAAGACCAACTTCACCGGTGCTGAACCATGTGACCCTTCTCTTCGAGGAGAAGCCGGCACGCGGGAGAGGATCCGACAGGATCTGATCGAAGAAGAGGAGGAGAGGCAGCGCTGGGTAGAGGAGAAGGAGGAGAAGGGGCATGGCGGCTGTCGAGAGGAGGAAAGACGAGGCATGGGGTGTAGGGATCAAGGACGGGAGGGGATTGGCAGCTAAGTTTTCACCCGCTTTGACTGCGCACAAAAAAATAAGGGACACTGAGATTTCTTCCCAGTGTAGCTGTAAAATGGGCCCGTGGAGAAAGGAGGCCCGCCTGACATCCACTTCAGCACAAAAGAATAACGTGCAGAGAAACGAACGGAGCGATTTTTGACAGCGCCGTAAAATCAAGCCAACAAGGCAGATCGTGCGATCCAAAACTACTGCACGACAAAGGTAACTCAGGATGGCGGGTAGAGTAGCGGCTTTTATAGGAGAAATATCGGCACATAAAGACGTGCAAAGAGAAAGGTTGCAGCTGCCAATGTTATACCTGAGATGGAAGCAGATGTTATTTCCTTTTGCAAACCAGAAATTATAATACTATTATTTCCGACCGTCAGTAGTTTAGGTTTCTATTTCTGCAAGAGTACTTGGTGGCAAAAGTAGCAACAAGCTAAAAAAAGGGCAGCCCGGTGCACGTAGCTCCCGCTTGCGCAAGGTCCGGGGAAGGGTAAATGGCATAAATTGACCAGTCATGCTAATATGCACAATCGGGGAGTTGCTTGACTCAGATTTTTATTTCAATTTTCAATGATTGCAGATATGATAAATTTTGAAGTTCCTATTTTGTCATAGAAATTCACTATCAGTAAACTGCTGCTATTTAAATCATTACACATGAAAAGATGGCAAAAATTTAGCATACCTATTAGTATAATCTTCTTCGCTCTCTTCTTGTACCTGGAATATAACATAACATTTATGAATAAAAGAAATGTCGTCCAATAGTACATTGGTTGTTTTTCCAAAAGAAAAAGACAAGCATCATATATTAATCTTACATATTCTGCCAATCAGATACACCAAAAAAAAAAACACGTTGAAAGATAGTGAAGAACAATAGAATGGACTACATATGTGAGTTTCTTTTGCTTGAGCTACCATGTCGCTCAAATACAGGTTTGGCAAAAAAAGAAGAAGTTATAGGCATGTGTAGATTTAATAGCCAATACAGATTTGACCAAAAAAAAAATGTGTGCTTCATTGACATTGCAGTGATGGTATCAGTATGCATAGCACACAATTAGGGGGAACAGGTATCCTATATGATTCTTCAATATTCTGCCGATGAAACATACTAAAAAAATACACTGCAGGGTAGTCAAGAACTAGAGCATTGGCTTTCTTTTGAATGAGTAATATGTCGCTCATATACAGGTTTGGCAAAAAAAAGACCTATATGGATTCGATAGCCAATATAAAATATCACATACACTGTGAATTAGAAGCATGTGTTTCATTGACATTGCAATGGATGGTACATCTCAGTCCGCATAGCAATTATCAGGAACGTGCATGCTCTGTTACTCCCTCCGTTCTTAAATATTTGTCTTTCTAGGCATTTCAAATGGATTACCACATACGGATGTATGTAGACATATTTTAAAGTGTATATTCACTCATTTTGCTCCGTATGTAGTCACTTGTTGAAATGTCTAGAAAGACAAATATTTAGGAACGGAGGGAGTAGTTTTTTCTGCATGATCCACAGTGCACGAAAAACAAAGAGTACTAAGGGTACAGAACAAGACCGGATAAAGTGGAAGTATTTGGCTGGATGAGCCCCCCTGGGGATATTATCCCCC
This sequence comes from Aegilops longissima, assembly GCA_021605205.1. Lineage (NCBI taxonomy): Eukaryota > Viridiplantae > Streptophyta > Magnoliopsida > Poales > Poaceae > Aegilops > Aegilops longissima. The sequence goes on from CM038678.1 coordinate 24,668,402, forward strand.
TGCTTATAACGATGTAACTGTTATTTCAATTTAATGAAGTGGTGTTGCTTTAAAAAACAGAGTACTAAGGGTACAGAACTAGACAAGTGCATGAGTTCTGTTGAGATTGCACTACTCTGTAGTTACTCCGCATACTGTAGTAATCAGCAGGTACGCGCATGCACGCTATGCTCATTTTTCCTGTAAACCTCCCATGTACTAAACTGAAGAGTAAACAGAACTAAACCGGTGCATCATTTTTGCACAGGTCAAACTCACTGCCACTATTATGCGTGTGAAGCTCACCACAGGTGGACGGAGAAATGTGGTCGGAGCAGTGGCACTCGAAGATATCATAGGTGGTGTTGATCCGACAACGCCCTCCACTCTCCTCGCACACCTTGCAATCATCCCCCATGTACTGCAGAAGAGACCTGCACTTCATCAACTGCCGGTAGTCCGCCCAGGAGGTGCGCCCTCGTACCCCAGTACCGGCATCATGGACACCTGGATATGAATCCAAGTAACAAAAAAAGGCAATACAAGTTAAATTTGCTTTATTAATCAACTAAATACAGTTTTATGAACTACTAAACTAAATCAAGATGTACTCCATTTTTTTTATCATGCCCATTACTAAATAATAAGTTTCATATTGCCATGCCATGTAACAAGGCTCTTCATTTAGAATTTTAGGATAAATTGTAGCCTATTTGCATGTCACTTGCTTCTTTCAAAAAATAAAGACATATTTGCATGCATTCTAAGTCTTCCATCTCGCTAACCAATGGATTATCTTAAGTAGCATAATGCAGACTGTCGAGGGGAATAATATATGTAGCATAACTTCTATGGCTAACCCACATATTGCATTATTCAGTAGTCCTAGATCACCACAGATGTTAGAAGAAAATGTGGAACATGCTGTTTCACATATGTACTTACCTATTGGACTAAAAAGTACAGGTTTCCCATAAATAGTTATGAATGGGAAAATGTCTCCACCTGAATATAATTACAACTATCACAAAGAAACATGAGAAACAAGATGTTACACATTTGCAGGGGCGTGTAGTCTGTCAGTACATGTATATGTTTTGTTGATGCAAGTGCAGCTGGTGAAATTCCATTACAGGTGACGTGGTATTTCTCTCTACTGAACTGTGAGTCTGTGATTTACACACCTTAACAGAAACAAACCGGTTCTAATTTTCAGATGTCTAGCTATTCGTTGTTCCACTCGATCCAAGCCTGCTTACCACGTAAGAGAGATGAGAGGGTGTGATCTGAGAGGGAAACCGAACATGCTTGGCCTCAGCCCAGATGACACACGATCGCCGGTCGTTACATGAGCCTTGTCATGCGTGACTGTACGCGCCTGCGGCCACGAATCCATAAAAAAACGGCCATGTGGAAGGAGATGCTCATCCACGACAGTGGCTACATCGGGAGCAGGCGGCGAGGGAGACTTTGGATTGCGTGGACGTGGAGCTTCTCAGCTCCAAGGAGGTCCTCTAAATCAATTTGAGATAGGCCATATCAGTACGACATTATTATCATGGCATATGATTGCTTTGTTTTAGATGCCACAGATACACATCCTGGAAAATGGCAATTGTTCATCAAGATACTGTTTTATCCCATAAAGTAGGAGGTGTCGCTCTGCGTGTGGCAACTATAAACCACTAATTCAGATCAATTAACTGAACTTAAAAAACAAACAAACACTGGGAGCTCATATGGCATCCAAATAAGAAATATGGAAGCCATCGAACCAGCAGCCAACTTTGTCCTACCTGATTGCTAACTGGAGTATACCCACGGTGACGAATCGACAAATGGACCGTGAAGCCATACAGAGTCGACCATGCGTGCACGGGAGTAGGGAGTACGACGCCGTACCTCTCTTGCGGGCGCGGGGGAGACGGTGGCCACCGCGCGGCGCGCTGGGAAGGCCAACTTCCTTCGCCGCCACGTCACCACGGCTCGCACGGGCGCCGGTATCCTCACGGCGGCGGCCAGCCTTCACGCCCCCCTCTTGCTCTTCCGCTGCACGCCATCGCCGCCTGCCGTCCAAGATCCGACCGTGGTGGTGGTGTTTGTGGAGGCCGTCGGGTTGCGGAGGAACGGCGGCGTATGGAGAGGAGGGTGGGGGAGGCGGCGGATCATGGAGCGCCGATGGCAACCATGGGGGCGGCCTCGTCGCGCTCGGGCGCAGAATCGGCGACATCATGCCGCCCGTCGCACGGGGAAGGGGAGGATAGATTATGTGGCGGCAACGAAGCGGCGGCGGGTGAGAACCCTAGCCGGGTTAGGGGGGGAAATTAGGGGGACGTGGGAGGGAAGAAGCCTGGGCGGCGGCGGCGGCGGCGGCGGGGGGCGAGGGAAGCGAAACGGAGGTGGAGGGAAAAAAATCCGGCGTACGTGGGTGGGAGGATGTGCGGAGGGCGAAATGGATTTTTATTCTTCTTTTAGGCGTATGTAGGTAATACAAATAGTATAAGTAGATATTTTTTTTTTGAAAAGGACCATATCTATTACTATAAAGAAGCACCTCAAACATTGCCGCCGCCAGAATGAGCCGCCCACGCGCCATTGTTGCCACCGGTGCCGGCCTGACCTTGTCGATGACATCCGAAAAGTCTTCATGCACGTGCCCCTATGAACTAGTGTCATGGAGCCGCAATCGTCGCCTTTGAATCCTTAAATCGATCTAAAGAACCTAACACCAAATATCACCTTTGCGTCCGCACGGCGGGAACTAACCTCGCCACCCTAAGGAGCTGGCAGGGTCTACATCGGAGCTCCGTCTAATCTGTCCAACGAACGAACTTGAGGAGGATCGAAACCCGAGAGACTGACTCGAAGAAGGAGCGTCGGGCCATCCGTCCAAACGTCGCCCCTGTGAGCACTGGTGGAAAAACAGGCTTCCGTCTAGCCCCATAAGTCGCGAAGCTGTAGGAACCGCGACTAATGGGACCTTTAGTCGCGGTTCTGGAGGTGAACCGCGACCAAAGGCCTGGGCCCAGGGCGCTCGGTGGCCAGCTGGCGCACGTGAGGGTCTTTAGTCGCGGTTGGCCAGGACAACCGCGACTAAAGGCCTTTCGGCACCTTTTAGTCACGGTTTGCCAGGCCAACCGCAACTAAAGCCCTCCCTATATATACCCATCCAGCAGCCAACACTTAGCCATTTGGAGCCATTCTCTTCACAAGTGGGTGTAGGTTTGCTTTTGGTTCCTCTTATGCACATAAGGTGTTTGATGAAATGCCCCAAGAGCATGAAACAAACATGACATGAAGTGTTGGAGCCACACTCCTCGTCATGGTTAGCAACTTGATGAACCTTTGATGTGTCATTGATAAAATATGCATGTGTGTAGTTCATTGTTTAATTTATATTGTTTGTAGCTAGTTAGTTTAACAAATGCATGATGGTTAATTATATATTTTATATTATAATAATGCAGATGAATCGGCAATGGATGTACGGTAACCGACTCTCCGGCGAGTTCACTACGGGTTTGAAAGATTTCCTCGTAGTGGCTAATGCGAACAAGCGGGGGTTTTGTTATCTGTCCATGTGTTTTCTGTAAGAATCGGAAGGTTACTCTTCCTCAAGAGATGTTCACATGCATCTGCTTGAAGGGTTTCATGCCAAGCTATAATTGTTGGACCAAGCATGGAGAAAGAGGGTTATAATGGAAGAAGATGAAGAAGGGATGATTTCATCGATGAAAGCTATCTTGCTCATTTCGGTGATACTTTCATGGAGGATGCTGAAGGTGAAGGGAAGGTGAAGAAGAGGCACGTGATGATCCGTTGATGATCTTGGTCGGACCATTGCTGATGCACGGAGACGCTGCTAAACTGAAAAGGAGAGGAGAATTTGGATCGCATGTTAGAGGATCACAGAAAGGCGCTGTACCCGGATGCGATGATGGTCTGAAAAAGCTGGGCTGCACACTGGATTTGCTGAAATGGAAGGCAGAGGCAGGTGTAGCTGACTCGGCATTTGAAAACTTGCTGAAAATGTTGAAGAATATGTTTCAAAGGATAACGAGTTGCCCGCCATGACGTCTGAAGCAAAGAAGGTTGTCTGCCCTCTAGGTTTAGAGGTTACGAAGATACATGCATGCATCAACGACGCATCCTCTACCGCGATGAATCGAGAATTTGAATGAATGCCGGTATGCACTGCATTGCGTTATAAGATCGAGGCGATGACCACGGTGACGATGTTGAGGGCCGAAACCCAGGAAGAGGTTCCCGCCAAGGTGATGTGGTATGCTCCTATAATACCATGGTTGAAACGTCTGTTCAGGAACAAAGAGCATGCCAAGTTGTTGCGATGGCACAAAGAGGACCGTAAGTCGGACGGGAGTTGAGACACACCGCAGATGGAGCGCAATGGAGAAAGATCGACAGATGGTTCAAAGATTTTGCAGCTGACGCAAGGAACATAAGATTTGCTCTAAATACGGATGGCATGAATCCTTTTGGCGAGCGAGCTCCAGCCATAGCACCTGGCCCGTGACTCTATGCATCTACAACCTTCCTCCTTGGTTGTGCATGAAGCGGAAGTTCATTATGATGCCGTGCTCATCCAAGGTCGAAGCAACCCGCAACGACATCGATGTGTACCTAAGGCCATTAGTTGATGAACTTTTACAGCTGTGGGGTGGTGTCCGTGTGTGGGATAAGCACAAACAAGAGGAATTTGACCTCTGACGTTGCTTTTCGTAACCATCAACGATTGGCCTGCTCTTAGTAACCTTTCGGGACTGTCAAATAAGGGATACAATGCATGCACGCACTGCTTACATGAGACTGAAAGTGTACATTTGCCAAATTGTAAGAAGAACGTGTACCTTGGGCATCGTCGATTTCTTCCGAAAATTCATCCAGTAAGAAAGAAAGGCAAGCATTACAACGGAACGCACTGGTGCTGAGGTATTTGATATGGTCAAGGATTTGAAAGTCATCTTTGGAAAGGGTCCTGGCGGACAATCAGTTCCGAAGGGAGCTGACGGGCACGCAGCCATGTGGAAGAAGAAATCTATATTCTGGGAGCTAGAATATTGGAAAGACCTAGATGTCCGCTCTGCAATCGACGTGATGCACGTTACGAAGAATATTTGCGTGAACCTCCTAAGCTTCTTGGGCGTGTATGGGAAGACAAATGATACAAAGGAAGCACGGCAGGACCAGCAACGTTTGAAAGACCCTGATGACCGGCATCCGGAATGGTTTCAAGGTCGTGCCAGCTACGCTCTGACCAAAGAAGAGAAGGTCATCTTTTTTGAATGCCTGAGCAGTATGAAGGTCCCGTCTGGATTCTCGTCCAATATAAAGGGAATAATAAACATGGCGGAGAAAAAGTTCCAAAACCTGAAGTCTCACGACTGCCACGTGATTATGACGCAATTGCTTCCGATTGCTTTGAGGGGGCTCCTGCCGGAAAATGTTCGAGTAGCCATTGTGAAGCTATGTGCATTCCTCAATGCAATCTCTCAGAAGGTAATCAATCCAGAAGTTCTACCACGGTTCTGAGCGATGTGATCCAATGTCTTGTCAGTTTCGAGTTGGTGTTCCGCCATCCTTCTTCAATATTATGACGCACCTCCTGGTTCACCTAGTCGAAGAGATTTTCGTTCTCGGTCCTGTATTTCTACACAATATGTTCCCCTTGAGAGGTTCATGGGAGTATTAAAGAAATATGTTAAGTAACCGTGCTAGGCCAGAAGGAAGCATCGCCAAGGGCTATGGAAATGAGGAGGTAATTGAGTTTTGTGTTGACTTTGTTCCTGACCTTAAGCGATTGGTCTTCCTCGATCGCGGCACGAGGGAGACTAAGTGGAAAAACACGATCGGAAGGAAATCAACGATATGTATGGACGGCCATTCTCGATGAAGCACACCACACTGTCTTGACCAATTCCAGCTTGGTGGCTCCGTGCTTTGAGAAACACAAGAATATTTTACGTTCTGACAACCCGGGGAAGCCTGAATCCTGGATTAGGAAGGCCCACATGGAGACTTTCGGCAGTTGGTTGAGAAAACATTTAATGAATGACAATGATGTTGTAGATCAGCTGTACATGTTGGCCAAGACACCATCTTCGACTATAACGACTTTCCAAAGTGCGAGATAAATGGGAATACATTTTACACGATCGCCCAAGATAAAAAGAGCACCAACCAAAACAGTGGTGTCCGCTTTGATGCAGCAACCGAGAATGGGCAAGAGGTCACATATTATGGTTACATAGAGGAGATATGGGAACTTGACTATGGACCCTCCTTTAAGGTCCCTTTGTTCCGGTGCAAATGGTTCAAGCTAACAGGAGGTGGGGTAAAGGTGGACCAGCAATACGGAATGACAATGGTGGATTTCAACAATCTTGGTTACCTTGACGAACCATTCGTCCTAGCGAAAGATGTCGCTCAGGTTTTCTATGTGAAGGACATGAGTAGCAAACCGAGGAAGCGGAAAGATAAGAAAGCGATCAGTACATCATGCGATGATCCAAAGCGCCACATTGTTCTTTCAGGAAAAGAAACATCGTGGGAGTGGAGGACAAGACAGACATGTCAGAAGATTATAATATGTTTGCTGAAATTCCGCCCTTCAAAGTGAACACCGACCCAAGCATTAAGTTAAATGATGAGGATGCTCCATGGATACGGCACAATCGTAAGCAAGCAGGGACACAAGGGAAGAAATGATGTGTAATAATTTATTGTACCAAACTTTGTTGAATGGATCATGTGAATTATATTACCCGTGATGTGTTTGGTGTCCATTTTCAAATGATTCGAGATACCACTGATGATACATGAAATTTGGAGTGATTTAGTCATACTCCTGCCTAGGCGTATAATATGCATACTCGTAGTCTTCATAGCCGCCGTCGTCGTTGTACTGGTAGTCGTCGCCTTCTAAGTTGCCGCCGTCGTCGTCGCTGCTGTCGTCGCTGCTGTCGTCGCTGTCATCGGGCGGCACTCGTGGCTCGAACTGAGGGTAGCGTAGGCGGGGGATATCGCCGGCCGTGATGTAGTCCATGACGCTCTGCAGAGTCCGGCCATACCACCATAGCCGACGGCCGGCCTCGTGGAAGTTCCTAGGAGGCAGACCGTCCTCCTCATACCTGGCGAGCGCCCTCTCACGCCGATTGATGAAGAAGGCGTCCCAAGTATGCTGGTTATCGGGATGCCAGCGAGATTCATCCGCTGCTCCGGCGTGAGGTCGAGGTAGTAGTGGTTCGTGATGGCCGCCCGGCCGCAGTACCACGAGGGACGGAGGGACTGCACGCCCGGGCGCTTAGGCTCCAGCCGGTGGGGACGCGATAGCCCGGTGGACAAGGGTAGTTCGAGCGCAAAGCTCCTCCACCTGCTGGTAGGTTAGAGTGGGTGCGGTGGAAGCCATGAGAGAGTGATGAGAGATTGTAGAGATGTGATAATGCTGGCCAAGCCGGGCTACATATATGTAGTGAGAAATGGCGGGAAAAATGGGAGCGGGAAGACAGGAGGCGGGAAGAAAGTGGCGGGAAGAAAGAGGCGGGAAGACAGGGAAGAAATGGCGGAAGAAGAGGAATCGAGAGTTGGTCATCTAACCTTTAGTCCCGCTGGTTGGTGCAACCGGGACTAAAGGTTAGACAGACGCGTGGGTAGCGCCTGACATACCTGTCGGAGGAACAAGACAAAGCGAAGCGGCGCCGTGCCTATAAAAGGAGAATCGACTGTGCGAAGATAGAGCGTGAAGAAATGGCGGGAAGACATAGGCGGGAAAGAACTGGCGGGAAGACTGGCCGGGAAGAACTTGTGGGAAGACAGAGGCGGCCGGGAAGAACTTCGCTGAATTTTTGATATATTATTTGTATTTTAGAATTTTGAAATGAATTAGTTCTATTTTTCTGAATTTTTGATATATTATTTGTATTTTTAACATATTGAATTGAATTAGTTTTATTTTTGACATATTATTTGTATTTGCCTCGTAGGGTTTGGAGACGGTTCGTAGATACAAAGGACATAGAACTTTATATGCATTAAATTATGTATGAAAACTTGTTCAAAATTGTATATGGTCATCCGATGATATTGAATATATATTGTATATTCCTCTTGAATTCTTTTGGTTCTAATTTCAAATTTGTTTGAAATTGTACATTCATATGCATGTATGTAGTACCGTAGAATATGTGAAACTCCTTCAAAATTAAAATAAAGCACAAAAGAAATAAAACAATACAAATTAAACAGAAAACAATACAAATTAAAAAGAAAACAATACAAATTAAACAGAAAACAGGTTTGGGGGGGCCTAAACCCTAATCCTGCGGCGGCCTTTAGTCGCGGTTGGCCGAACCAACCGCGACTAAAAGGGTTTAATCGCGGTTGGCCAGACCAACCGCGACTAAAAATGAAAGCGCTGAGCATAAAAACCGCCAAAACCCCTTTAGTCGCGGTTGGGCAGGCGACCAGCGACTAAAGGGCACCTTTAATCGCGGTCTCGTCGCCAACCGCGACTAAAGGGGGGCTATAAATACAAGGCTCCCTCGACGCCGCCCGCCGTTTCTCGCCTGTTCGTCTCTGCCGCGCCCTCGACGCCGCCCGCCGTCGCCCTCGCCCTCGGCGCCGCCCGCCGTCGCCCTCGCCCTCGCGCGCCCGCCCGTCGCCCTCGCCCACCAGCAGCGCCCGCCGGCCTCGGTACTGCTCGCTGGACTGCCTCACCTCGCCTCTCCGTCCCCTCCCTTGCGGCGCCCGCACCTCCTCGATCCGTCTTTGGAGCGAGGGCATGACCCAGCTGGCGCTCCGTCGCCGGCGCCCGTTCACGGTGCCGCCCTGCCGCCGCTGCGGCTCACGCCCTCGACGCGCCGGCCTCGTCACCGTCGCCTCTCCGCCTCTCCTCTGACACCCGCGGCGCCCCGAGGCCGATGCCGCCCCCATCGCCGCTTCGCCGTCACCACACCTCCCGATCGCTGCTCACTTGCGCCCAGCCTACCACACGACCGGCCTTGTCGCGGGCTTGGCTGGCCTCGCCCGGGCGCCCATGCCTGCAACGCCCTTGCGCCCGTTAACCCACGTGGCCTCCTAGGCCACTTACCAGTGGGGCCCCCCCTGTTAAAAAAAAGAACAAAAAGAAATATGTATAAATAAAAATTAAAAATGATAATAATTAAAAGTAATTAATTAATTAATTAACTTAATTAATCCTGTTAATTAACCTAATTAACTTATTAACTAATTAAACTGTTAATTAGTGTTAGTCAGTGACAACCGGGACCCATGTGCTAGTTTGACCAGTCAAACAGACTGTTGACAGACCTTGAACGCGTAGTTGTTTTCAAGATCCTAAAAAAAAAGTTGTCGATCCCGGCGTTGATCCAAAATCAGTGGACCAGCAAAATCTAGTAGTAGTAGTCGATCTAAATCCTCGTTGGCAATTGGAAACCGTTTCCAATCATTAGGAGCAACAGACGCTACCTGTATTTTTTTTACCAAACATTGACAAATGTTTAATTGCTTGCAAAGTTTCTTCACAAAATGACATTCGTGAAGACGTGGTTGTCTGTTGTCCTCGCCTCCCTCTCCGTGTGTGTTGTCCTCGCCTCCCTCTCCGTGACGCCGTCGTCTGCCGCCCCGTCTCGCGCTCTACCGCGACACCCTCTCCCACCCCTTCCTCGCCCCCTCCTTTTGCCACCGCCCTTTCGCCACCGCCACCGCCCCCCTTCTTCACTTAATTAATTTGTTTTTACTACATGTTTTCAGGACTGACATAATGGCGGACGATAGAGCTGACCCGATTATGGACAACTATGATCCGGACGGTGAAGCACATATGTTCGGCATCATAAACGGCGATATTCTATATGTGCCGACCGGAGAAGAAGAAGATGATATCTCTTCTTATCTGAACCTTGACGGTGAAGATGAAGGGCGCCGTCAGCAAGATGATGCCGAACAAACATCGATAAACGACGATCTTCAAATGGAAGTAGCAACCACCTCCGGCGCCGAGGTATATATATACATTGAGCCTCTGGTGATACAAACTAACTGATTTGAATAAATATGTGTGTACTAACGCGCGCGACTCTCTTTCTTATTTTAGCCCTCGGCGGATCGTCGAAACAATCGAGTGCGTCGTCAAAGCGTGGCGCAACCAAGACGATGAAACAAGGAGAAACATGCACCATCGAGGTTGTCGACGATTGCAACGGCAGGCCGCTGGAGCCCATAAGAACGCCACCAAGTTTGTCAGCCAATGCGGAGCCATTGTTAGAGACAACGTCTCGATCACCGTCCAGGAGTGGAATGAGCCAAAGAAGGCACGAATTGATGGTTTCACTTTTGTCGATAAGAGAACAAAAAAAGATTGCTTCAAGAAGCTTATGGAACATTTCGTTCTACCTCCGAATACAACAAATTCGATGAGGAGGGTAACAAGATTGAGGAAAACAAGGAGAGGAGGAGGCTAGTCAAACAGTTCGCTCTTCATAAGATGGCCGACGCATTCGGAAATTCAAGCAAAATCTAGCCCGTGACTTTGTCAAGCAGAACAAGACTCCGGTTTCAAAGGACAATATGAGAAACTGAAACATGATTTGCCAGAATTTGTGAAGCAAAAGAAATCGGAGCAGTTCATTCAAATATCGAAAAAAATAAGGAAAATGCGGCTAAGAAGGAGTACAATCATGTTATGGGGCCAGGAGGGTATCGCATTTGGGTGCCTAGGTTGGAGAAGATGGAGAACGAGCTGAGGGCGCGAGGAATCCGTCCAGGTACGGAGGGATGGGACCCAAGGGCCAAAAGCTGGTGGTACGGGCTGAAGGAAATATGCCCTAGAGGCAATAATAATGTTATTATTTATTTCCTTATATCATGATAAATGTTTATTATTCATGCTAGAATTGTATTAACCGGAAACATAATACATGTGTGAATACATAAACCTCTGAGTGTCACTAGTATGCCTCTACTTGACTAGCTCGTTAATCAAAGATGGTTATGTTTCCTAACCATGAACAAGGAGTTGTTATTTGATTAACGGGATCACATCATTGGTTGAATGATCTGATTGACATGACCCATTCCATTAGCATAGCACCTGATCGTATAGTTTGTTGCTAGTGCTTTTCTTCATGACTTATACATGTTCCTATGACTATGAGATTATGCAACTCCCGTTTGCCGAGGAACACTTTGGGTGCTACCAAACGTCACAACGTAATCGGGTGATTATAAAGGTACATTACAGGTGTCTCCGAAGGTACATGTTGGGTTGGCATATTTGAGATTAGGATTTGTCACTCCGATTGTCGGAGAGGTATCTCTGGGCCCTCTCGGTAATGCACATCACATAAGCCTTGCAAGCATTGCAACTAAATGTGTTAGTTGTGAAATGATGTATTACGGAACGAGAAAAGAGACTTGCCAGTAACGAGATTGAACTAGGTATTGGATACCGACGATCGAATCTCGGGCAAGTAACATACCGATGACAAAGGAACAACGTATGTTGTTATGCGGTCTGACCGATAAAGATCTTCGTAGAATATGTAGGAGCCAATATGGGCATCCAGGTCCCGCTATTGGTTATTGACCGAGAGGTGTCTCGGTCATGTCTACATAGTTCTCGAACCCGTAGGGTCCGCACGCTTAACGTTTCGATGATGCTTATTATAAGTTTATATGATATTGATGTACGAAGGTTGTTGAGTCCGGATGAGATCACGGACATGACGAGGAGTCTCGAAATGGTCGAGACATAAAGATTGATATATTGGAAGCCTATGTTTGGACTCGGAATCACTCCGGGTGAAATTGGGAATTTTACCGAGTACAGGGGTTACGGAACCTCCGGGGTCAATGGGCCTTGATGGGCCTTAGTGGGAAAGAAAAAGGGGCCATAGTGCTGGCGCACCTTCCCCCTTCCCTAGTCCTATTAGGACTAGGAGAAGGCGCCTCTCTCTCTCCCTTCCCACTTGGGGAAACCTAGTTGGACTAGGATTTGGGGGAATCCTACTCCTAGTAGGAGTAGGACACCCTGGCGCACCTCTCCTTGGCCGGCCAGCCCTCCCTTCCCTCCTTTATATACAGGGGCAGGGGCACCCCATGACACACAAGTTGATCATTGAGATCGTTCCTTAGCCGTGTGCGGTGCCCCTTCCACCAAACTACACCTCGAATATACCGTTGCGGAGCTTAGGCGAAGCCCTGCGCGGTGGAACATCATCATCGTCCCACGCCGTCGTCTTGTGAAACTCTCCCTCAACACTCGGCTGGATCGGAGTTCGAGGGACGTCATCGAGCTGAGCGTGTGCAGAACTCGGAGGTGCCGTCGTTCGGTACTTGGATCGGTTGGATCGGGAAGAAGTGCGACTACTTCCTCTCGTTGCGTCAACGCTTCCGTTGCTGGTCTCGAGGGTACGACAACACTCTCATCTCGTTGCTATGCATCACCATGGTCTTGCGTGATCGTAGGAAATTTTTTTTGAAATTACTCGTTCCCCAACAGTGGCATCCGAGCCTGGTTTTATGCGTTGATGTCATGTGCACGAGTAGAACACAAGTGAGTTGTGGACGATACAAGTCATACTGCCTACCAGCATGTCATACTTTGGTTCAGCGGTATTGTGAGATGAAGCGGCCCGGACCGACATTACGCAGACGCTTACGCGAGACTGGTTTCACCGCTCGAGCACTCGTTGCTTAAAGGTGACGGCGGGTGTCTGTCTCTCTCACTTTAGTTGAATCGAGTGTGGCTATGCCCGGTCCTTGAGAAGGTTAAACGGAGTCTATTTGACGAAATATCGTTGTGGTTTTGATGCGTAGGTAAGAACGGTTCTTGCTCAGCCCGTAGCAGCCACGTAAAATTTGCAACAACAAACTAGAGGACGTCTAACTTGTTTTTGCAGGGCATGTTGTGATGTGATATGGTCAAGACATGATGCTGAATTTTATTGTATGAGATGATCATGTTTTGTAACCGAAGTTATCGGCAATCGGCAGGAGCCATATGGTTGTCGCTTTATTGTATGCAATGCAATCGCCTGTAATGCTTTACTTTATCACTAAGCGGTAGCGATAGTCGTAGAAGCATAAGATTGGCGAGGCGACAACGATGCTACGATGGAGATCAAGGTGTCGCGCCGGTGGCGATGGTGATCATGACGGTGCTTGAGATGGAGATCACAAGCACAAGATGATGATGGCCATATCATATCACTTATATTGATTGCATGTGATGTTAATCCTTTATGCATCTTATTTTGCTTTGATTGACGGTAGCATTATAAGATGATCCCTTACTAAATTATCAAGAAGTGTTCTCCTGAGTATGCACCGTTATGAAAGTTCTTCGTGCTGAGACACCACGTGATGATCGGGTGTGATAGGCTCTACGTTCAAATACAACGGGTGCAAAACAGTTGCACACGCAGAATACTCAGGTTATACTTGACGAGCTATGCATATAAGATATGACCTCGGAACACGGAGACCGAAAGGTCGGCGTGAATCATATAGTAGATATGATCAACATATTGATGTTCACCATTGAAACTACTCCATCACACGTGATGATCGGTCATGGTGTAGTTGATATGGATCACGCAATCACTTAGAGAATTGGAGGGATATTTTTCCAAGTGGGAGTTCTTAAGTAATATGATTAATTGAACTTAAATTTATCATGAACTTAGTACCGATAGTATCTTGCTTGTCTATGATGTGTAGATAGATGGCTCGTCTTTGTTGTTCCGTTGAATTTTAATGCGTTCCTTGAGAAAGCAAAGTTGAAAGATGATGGCAGCAATTACACGGACTGGGTCCGTAACTTGAGTATTACCCTTATTGCTGCACAGAAGAATTACGTCCTGGAAGCACCGTTAGGTGCCAGGCCTGGTGCAAGGGCTGCGCCAGAAGTTGTGAACGTCTGGCAAAGCAAAGCTGATGACTACTCTATAGTTCAGTGTGCCATGCTTTACGGCTTAGAACCGGGACTTCAACGTCGTTTTGAACACCATGGAGCATATGAGATGTTCCAGGAGTTGAAGTTAATATTCAAGCGAATGCCCGGATTGAGAGATATGAAGTCTCCAATAAGTTCTATAGCTGTAAGATGGAGGAGAACGGTTCACGGTGAGCATATACTCGAATGTCCGGATATAACAATCACTTGATTCAACTGGAGTTAATCTTCCGGATGATTGCGTCATTGACAGAATTCTCCAATCACTGCCACCAAGCTACAAGAGCTTCGTGATGAACTATAATATGCAAGGATGACCAAAACAATGCCCGAGCTCTTGGCGATCTGAAAGCAGCGGAGGTAGAAATCAAAAGGAGCATCAAGTGTTGATGGTTAACAAAACCACTAGTTTCAAGAAAAGGGCAAAGGAAAGAAAAGGAAACTTCAAAAGAGCAGCAAGCAAGTTGCTGATCAAGAGAAGAAACCCAAGTCTGGTCCTAAGCCTGAAACTGAGTGCTTCTATTGCAAGCAGGCTGGTCACTGGAAGCGGAACTGCCCCAAGTATTTGGCGGATAAGAAGGATGGCAAGGTTAACAAAGGTATATGTGATATACATGTTATTGATGTGTACCTTACTAATACTCGCAGTAGCACCTGGGTATTTGATACTGGTTCTGTTGCTAATATTTGCAACTCGAAACAGGGGCTACGGATTAAGCGAAGATTGGCTAAGGACGAGGTGACAATGCGCGTGGGAAATGGTTCCAAAGTCGATGTGATCGCAGATCGCACGCTACCTCTACATCTACCTTGGGATTAGTATTAGACCTAAATAATTGTTATTTAGTACCAGCGTTGAGCATGAACATTATATCTGGATCTTGTTTGATGCGAGACGGTTATTCATTTAAATCAGAGAATAATGGTTGTTCTATTTATATGAATAATATCTTTTATGGTCATGCACCATTGAAGAATGGTTTGTTTTACTTAATCTTGATAGTAGTGATACACATATTCATAATGTTGAAACCAAAAGATGCAGAGTTGATAATGATGGTGCAACTTATTTGTGGCACTGCCGTTTAGGTCATATCGGTGTAAAGCGCATGAAGAAACTCCATACTGATGGACTTTTGGAGTCACTTGATTATGAATCACTTGGCACTTATGAACCGTGCCTTATGGGCAAGATGACTAAAACACCGTTCTCGGAACTATGGAGAGAGCAACAGATTTATTGGAAATCATACATACTGATGTATGTGGTCCAATGAATGTTGAGGCTCGTGGCGGATATCGTTATTTTCTCACCTTCACAGATGATTTGAGCAGATATGGGTATATCTACTTAATGAAACACAAGTCTGAAACATTTGAAAAGTTCAAAGAATTTCAGAGTGAAGTGGAAAATCATCGTAACAAGAAAATAAAGTTTCTACGATCTGATCGTGGAGGAGAATATTTGAGTTACGAGTTTGGCCTACATTTGAAACAATGCGGAATAGTTTCGCAACTTACGCCACCGGAACACCACAACGTAATGGTGTGTCCGAGCGTCGAATCGTACTTTATTAGATATGGTGCGATCTATGATGTCTCTTACTGATTTACCGCTATCGTTTTGGGGTTATGCTTTAGAGACGGCTACATTCACTTTAAATAGGGCACCATCTAAATCCGTTGAGGCGACGCCTTATGAACTGTGGTTTGGCAAGAAACCAAAGTTGTCGTTTCTGAAAGTTTGGGGCTGCGATGCTTATGTGAAAAAGCTTCAACCTGATAAGCTCGAACCCAAATCGAGAAATGTGTCTTCATAGGATACCCAAAGGAGACAGTTGGGTACACCTTCTATCACAGATCCGAAGGCAATATTTTTGTTGCTAAATTGGAAACTTTTGGAGAAAGAGTTTCTCACGAAAGAAGTGAGTGGGAGGAAAGTAGAACTTGATGAGATAATCTGTATCTACTCCCTTATTGAGAAGTAGTACATCACAGAAAACAGTTTCTGTGACACCTACACCAAATAGGGAGGAAGCTAATGATGATGATCATGAAACTTCAGATCAAGTTTCTACAGAACTTCGTAGATCAACCAGAGCAAGATCCGCACCAGAGTGGTACGGTAATCCTATTTTGGAAGTCATATTCTTTGGAACATGATGAACCTACGAACTATGAAGAAGCGATGGTGAGCCCAGATTCCACAAAATGGCTTGAGGCCATGAAATCTGAGATGGGATCCATGTATGAGAACAAAGTGTGGACTTTGGTTGATTTGCCCGATGATCGGCAAGCAATTGAGAATAAATGGATCTTCAAGAAGAAGACTGACGCTGATGGTAATGTTACTGTCTATAAAGCTCGACTTGTTGCAAAAGGTTTTCGACAAGTTCAAGGGATTGACTACGATGAGACCTTCTCACCCGTAGCGATGTTTAAGTCCGTCCGAATCATGTTAGCAATTGCCGCATTTTATGATTATGAAATTTGGCAAATGGATGTTAAAACTGCATTCTGAATGGATTTACGGAAGAAGAGTTGTATATGATGCAACCAGAAGGTTTTGTCGATCCAAAGGAGTTAACAAAGTGTGCAAGCTCCAGCGATCCATTTATGGACTGGTGCAAGCCTCTCGGAGTTGGAATAAGCGTTTTGATAGTGTGATCAAAGCATTTGGTTTTATATGAGACTTTTGGAGAAGCCTGTATTTACAAGAAAGTGAGTGGGAGCTCTGTAGCATTTCTGATATTATATGTGGATGACATATTATTGATCGGAAATGATATAGAATTTCTGGATAGCATAAAGGGATACTTGAATAAGAGTTTTTCGATGAAAGACCTCGGTGAAGCTGCTTACATATTGGGCATTAAGATCTATAGAGATAGATCAAGGCGCTTAATAGGACTTTCACAAAGCACATACCTTGATAAAGTTTTGAAAAAGTTCAAAATGGATCGAGCAAAGAAAGGGTTCTTGCCGGTATTACAAGGTGTGAAGTTGAGTAAGACTCAATGCCCGACCACCGCAGAAGATAGAGAGAAAATGAAAGATGTTCCTATGCTTCAGCCATAGGCTCTATCATGTATGCAATGCTGTGTACCAGACCTGATGTGTGCCTTGCTGTAAGTTTAGCGGCAGGTACCAAAGTAATCCAGAGTGGATCATCGGACAGCGGTCAAGAACATCCTTAAGTACTTGAGAAGAACTAAGGATATGTTTCTCATTTATGGCGGTGACAAAGAGCTCGTCAGAACAGTTACGTCGACGCAAGCTTTGACACTGATCCGACGATTCTAAATCGCAAACCGGATCGTATTTACATTAAGCGGTGGAGCTGTCGGTTGGTGCAGTTCCAAACAAAGCGTCGTTGCGGGATCTACATGTGAAGCTGAGTACATAGCTGCTTCGGAAGCAGCTAATGAAGGAGTCTGGATGAAGGAGTTCATAACCGATCTAGGTGTTGTACCTAGTGTATCGGGTCCAATGAAAATCTTTTGTGACAATACTGGTGCAATTGCCTTGGCAAAGGAATCCAGATTTCACAAGAGAACCAAGCACATCAAAAGACGCTTCAACTCCATCCGGGATTTGGTCCAGGTGGGAGACATAGAGATATGCAAGATACATACGGATCTGAATGTTGCAGACCCGTTGACTAAGCCTCTTCCACGAGCAAAACATGATCAGCACCAAGACTCCATGGGTGTTAGAATCATTACTGTGTAATCTAGATTATTGACTCTAGTGCAAGTGGGAGACTGAAGGAAATATGCCCTAGAGGCAATAATAATGTTATTATTTATTTCCTTATATCATGATAAATGTTTATTATTCATGCTAGAATTGTATTAACCGGAAACATAATACATGTGTGAATACATAAACCTACAGAGTGTCACTAGTATGCCTCTACTTGACTAGCTCGTTAATCAAAGATGGTTATGTTTCCTAACCATGAACAAGGAGTTGTTATTTGATTAACGGATCACATCATTGGTTGAATGATCTGATTGACATGACCCATTCCATTAGCATAGCACCTGATCGTATAGTTTGTTGCTAGTGCTTTTCTTCATGACTTATACATGTTCCTATGACTATGAGATTATGCAACTCCGTTTGCCGAGGAACACTTTGGGTGCTACCAAACGTCCTGGCAACGAATCGGGTGATTATAAAGGTACATTACAGGTGTCTCCGAAGGTACATGTTGGGTTGGCATATTTGAGATTAGGATTTGTCACTCCGATTGTCGGAGAGGTATCTCTGGGCCCTCTCGGTAATGCACATCACATAAGCCTTGCAAGCATTGCAACTAAATGTGTTAGTTGTGAAATGATGTATTACGGACGAGAAAAGAGACTTGCCAAGATGTGAGATTGAACTAGGTATTGGATACCGACGATCGAATCTCGGGCAAGTAACATACCGATGACAAAGGAACAACGTATGTTGTTATGCGGTCGACCGATAAAGATCTTCGTAGAATATGTAGGAGCCAATATGGGCATCCAGGTCCCGCTATTGGTTATTGACCAGAGAGGTGTCTCGGTCATGTCTACATAGTTCTCGAACCCGTAGGGTCCGCACGCTTAACGCTTCGATGGCAGTTATTATAAGTTTATATGATATTGATGTACGAAGGTTGTTGAGTCCGGATGAGATCACGGACATGACGAGGAGTCTCGAAATGGTCGAGACATAAAGATTGATATATTGGAAGCCTATGTTTGGACTCGGAATCACTCCGGGTGAAATTGGGAATTTTACCGAGTACAGGGGTTACGGAACCTCCCGGGGTCAATGGGCCTTGATGGGCCTTAGTGGGAAAGAGAAAGGGGCCATAGTGCTGGCAGACCTTCCCCTTCCCTAGTCCTATTAGGACTAGGAGAAGGGGCGCCTCTCTCTCCCTTCCCACTTGGGAAACCTAGTTGGACTAGGATTTGGGGGAATCCTACTCCTAGTAGGAGTAGGACACCTGGCGCACCTCTCCTTGGCCGGCCAGCCCCTCCCTTCCCTCCTTTATATCTGGGGCAGGGGCACCCCATGACACACAAGTTGATCATTGAGATCGTTCCTTAGCCGTGTGCGGTGCCCCTTCCACCAAACTACACCTCGAATATACCGTTGCGGAGCTTAGGCGAAGCCCTGCGCGGTGGAACATCATCATCGTCCACCACGCCGTCGTCTTGTGAAACTCTCCCTCAACACTCGGCTGGATCGGAGTTCGAGGGACGTCATCGAGCTGAGCGTGTGCAGAACTCGGAGGTGCCGTGACGTTCGGTACTTGGATCGGTTGGATCGGGAAGAAGTACGACTACTTCCTCTACGTTGCGTCAACGCTTCCGTTGCTGGTCTACGAGGGTGCGTGACAACACTCTCATCTCGTTGCTATGCATCACCATGGTCTTGCGTGATCGTAGGAAATTTTTTTGAAATTACTCGTTCCCCAACACGGGCATGGGGGCGCTGAACCGGAGACGGGGAGTGTGTTTACCGGGCAAATTAATTAAACCCACCCAAGCCCTTATTGACGCAATGAAGGATGCTCAACAGGGAAGATCAAGTTCAACAGAGAGAACGACGCTACCGACAAAGCCCTCGGGAATCCTGAACACGGAGGGCGTGTATGCGAGGCATGGGGCACATTCCGTGGAAAATAGGGTTCCCCGAGCGATGACCCGTCGGTTTCTGAAGCCGTAAGAGAAAGATGGATCGGGAAGCAGATGTTGTGGCGCGGTTGGCATCGGAAATGGATGTGATGAAGAAAACCATGAGTGTACTAGTAGCGAAAGAGATGCAGCTCGGGTGCAGCATGAAGATCATCCAGCGGATCTCGGAAGCCAGCAGCGGAGAAGCAGCGTGGCTTCCACGGAGGCCCCACCGGCTGGTGCGGATGCACCGACGATCGAAATTACTGCACCGGAGCCTCGGTGGTCGAAATTACTGCACGGAGCCTCTGGTTGTCGAAATTACTGCACCGGAGCCTCCTCGCTACCCGTGGGCGATATAAAGGAGATGAAAGAATGTCATCTGTATTATCCTATCGGGAACATGTCCATGAAGGTAGCCATTGGCAGTGATTTACCATGTTTACAGGAGCACTCCACCACAACAACCCCATTCAAGATGGCTATGCTCGTGTCACGGTGGAGGACATAGTCCAAGGGTTTGAGGACACGGAGATTGACATTGCTACACCTGAAGGGAGAAAAGACTTGGAGATGTCAAGCGCCATTTCATTCTATGGCAAAAGAAGTTTATCAAGTTTCAGGCGAGGCGCCAAGGACAACAAGTCCACCCCCTCACGGTGGTGGTGGTGGCGGTGGCGGTGGTGGTGGTGGTGGTGGTGGTGGCGGTTCACCTACACCTCCGTCACGTCGCAGCCGACGCCGCCCCAGTCCACAACGTCCGGCGGGTGATCATCCGCCGCCCCGATCCTCGTCCGCGGGTGATCGACGCCGCCCCAATCCACCTACGGCAAAGAAGCGAAGCAGTCCTGGATTATTAACCCGACCCTTATGTACCTAAGACCACAAAGGTACGGAGCCATCATGAAGCCTCTCCCACAAGGCCTTGGGAACGTAGTGCCGAGGAAGTCGACGCTGCGCGGCTGCTGATTTGGAGAAATGGAAGGCGGACTGCAAGAAGAAAAGAGAGCCCGAGCCCAAGCCAGTATTTTCTGATAAGCAAAAGAAGTGGGCTAAGTCATTTTTGAGCACACCGTCCCAAGCCGCAAGAATCTGCCTAACGACTATGCACGTGAACTTGAGGCAGGCACTCATGTTCAAGGAGAACAAAGAGCGGGAGAAGGCGAAAGTAAAAAAGCGGAAACAAGTTGCCCAGCTCGGGAACAAAGTAAACAATCGATTGCCCGCTTATAGTGCAAGCCTTCTGTCCGGATGACCCCGAGATCATACAAGCTGCGGCAACACAGGGATTGACTATAACGAGTGCCAGAGAACAAGCGGCCAACTTAGGTATTACTCTTCGTGAACTGTTAGGCCTTGATGAGGCGCCATGAAGGAGGTAGTAATTACATATGTCAAGAATGGGCCTCTCGTCGAGCCTGCGCAGGAAAAGGATCTACCTCCACAAATGAAAGGTCTGCTGAAATGGTACAAGGGTTACATAAAAAATAAAAACGCCAAAGAATATATTTATGCGGAAGTTAGACATGAGCATCACTTCAAACATTACTATGTACAAATTGAACTGAGTGAATTGTTCCAGCTTTTCAATCTGCGCGAGCTTGACAAATCTATCATCAGTTGCTACGTTCTGTAAGTGATATATTAATTTCTACCCCATCTCGTTCATATTGCATGCACTATATATATGTCCTAACTATATTGTTGTGTCCGCTATTATACATGTAGAATGAAGATTAAGGAATGCAGAGTAAGGAACATCCATGATGTTGGGTTCATTGACCCACACATCGTTAATGGACATGTGTTGGAGCGTCACCCCACCGACGTGGAGGCAGACCTGTGGCAGTTTCTTACAAAGCAGGAACTCAAAAGTGATATTCTATTTCCTTACCATTTTGAGTGAGTGTTTCTGTCTTGAGCACATTCTCTTTTGTTTACTCCATGCATGGTATGTGGCCGGCTAATCGATGAGTTATGCATGACGTACTGTGCATGTATCGTGTCCGCAGGTTCCACTGGATTCTGCTAGTAATTAAAGTTAACACCTCAGAATGTCTCGTCCACGACTCTCTGAATATGGATCCAAACCTTTGGGGCGGCATGAGAAGAATGCTGCAGAAGTAATTATTTTCATTCATTTGCGCTCTATATCGATCGGCCTATTTCGTTCATTTCCTAATATCAAGTAACTAATAACTCTCTTGTTCATTTAATTTTCTTTGCCTCGTAGGGTTTGGAGACGGTTCGTAGATACAAAGGTCGGTGAATTCAAAAAAGAGCTAGAATTCAAAAGGTCAAAGGCTAAGAATGCTGGGGATATTCAGCCACCGGAGACCAATCTATGTGGATACTATGTCTGTGAGATGATCCGGAGATACACCTCTGAGCGGGTTCCGAGTGATACCAATGCTCGAGGAATAACCTCCGTGGATGCTTAGTCCGAAGCTCGCTTCCGACCACTTCAAGAGGAACTAGCTGGATGGTTCAGCAGGGAAGTCCTCCATCCTAAAGGAGAACACTACTACGAGGACGTAGAACTTTATATGGATTAAATCATGTATGGAAACTTGTTCAAAATTGTATATGGTCATCCGATGATATTGAATATATATTGTATATTCCTCTTGAATTCTTTTTGGTTCTAATTTCAAATTTATTTGAAATTGTACATTCATATGCATGTATGTAGTACCGTAGAATATATGAAACACCTTCAAAATTAAAATAAAGCACAAAAGAAATAAAACAATACAAATTAAACAGAAAACAGGTTTAGGGTGGGGGGGGGCTAAAACCCTAAACCTGCGGCGGCCTTTAGTCGCTGTTGGCCAGAAGAACCGCGACTAAAGGTCCTCCGCCCCGACGGCCGCCTGGCGCCCACGTGGACGGGCCGTTAGTCGCGGTTCTTAAGCAGCCGCGACTAAAGGTGGGGGGCTTTAGTCGCGCTTATTTGGTCGCGGTTGCGCAACCGCGACTAATGGCAGTTGCGAACCGCGACCAAAGGCCTTTTTTCCACCAGTGGAGGACTAAAACCCTACCTATCTACTAGCGGGAGTCGAGACACCAGGATTCTCCTCTCCACCAACAGCCACCGAGGCGGCAGTCAGAGGGGAGGCAAATCCACGAGCTCGCTGGCGGAAATCTAAGGAGAAAGGCTTTCTCAAGTCGCCTCGGGAGATAGAGGACAGAAAAGTGTAGTGGATGGCACACGTTTGCTAGACAGTATAAGTAGAGATTTAATAACATGCCGAAGTGTATTCTTTGTTTTGCAGAGCATGCTCGGAAGATGGTGGGTTTAAAATGTGGTTCAGAGAATCTATTAATTGTGGCGTCCTTTGTGCCACTTCTTTGTATATGGCATGGCATTACGTGTAGTTCCAGTTGGAGTATCGAATTATGATTTCTTTTTCGGGGAAGGGAGAACAGAGGGAAGCATTCATATAGTCCAAACCCCGTGGGTGCACATGTTGGAGCAAATCAGCCAAGTTTGTACTAGCAGGTTGTGCTGTGAAGAGGGAGTTGTAGAAATCATGAATATGATCCTTTAAATCCCCCTAAACATAAAATAAACTTCCTGTGGTCATCACGCAGCTTAGTGATTTTGTTTCTCATTTTTCTCTTTGAACAATAATTGTGAAAATTTGTGTATTATGGTCACCATTTTTCAACCAATCTATGTGCGCTCTTTGTTTTCAATAGGTGTCCATCTGTTCTTCCAGCCATTCCACACTTGAGATTTTCTAATAGTACATGGCGATTGAATGCCATTAGAGATGCTTTCACTCCAATGTTTAAGATCACGTCTCAGGATTTTGAATTTGCGGCACAGAATAGTGGCAGTATTTGTGGAGTGCACTGGTTTGGCCCAAGAAGATTCAACAATTTGCATGAAGCCCGGGTGTTGGACCCAGAACGATTCAAAACAGAATAGTTTTGATTTAGGGATATTTGTTTCAATAGTAACCACACATGGAATATGATCTAAGACGGGCTTACCAAGGGGTTTAACCAAAGTTTTGGGGTATGAAGTGGTCCAATTTGTGCTCGTAAAAAACCAATCCAATTGTTCTAGCAGTGGGTCAAGCTGCATATTGCTCCAAGTGAAAGAACGTCCCTTGATAGGCAATTCAATGAGGCTTTGAGAGCGAATGAAATCATTAAATGTGTTCATGTCATTAACGCTTCCTCCAGGCTTATTACGATTGTCTGGTGCACGTATAAAGTTAAAATCACCCATGAAGAGCCAATCTTCATTTGCAGGAATATTAAGAGAGCACAACCAATGGATGAACTATTCCCTCTGTTCACCTTGACATGTCCCATATACATTAACCAACGTCCAACTTTGCGCCGATTGAGTTGATTTGAAACGTGTGACCAGTGCAAAATCTTCAGATAAGAGCACGTCAGCAGAGAAAATGGTGCTATTTCAAATGGTGACAATACCCCCCGATGCCCACGAGAAGGTACAAACGCAAATTCATCAAAGCGGCGGGGGCAGCAAGACTTAATGAAAGATAAATCAAATGAGGGTTTCTTGGTTTCTTGCAAACATACCACCGCACAACCACTAGAAGTAATCGCATTTGAAAGCGCTAACTGCTTGTCCCCGGAATTTAACCCACGTACGTTCCAACATAAGACATTCCAGTTCACCAAAAGATGCATTGAGGAAATAAAGTAAAGGATCTGCAAAGGAGAAATTAAGTCGAGGCCGAGGGCTCCTCCTCCTGTGAAGCCAGCAGAGCTACGTCAGAGAGTTCTTCAGGAGGGATCGCGCACAACACCATGCCAATCTGCTGGATGACCCTGACAGGTGTAGGCGGCGGAATCTGCTCATCATTCACCTCCCTGATAGTGAGGGCAGTGGGAACAACCCTGGGTTTTGTTGGAGATATGCCCTAGAGGCAATCATGTATGATGATATTTCCTATGTGTTTATGAATAAAGATAGTCCTTGGACATTATCAATCATGTGTATCAGCAAGTACGTGACTTGCTTGTGGGACTATGCATTGTATGATGACTGTCCTAAAAGGTCCCTAGTCGAAAGGGCTGTGTGGACACGCAGCCGACTAGACTAGCATATGACAGAGTCGATGGCTCGGTATCACTAGCCATGGAGCATTGGATGCTAACCGGATAATATGGACTTGGAAAGGTCTGGTCGGATTCGACGTAGTCGGATCCGAGTCTAGATAAGGTCCAAGTCGGACAGACCCAACTATGAGACGCAACGATATGTCATCTGTGAGTCTCTAGGAAAACATACGTTCTATGTCCTAAGACCTGAGATGTCGCATGTACTCGGGATGGTGACAGACTTGCTTTGGGCCAACCAAACGCTACTCCATGACTGGGTAGTTACAAAGGTAGGTTTCGGGTTTGTCTAGTCCCATGCTGCGAGACATGGTCGAGCAAGATGGGATTAGCCCCTCCAATCAGGAGAGGTATACTCTGGGCCCCTCGTGTGATCCGACCAGGATAAGCATGGCCATGCGACAAGGATTATGAGATAATCCGGTTTGTGGTCGGTATCACTGGAACGAGAAAGAGGTCGGGCTAGCACAAGGATGACAGTCTCGCCTTGAGCCCGACAACATATATCGTGAGGCAAAGGGAACAGAAGTGTGACACATTGTACATGTTCGCCTAACCAGCTTCATAGTCTGCTTAGTGGTAGGCACACTTTGCTAGAGGCCGCTACCAACCGTGCAGGTCGGAGGTGATCCGAACTGCGACCAAGCTGACTTGAACCTAAGGGGTCGCGTGCTTAAGGGAAGGAACCTACGAGGTCGGATCCGAGGACATTGGTCGGATGTGATCCAAGCTGTATTGGGATTGTGGCCGAGTAGGTTTGTGGGCTTTAGGGTCCGTGCGAGGCCCAAGTGTTGAGCCTGCGATGGATGCCTATATAAAGTGGAGGTGCGGCACACTTATTCAGTTGATCGCTTCAGCGCTGTCGTTAGGGCTTTGCATGTGTTGCTAATAGCCACCTCCACTCGCCGCCAACTGTGTGATCGTACCTAGCAGTCCGCCGCACGGTGTTCCTCCTGTACGCGGATACCGTTAGAGGCGGTGCACTTGCGCCGCTCTGGCGAACTTGTATGCGGGATCGGACGACTGGCTGTTCGAGGGAGATCGGACGAGGAGGAGACGATCCACGCGGACGCGCTGCCCCAACTCTTCTTTCGCTGCACGGCACTGCGCGTCTAGTGGTAACAAACTGTGATCCATCTCCCGTAGTATGTTCCTGGATGTTCTGCGCGTAGGAAATTTTAAATTCGCAATCGACGCACCCTACCGTAGAACCCAACAGGTTTAACTTTAGAGGATTTCATCTTGCTATCAGAAACCTGATGGACCTTGAAGCCATCATACTTGTTGGTGCGTGCACTTCTATGTTGAGCAATAGCACATTCAGGCACCACTGATTTGCCTTTGCGGGTTAGGATTGTGGATGAGCCAGCATAGTCTGGGACAGAGGGAGGAGGCTGCTGCACTTGGCCCACAGAAACAATCTGCATGTCCATTGGATCAGACGAAACTTGTTCAGAAACTTGAGCCTGATCAGCCACATCCACAGTGTCAGTGGTAGGAGTAGTAAGCTCCCAATTGACAGCTTCAGAGAGATCTTCAATAATAACATTAGAGGAAGAAGCATTTGCAATTGTTTTGGAGGCAGAAACTACAGACAGAAGGCCTTCATGTTCAGAGATAGTAATTTTAAAAGTGACTGAATCTTGCTGAAATCCATAATGATCTCTCCATGGGCCAAAAGAAGCCACAATGGGCTTAATAGCAGCAACAAGAAAAGTGTTTAACCTGAACATGGGAATGCAGTCCCTAATGAGCATAGCAGGTATGAAATCACCTTGAGTAGACATATCCAAGTGCAAGCCAGCAACAGATATATTTAGAGATAATTCAAGCACATTGGTTGGCAGAGAAGCAGATTCAGAGCTGAGTGGTTGAATTATTTGGTTGCTCCCAGGACTGACCAAAGCAGAGACCTCATTGTTAACTGTAGGAGCACCAGTAGCATCCTGTGGCCAGTACTGGTTCATGAGATTAACAGGCACTAACACATATGAGTCAGAAATGGTTGCACTGGAATCTGAACTAGATGGTACAGAAATAGAGTCATTCTAGGCAGCCCCAGTGCTGTCATGCATATTCTATGGTGGCACAATGCCATGATCAACCTGGAGCCCCTCCCCAGCCAACCATTGCTGGAAGTTGTAAAGCACATGAGGTGCCTGTGGAGGAGGAGGCGGCCACACACCCCACTCAGGGTGAATTTCAATGTCATTACCTTCATCGACTACCACATTTTCTCCTTCATTGGCTGCAGCATCTGGCACTGCATTCTGAGCCATCCAGTTATGAAGTTGCTGCTGATATAGTTGCTCTGCATTCAGACCTTCTCCATGCATCGGATGAGCAATACCATCGGGGGGTGGTGGACCCTCTCCAGTTATTTTCTTTTATGTTAGTGTATCCTGGCAACCGATGCTTCACATGCATGCCATGTCTTGATGGTCTATTTTGAAGTACTAGATATTTCTTATCAATCCTGCGGGAACAGAACTATTTCCCCTGAAATTATTCCGAAATTCCTGTAAAATTAAGAATTCATTGAAATATTTTTGTCGACTAGTCAACGCGGTGGCAATATTTACGAGAACTCGCATGTTGGAGATTTATAACTTACTCCCTCTGTAAAGAAATATAAGATCATTTAGAGAAAGAGGGAGTACATGTTTGGCCTTCCTTCAAACATTTGTTACCTCCAGTTATACTAAATTTGGAGTTAGCTATTCCTGTCTTGATTTATTTGACAATCATCATTCTTATTTTCTTACCAGGGGAAGTTAGGCCCTTCGAAATCTTCTGCAGCATTGGCGTATAAGTTTCCACCCTTCTTTACATGTAGTATCACAGGTTTGCAACCCTTCAATTCCTTGAAATAATTTTATTTGCAGGCACAGCCGTGTTATAGCCTTTTTTAAAGGATGCTGCATAAGACATTGCTCCTGAGCTTCTCTATGTTCATGTGGCCATAATATATTATATCTAGTTCAGCTCTATGCTTTATTTCAGAAAGAATCCGCTGTTTCCCATATTCACAGCAGAATTTTCAAAATATATTCAAACCTAAACACCTTACTTGATTATATCAAGCACCTCAGTGTTCCTATATATCGTGAACTGACCGCTCGAGAATCTGATACAAGATGTTTTGATGCTGGCCTTTAGTTCATGTTATATAGTTTGTGTAATTCTCGTAACATATGAACAATAATAACTATGATATCACCATGAATCATCAGTAGCTAATTGAATATGAAAGGATGCCATCTTTTATTGTAGACATGTCGGTGTTCTTTGAAGATTTCATCTGCTTTCTCAACAATGTTTCCTATTTGCAGTTGAAAATGATCATTCGAAAGGTACAAGATCGTATGGGTTGGGAATTCGTGTTGAGGACCTCAGAGAACCCAGGTTGCATTTTTTGTCACGTATATATATGATTTAGTATGTTAGTAGTATGATGAAGTAAACCAATTTGTTTTGATTACTAATATTCTTATTGATGTTGTGCTAATAAGACTATTTCCTATCTTAATGCAGATACCAAACACTTAATCGAGAGTGTACGGTCTTGAAACAACATGAGATAGACGTTGATGGGAAGAAGCGCACCCTCGAGTTTGACTTTGGTCCAGGCAACTATGACAATTTACCAACGGAGTTGAAACCTATTGACAAAGTATTGTAATTGTAGTAGGTTGTTACACTTACTCTTCATCATGTAGTCGGGAAGCCCCATAAAACTATCAGTTATTATGGGTATTAGTAGATTAGTTGATCAACTCTGCTTTGACAAGGACAAATCATGTGTTGAGACAGACTGTCATTCAACCGTAAAATACAATGGTACTATATGCAGTTATTTGTCAAATGTTCAAGAGATAGATCTTCAACTGTCAGCAGGCTTAGGTTCTCTCTTCAAGTCGGCCCCATCGGATCTTGAATACTCGATTATCTCTACTATTATTAAAAAAACAAAACACATGACAATCAGGCCCATCTAATTAGATCTAACCAGCCACATAAAAATTCTCACCTGACCTGTGTATGTTTAGCAATTTAGAAGAGCAAGATGCTGATTTCTCAATCTCAAAAAGAAAAAAAAAGAAGAAGAGCAATTTAGAAGAGCAAGATGCTGATTTCTCAATCTCAAAAAGAAAAAAAAGAAGAGCAAGATGCTTCCCATTCCTTGGCCCTGATTTCACGCACGCCTCCAGATAAGATCAAGCGCCGTTTCACGTGCCAATTCCTTCCCGATTTGTAGTCTCACACCCGGTGCACCAGATCGTCATGCCGCTCTGCTCGACTTCATCCTCCCCTCGCCCTGATTCCACGCACGCATCCAGGCCCCGTGAAGGTGGGCGGCACGGTGCTGGTGGGGCAGTGGGCTGGGCAGGGGCTACTCGTGGGAGATGCATGGACCAGGTGACGGCGGCGGTGCACGGCTTCATCACCTACGACGCCGCCATGCAACGAGTCCCTCCCTCCCTATGATCGCGCTGCTCCACCACAGTCGCCGATTCCGGTTTATCGTGAGTTCGTGACGCCCACCGTGCTCTTGCCTGCACCACCGGCCGCCCTCCCCTCCCCTCCCGTGGTCCAGCTCCGGCAGACGTTTGGGTGAGGGTCGCCGCTCCACCTTCTTAGAGCATCTTCAGCCGTTGGCCTCGAGGGGCGCCTAAAATCGCCGCCTGAAGGCAAGCCGGCACAAAAAACCTGTCTGGAGACGAGTTGGCCCCAAGTGGCCGCCCCCAGGCGCGTCAAATTGTTAAAAAAAAACGTGCGGCGAGTTTGTTTAAAACATGGCTAAAATTCATCCAAACTTCGAGGAGTTCATGCATATTTAAAATATTTG
This sequence comes from Aegilops longissima, assembly GCA_021605205.1. NCBI lineage: Eukaryota > Viridiplantae > Streptophyta > Magnoliopsida > Poales > Poaceae > Aegilops > Aegilops longissima. Next base: position 24,697,965 of record CM038678.1, read on the forward strand.
ACACAAAAGAAAAAAAAACGCTAATAGGCCCGTCGTCGCCTCGCCCCTCCTCGCCGCCCGCCGCCCTTGAAGCTCTACATGCCGAGGCGGCTGTAAAACTGCGTGTCGTCGTCGTCGTCGTCGTCGTCGTCGTCGTCGCCTCCTCCGCGGCCGCCGTCCCTGCTGCACCCCTCCCCAGGTTGGCGTGGCGGGTTGGATGGTCCGGGGGCGTCCTCTCCTCGTCGCTGTCGAGGATCACCACGCCGTGCTCGTCCTCACGCCCATGCCTGCGGGCGGCTATATCCTCCAGGGCTCGGCGCTGCCGGACCATCTCATCGCGGAGGTAGTCGTCCCACGCCCACTTCAGGGCCTCCTCGTCGGAGAAGCCGCGCCGGGCTATGGCCTCGTACTCCGCAGGGAGGCCGGGCTCCGGCTTCGGCCTGACGAGGACGAGGCGTCCAGAGGCGGGGGAGGGGTCGGCGATGCGGACGCCGGAGCTGCGTGTGCGCTGGCTGACCGGCGTGTCCTCGGGCTCCGGCTTGACGGGGAGGGGGGGCAGGCAGGGGAAGCCGGTCGAGCGGCCGGACGAGGAGGAGGACGCCCCCTGCCTCGGCGTCCAGGAGCTTCCACGCCGGCGCGAGATGGACGGTGGAGCGGGGTACTCCAGCCTGGGCGTGTTGCCGCCCTCGATGTACTCGAGGATGGCCTCCAGCGTGCGGCCGGGCACGCCCCACCATCGGCGGCGGCCTTCGGAGTTGAGCCTTCCGGAGGGCACGACGCCGTTGGTGGCCTCGAGCTGCTCGGCGTGCCAGGGACGGAAGTACGGCTCCCACAGCGGGTTGTCGGGGGACGTGCCGTGGCCCATCCCTTGCCGCCTACGGCAGAGAAGAGCGGATACACGCGATTTCCGCGCGCCGCGCCGCCCCGGTGGGCGGTGGTGGCACCGGGACCCCGCCGGCGCTGATCCTCCACGCCCCGGGCACCCGCATGCCCGGCGGGACCGGGTACTCGACCTCAAAGAGGAGCCGAGATTCGTCCTCGTGAAGGTGGCGGCGACCGAATCCGTTCGCGGCCGCGCCGTCGCCTGGGAAATGCTCGGCCATGGCTATGGAGACGGCGAGGGGGAGGAGCGGGGAGAGGGAGGAACGGGGGAGGAGCGGCGGTGCTGTGTCTGTGCATTCACCGGCGCGGTGGGGCGTCTTATATAGGCGGAGGCGCCACGCGTACGCGTGGCCGCCGTGCCTACGCGTGGCGGCCGAGGGACGCGCGTCGTCCGGTCTTCACTGCGCCGCCCCATGAGGCATCAATAAAGGCTGACCGGCACGGCAGCACGCGGCAGCTTTTGCATTGATTCGCCGCGGGAACCGAGGCGATGAGGACGACGAAGCGGCGAGAAGAGCCGAGTCACTGCCAAGGAGGGCCCGCCGGTTTTCACGCCAAAAACGTTCCGTCCGGCGCCCCCAAACGCCCCCCGGCGCGCCGGGTTCGCCCTGGGTTCGCTGGCGCCAAATTCGGTCCGAGCCGGCGAAAATTGGGTTTTCGGAGACACGAGTGGGCTGTTTTTTCAACGCCGGCGCGAAAAAATCGCGTGGGAAGGCCGTTCTGGGGGGACGGCTCAAGATGCTCTTAGACTCCTCCGCCAAAGCCACTCCTGTACCGCTACGTCGGGCGTGGATTGCAACGAGCCAATGGCGTGCGGGAGCGGAGAAAAAATCTTAGTACCAAACCAGGTCTCACAAGCGAATCAACCTGTGGTTGAGTTGGTTAGGTGGACAGTGGTATCCCCAACCCACCAGGGTTCAAATCCTGGTGCTCGCATTATTCCTGGATTTATTTCAGGATTTCCGGCGATGCGCTTTCAGTGGGAGGAGACGTTCCCGTCGACGACGAGGCGCCTGCGGTGACTTCGTAAATCTTAAGATGATATGCCGGCTCAGTCTCTCAGAGGTGCTCATAGGGGTAGGGTGTGCGTGTATGCGTTCATAGGGATGAGTGTATACGTGTGTATATGAGCGCTTGTGTCTGTACTGATGCTTAAAAAAAAATAGGTCTCACAAGCCGGCTTTCAATGCGTACGCACGTACCCGTACATGCGTTTCTTTCTTTTTCCTTTTTGCTCCTACGCTACCACATGCCATGCATGCACTCACTTCGTTTTTCCTTTAAATAAGTTAGAAATCCCGGTCTCCCTGGCACATCAGCAAATCGACTCCTGAAAAGGCAACAAGGTCCGGGATTTGGTAGGACATTGTATAGACTTCAGGGATTTGAAGGTGAGGGTTCGTTTTCGACGAGGCCTATAGACTTCACTCCAAGCCAGGATGTGAGACCCATTTGGATGTGCGATACACGGCGGTGACAATCTCAAAGCACCCCATTCCCACTCGCCGTCAATTCTCAATTCCAATCTCTCGTTCCCACTTCCCGATTCCAAAACCCATGTACTTCAGGCCCGTTCGGCAATCCACCAACTTCTTAAAATCCACGAATCTAGGAGCACCTTTTTGCCTGCTCCGAGATTTCTAACTGTAGCTCCGTCCGCTTCAGAAGTGGAGGCGTGGAGCGGAGGGACACCAAACGGGCCCTTCATCATCATGCTAGGTACTTCTGATTACGATCTTGTTTTTTCTTTTGCGAGAAGATTACGATCATGTCATTCTTGCTTGCGTCAATGGCAGCTACACCGCAGGGCCTTGACGGCGCGGCCAAACAACATGATGCGACCTCTCGTCCATGGCCTCGCTGCAGGAGCTCGTTGCCCGCCGGCCTGTCGGACGGCTCATCCATGGCGGATCATGTCACACTGTTGGCTCGGCGAACGACACGTTGAGGGGCAGTGCGCTAAGGTTTCGCCGCGGACGGCCGGATAAACTCCCCGTGGACGGCGGCCGTACGAGACGACAGTCGTACAACGATAGCGACCATTCCAGACGCCGATGCCGGTGGCTGGCCGTACTCTTTGTCGAGGACTACTCCATCCACGGTGAGCGAGAGAAGTGTATTTATAATCGAAGCGTTTTCTGTTAAAACAATAATTGACCCAGAAGTAGTGATTTTTATTGCAGAAAAATCCGTGATATTAAAACCTTCACAACTTTTTATTCCCAACTCCAGATGGATTAATTCTTTTTCTGACATTCTTTATTTTTCATCTAGTTTATTTTAGTATCTATTTCAAAATTTTCCAAACAACTTTTTTTACAGTTTTCAAATCATGTTGTAATTGCATTATTTTGAAAATAGGATATATGGAGGGAAATGAATTTTCAAAGCTTATGGAGTGCACCCAACTTTTCTACATGCCCAAGGCAAGCATCTTGGACACTTGATATGATGACTGCTTGGTTGATTGCTTGCTAGAATTTTTTAAACATGTTTATGGTACCTCAAATGGAATTGCACATAGATGATCCTGCATATGTAGTCCCTTGTCAACATTTTATTTCACTTCAACATGAAACATTCGTGCCACACATGCCTATGTTGATCCTGACTAACCTGCAGGAAAGAATTTGTCACAAATAAAAGTGACCGTGAAACATGAACCTTGTAGTGATAAGAGTGATCAGTGAGGCATGTTGGGTTGTGACCTTGTTGGTATTGCTAAAGGAAATATAATGTGCTAACCACTGCAGGAAATATGAACCTCCTGAGTCGACTGTAGATCGAGTCTTGTTCCGGTAACCCCCCAAACTTGATTCGTGCTACCACATGTCCCTGTCACAGGTAAGATATGGTTCACTAAGTTGTTAACCCCTTTCCCGCAGACACCGTACGGGTAGGTGATACGTCTTCAACGTATCTATAATTTATGAAGTATTCATGCTATGTTTACAAAAATTTTATATGGTTTTAGTATGATTTGGATGGAACTAACTTGGATTAACGTTGTTTTCAGCAGAACTACCATGGTGTTGTTTTTTGTGTAGAAATAAAAGTTCTCCAAATGCAACGAAACTTTTTTACGATTTTTTTGGGAACAAAAGAGGCATTAGAAGCTTCGTGTGAGGGTTAGAAGACCCACGAGGTGGGCACAACCCACCAGGGCGCGCCAGAGCGGCCTGGCGCGCCCAGAGGGGTCGTCCTCACCCCGAGGCCCATCTTCATGTGATTCCAACAATGAAAAATCCTATAAATAGAGAAACAATCGGAAATAACCCTAGATCGGAAGTTCCGCCGCCGCAAGCCTCTATAGTCACGAAAAACAATCGGGAGCCTGTTCCGGCACCCTGCCGGAGGGGAAAATCATCACCGAAGGCCATCTTCATCTTCCATATGGTCTCCATGATTAGGAGGGAGTAGTCCACCCTCGGGGTCGAGGGCTTGTACCAGTAGCTATGTGTTTAATCTCTCTCTCTCTCTCTCTCTCTCTCTCTCTCTCTCTCTCTCTCTGTGTTCTTGAGATGGCACGATCTTGATGTATCGCGGGCTTTGTTAATATATTTGGATCATATGGTGTTTCTCCCTCCCCATCTTATTGTGATGAATTGAGTTTTCCCTTTGAGCTTTCGTTCTTATCGGATTGAATACTTTTATGGATTTGAGAGCACTTGATATATGTATTGCATATGAATACCCGTGGTGACAATGGGGTATTATATTGATTCACTTGAGATATGTTTTGGCACTCAACTCACGGATTCCCAAGGTGACATTGGGGTAACCTATACATAGGAGTTGATGCATGTTCTCTTCTTTTGTTTCTCCGGTAGAAATCTTGGGGCACTCTTTGAGGTTCTTTGTGTTGGATTGAGTATTATGAATCTGAATTTGCTTTGGTGTTATTTTAGTACGAACTCTTGATAGATCGATCGGAAAGAATAACTTGGTGTTATTTTAGTATGAACTCTTGATAGATCGATCGGAAAGAATAACTTGGTGTTATTTTAGTACGAGCTCTTGGATAGATTGATCGGAAAGAATAGCTACAAACAATTTCATCTTATGTTCTCCAATAGATAAGAACTTTGGAGTGATTCTTCATTGCACGTTGAGGGATGGTTATATGATCCAATTAGATTAGCATTGTTGAGAGATTGCACTAGCGAAAGTACGGACCCTAGGCCTCATTTTCAAGCATTGCAATACCGTTTGTGCTCCGTTTTATCAATTGCTACATTGTTGTTTTTTTATTGTTCTCATTACAAAAATCAATATGTACACTTGTATCACCATCTCTTCGCCGAACTAGTGCACCTATACAATTACCATTGTATTTGGTGTGTTGGGGACACAAGAGATTTTCTTTATTTGGTTGCGGTGTTGTTTGACAGAGACCATCTTCATCCTACGTCTCCCACGGATTGATAAATCTTAGGTCATCCACTTGAGGGAAATTTGCTACTGTCCTCCAAAACTCTGTGCTTGGAGGCCCAACACGAGTCTACAAGAACAAGTTGTGTAGTAGACATCAAACTCTTTTCTGGCGCCGTTGTCGGGAAGGTGAGTGCTTGAAGGTATATCTTTAGATCTTGCAATTAAATATTTTAGTTTCTTCTCCCTCCGTTGCCTCCCGAGCTTGTCGCTCCCTCGTGGCTCGTCAGGTCTTCTCCTGAACCTTCTAGTGTCCCATCTGGTCCACAAAAAATCCAAGTATTTTCTCCGTTTGGACTCTGTTCGATATTAATTTCCTAAAAGAGCCAAAAACATGCAAAAAACAGCAACTGTCACTACACTAGGTTAATAGGTTAGTCCCAAAAAATGATATAAAATTGCATAATAAACATTCAAGATTGATAATATAATAGTATGGAACAATAAAAAATTATAGATATGTTGGAGACGTATCAGGGGACAACAAGCGTGGAGGAGACAGAGAAAAGCATTGTCCAAGCTGCAACGAAGTCTATAGCGTAAGTTCTACTCCCTCCGTCCCATACTATAGGAGCGTTTACACTAGTGTAAAAACACTCTTATATTATGGGACGGAGGGAGTATCTCTCCCCCTTCTTGTTAGTTGTTCTTGTTGTTTGAGGAGAGATGATATTCTTCCTGCATGGCTAAGCCATCCATTTCTTGGAGATTATGACACATGCAGTTTTGGTCCGATGTATAGTACATTTCACGCATGTTGCTTATTCAATTGAATTTTATTCCCTCACATCAATCATTTACTATGATTCATCCATAGTACCTTTACTAGAGATTGCACGAACGCTATGCTTTGTCCATTGTATCATGCTATGCTCTACTCTCACATGCTTTTTCATAACGTTTACAAACTAAAAATCATTTTATCTTACAAACCAAAATTCCAATTGAAGATCCATTTGCATATGTGTGCTCTAGTGATGAGGGCTTTCAAACAAGACCATTCTCGAATATATTTTGACAAGTTTTAGAAATCAGATTTCAAAACATGGTGAAACACTATTAACCATGGTCTCATTTCACTAGTAGAAAACAGGGCTTACGTTCGGGCCAGATAAGCCCATTAGTCCTGGTTCAGTCACGAACCAGGACCCATGGGCCCATTGGTCCCGGTTCGTGAGGCCAGGGGGCCTGCCAGGCCTTGTGGGGGCATTGGTCCTGGTTCGTCTAGCCCCTTTGGTCCCGGTTGGTGGGACGAACCGGGACCAATGGGCCTCGCTCCTGGCCCACCACCATTGGTCCCGGTTGGTGGCTTGAACCGGGACCAAAGGCTGCCCTTTAGTCCCGGTTCATGCCACGAACCGGGACCAATGAGTTGCCTATATATACCCCCTCGCCCGCGAGCAGAGCACTTCACTGCTCTGTTTTTCTGGCCGGCCGTTGGAGAGCTTTGTGGTGCTCTAGCTCACCTCCTATGCACACGAGGTGTTCGATGGAATGCCCGAGCCACACTACTTAAGCTTTCTCCTCTCCAAGCTCGACCTCCAAGCTCCATTTTCCTCAATATTTGACTAGGTTTAGTGGTCCGTCACGTCCCGTCTCCGTCTTCACCTTCGTCGATCGCCCGCGCCGATCTCGTTGCCGGCACCACCGTGGTGAGCCTCTTGTTCTTATCTTCTTTCTGAAAGGAAAAAAAATATTACTTGTATGTTTATATAGATACTTGTATAATTTTCTTACTTTTATTATTGCTTCTTATTATTTAGTGCGATGGTTTTGGTATCCGCCCCCATCGGCCCTCGTCCTTTCTATGATTCGGATGTGGTATATATTATCTTTATAACTATTTGGTTCATTTATTGTTTATGACAATTTTGCTGACCAACGTGACATAGATTTTATTTATCTAGGAGGTATGTGAACCGGAAATTCCAACCGACCCTATTGTCGAGAGGTTAAATTTAGTTGAAGAAGAAAACAATTTCTTGAAGGAAAAAATGAAAAAATTGAGGAGGAGAAGATGATATTGGAGTTGCATGTTGCGGATGTCATTGATGATCACAAGATCAAGACGGATGCAATGCGCTTGAAGATCAGAAAGATTAGAAAATATGCCATTCATACCGAGGCTTGGTATCATTATGTCGTTGGATCAATTGTTACCTTGGTTGCGATTATGATCGCATTTGTTTTTGCATTGAAATGTTTTACATAGTTTCAATGTATGGTTTAATTGATTAGATGCTCTGGAGAGCTATATGTTGTTCAATGAGAACTATGTATGTGATTTGGTTTTAATGTGATGATGAACTTATATTAATTTGATCACTTAATTATCTATTCATGATGTTCTGTAATGGTTTTTGACACACTTAATTATATATAATGCACATAGATGAACCGGCAAGAGATGTATGGTGACAGACACACCTCCGAGTACATTAAGGGCGTGCATGATTTTCTCGAAGTGGCTGAGGCAAACAAGCAGAATGGTTTTATGTGTTGTCCATGCCCTATCTGTGAGAATACGAAGTCTTACTCTGACCGGAAACCCCTTCACATCCACCTGCTTGAGAAGGGTTTCATGCCACACTATAATTTTTGGACAAGCACGGAGAAATAGGGGTTATGATGGAAGATAGCAAAGAAGAAGAGGATGATGGCAACTATGTGCCCCCTGAATACGGTGATGCTGTAACGGGAGAAGCTGTTGAAGATCAAGAGGAACCAGACGATGTGCCCGATGATGATCTCCGCCGGGTCATTGTTGATGCAAGGAGTCAGTGCAAAAGTGAAAAGGAGAAGGTGAAGTTCGATCGCGTGCTAGAGGATCAAAAAAAAGGTTTGTACCCCAATTGCGAAGATGGCAACACAAAGCTCGGTACCGTACTGGAATTGCTGCAGTGGAAGGCAGAGAATGGTGTGCCTGACAAAGGATTTGAGAAGCTACTGAAAATATTGAAGAAGAAGCTTCCAAAGAATAACAAATTGCCTGACAGTACATATGCAGCAAAGAAGGTTGTTTGCCCTCTAGGATTGGAGATGCAGAAGATACATGCATGCCCTAATGACTGCATCCTGTACCGTGGTGCGTACGAGGATTTGAACGCATACCCAGTATGCGGTGCACTGCGGTATAAGATCAGACGAGATGACCCTGGTGATGTTGATGACGAGCCCCGAAGAGGGTTCCTGCCAAGGTGATGTGGTATGCTCCTATAATACCACGGTTGAAATGCCTGTTCAGAAACAAAGAGCATGCCAAGTTGATGCGATGGCACGGAGATGACAGTAAGAAAGACGAAAGTTGAGAGCACCCGCTGACGGGTCGCAGTGGAGAAAAATCGAGAAAAAGTACTGGGAGGAGTTTGCAGGTGACGCAAGGAATGTATGGTTTGGTTTAAGCGCGGATGGAACTAATCCTTTCGGGGAGCAGACTAGCAATCACAACACCTGGCCCGTGACTCTATGTATCTATAACCTTCCTCCTTGGATGTGCATGAAGCGGAAGTTCATTATGATGCCAGTTCTCATCCAAGGCCCGGCCCTAAGCAACCCGACAACGACATTGATGTGTACCTAAGGCCATTAGTTGAAGAACTTTTACAGTTGTGGATTGGAAACGGTGTACGTGTGTGGGATGAGCACAAACAGGAGGAATTTGACCTGCATGCGTTGCTGTTTGTCACCATCAATGATTGGCCTGCTCTCAGTAACCTTTCAGGACAGACAAACAAGGGATACCATGCATGCACACACTGTTTAGGTGACACCCAAAGTATATACCTGGACCAATGCAGGAAGAATGTTTACCTGGGGCATCGTCAATTCCTTCCGACCAACCATCAATGTCGAAAGAAAGGCAAGCACTTCAAAGGCGAGGCAGATCACCGGAAGAAAACCGCCATGCGTACCGGTGATCACGTACTTGCTATGGTCAATGATTTAAAAGTAATCTTCGGAAAGGGCCCCGACGGACTATCTGTTCCGAATGACGCTAAGGGACACACACCCATGTGGAAGAAGAAACCTATATTTTGGGACCTACCCTACTAGAAAGACCTAGAGGTCCGCTCTTCAATCGACGTGATGCACGTGACGAAGAACCTTTGCGTGAACCTGCTAGGCTTCTTGGGCGTGTATGGGAAGACAAAAGATACAACGGAGGCACGGGAGGACCTGCAACTTTTGCAAAAAAAAGACGACATGCCTCCAAAGCAGTATGAAGGTCCTGCCAGCTACGCTCTTACCAAAGAAGAGAAGGAAATCTTCTTTGAATGCCTGCTCAGTATGAAGGTCCCGTCTGGCTACTCGTCAAATATAAAGGGAATAATAAACATGGCAGAGAAAAAGTTCCAGAACCTAAAGTCTCATGATGGCCACGTGATTATGACGCAACTGCTTCCGGTTGCATTGAGGGGGCTTCTACCGGAAAACGTTCGATTAGCCATTGTGAAGCTATGTTCATTCCTCAATGCAATCTCTCAGTAGGTGATCGATCCAAAAATCCTACCAAGGTTAAGGAGTGATGTGGGCAATGTCTTGTCAGTTTCGAGCTGGTGTTCCCACCATCCTTCTTCAATATCATGATGCACGTCCTAGTTCATCTAGTCGATGAGATTGTCGTTCTGGGCCCTGTATTTCTACACAATATGTTCCCCTTTGAGAGGTTCATGGGAGTCCTAAAGAAATATGTACGTAACCGCGCTAGGCCAGAAGGAAGCATCTCCATGGGCCATCAAACAGAGGATGTCATTGGGTTTTGTATTGACTTCATTCCTGACCTTAAGAAGATAGGTATCCCTCAATCGCGGTATGATGGGAAACTGGGTGGAAAAGGCACGCTAGGAGGGGACTCAATAGTATGTAGGGACGGGCATTCTTGGTCTCAAGAACACTACACGGTTCTACAGAATTCTACCTTGGTGACCCCGTATGTTGATGAACACAAGAATATTCTGCGCTCCAAAAACCTGGACCAGTGTGACGACTGGATTACATGTGAACACATCAGGAGTTTCGGCAGTTGGTTCCAAACACGTCTCAGGTGTGACAACACTATTTCTGATGACCTTTACTCGTTGGTGAGGGAACCATCTTCTACTGTAATGACCTACAAAGGGTACGAGATAAATGGGAATACATTTTACACGATCGCCCAAGATCAAAAGAGCACCAACCAAAACAGTGATGTCCGCTTTGATGCAACAACTAAGAGGGGAAAGGACACATATTATGGTTACATAGTGGGCATATGGGAACTTGACTATGGAAATGATATTAAGGTCCCTTTGTTTAAGTGCAAATGGGTCAATCTATCAGGAGGCAGGGTACAGGTAGACCCACAGTACGGAATGACATCAGTGGATTTGAACAATCTGGGGTACACAACTCGAGCCATTCGTCCTAGCCAATGATGTTTCACAGGTTTTCTATGTGAAGTACATGTCTACCAAACCGAGAAAAAGAAAAGATAAGGAAGTGGATACATCATACGATGAGCCAAAGTGCCACATAGTTCTTTCAAGAAAAAGAGACAACGTGGGATTGGAGGGCAAGACAGGCGTGTCTGAAGATTATGAAAAGTTCCATGAAATTCCTCCCTTCAAAGTCAAGGTTGACCCAAGCACCCTGTTAAACGATGAAGATTATCCATAGTTACGGCGCAATAAGCAAAGAACACAAGCAAAGAAAAAGTGAAGACTTTCTATCAACAACTATTATGATGATGCCTTTGATGTAGAATATCACTGCAGTTACATTTGAACAAATGAAATCCCTTTGTAACAGATGAGTTTTCGTCCAAAACCCTGATACTTCTAAAGAGATTGTCTGTTTTGTACACGAAGTGCATCCAGTTTTTGTCGTAACCCTCTCAACTTTGTAGCACATGCTATGTGGGTGAAATGATGATACCATGCCAACTTTCAATATTTTCAGCGTTCAATTGAAATGCTTTCATAACCTCTAGTATTATTGAAACTAAAATTATATAAAATTTATGCAACTAAAATTATCAAAGTATTTTCTGTTCAAAACATTAAAAGAAAAAGATTTTTCATAAAATAAATAAAAAAGCAAAAAAAAAGAAAATAAATAAGTAGAAACAAAATAAAATAAATAAGTAGAAACAAAATTAACTTTAATAAATAAGTAGAAACAAAATAAACTTTAATAAAGTAAAATAAATAAACTTTAATAAAATAAATAAATAAAAAGAATTTTCATAAAATAAATAAAAAAAGAAAAAAAGAAAAGAAAATAAATAAGTAGCAACAAAATAAAAAATAAGTAGAAACAAAATAAACTTTAATAAATAAGTAGAAACAAAATAAAGTAAAATAAAGTAAAATAAATAAACTTTAATAAAATAAATAAAAATAGCAACAGTAAGTAGAAACAAAATAAAATAAATAAAGCAAAAAAGAAAACAAAAAAATATAAAAAAATGCCACCTACTAGGCCACCACGGCCTGAATACGACTAGAAACCCAACCATGGTCCAGGATTCAGGCCCGCAGAAGGCCCAGTAGGCCCACAGGCAGCATAGTGCGTGATTAGGCCCAATAAGCCTGCATTTGAGAGGAACTCGAGAGGGCAGCCATAGTGCGGCTTATAAACCACTCTGAGCCCCTCTCAACTAGCGAGGTGGGACTAAACATTTGGGCGCGGGCAGCACAAGGCCTTTGGTCCCGGTTGGTGCGACCAACTGGGACCAAAGGCCTCTGCTTCCCGCCCTTTGGGATGCTGAAATGAGACCTTTGGTCCCGGTTGGTGGCAACAACCGGAACTAAAGGGGGGCATTGGTCCCGGTTGGTGCCACCAACCGGGACCAAAGCTCTGGCTATATATACATCAGTTGTCAAAAATTTCATTCCGTTCCTCATTCTCCCCGCCGCCGATGCCGCCCTCTGCCGCGACGCCCTGCTCCTCGTCGCCGTCGCCCGTGCCCGTCTTCGCCGTCACTGTCGCCCGCGCCCATCGTTGCCGCCCGTCGCCGCCCGTGCCGCCTCGACGCCGCTCGTCGCGCGCCACCCCGTGTCATCGCCGTCACCTCCCCGCGCCGCCCCGAGCCCGCCGTCCCCATCACCGCGTGCCGCCCCGAGCCCACCGTCCTCGTCGCCGGACTCCAGCCATCGCCGCCCCCTCGAAGTGAGCCCCCCCGCCCCCCTTTCCCATGGTCCCAAGCGCCGCTCTTGCGCCCGAGTACCCCTTGCTCTGCCCCTGCTCCATGGTCGCCGCCGGCCCTGACGCATTGAAGAGCAGAAGGAGAGGAGAAGGAGAGGAGAGGAGAAGGAGTGGAGCAGCAGCAACGCGATGGCAAAATTTCAGAATTTTTGGAGTGGTTTAGAATAGGTTTTCAGGAAGTAATTTGAATCTAATTCAAATTTCATTTGAATGAAATTTGAAAAATTTGAACTATGGATCAGAAGGTTTTTGGTGAAATGGAGTGTGGGTACTGTCATGAAGTTGGAGTAATTTTCTGGTTGTAAAAGAGTTAGGAAAATTTAGAATATGTTAAATATGTCAAAAATGATTTTTTTTGGTTCATAGAAAGTTTTTGTTCATATATAGAAATTTTTTATATATGACTATGGATATATGAGCAATGATGATCCATGGATGTATGCATTGATATATATGATAAATGATGTTCATAGAATATTTACCAGTATATATGTATTTTTATTCATATATGTATTTTTCATAGCATTTTTTCCATTTATATATGTATGTGGCTATAGATGGATATATATGAGAAATGATGATCCATGGATGTATGCATTTTTTCCAATGATGATCCATAGATGGATGTATGTATGTATAGATGTATGTGTGTGGATACATGAGGGGGGTCAATATACCCCCTCTCCGATAGCATTTCCTTCTTCATATGTTGAGTTAGTTGATTTAGGTTAGTGCATTTTAGGTTAGTTGATTTATAGTGCATTTTAGGTTAGTTGTTGTTAGTGCATTTTAGGTTAGTAAATTTTAGGTTAATCTATTTCTTCTTCTTCGAGCGTTGCTCAACCCCTTCTTGCTCGACCAACTCTCCGAGGATCGCCGAGCGGTCGAGGGTCGGGAACTAGGGTCAAGGGTCGAGGGGTCGAGGGTTCGAGGTTCGAGGGTCGAGGGTTTGAGGGTCGAGGGTTCGAGGGTTCGAGGGTCAAGGGTTCGAGGGTTCTAGGGTTGTTGAGGGTCGAGGGTTCGAGGGTTCTAGGGTCGATGGTTCGAGGGTCGTCGAGGGGCCAAGTGTTCGAGGGTCGAGAGTCGTCAAGGGGTCGAGGATCTGGGAGGGGTCGAGAGGTTGCCTAGTGTCAAAATATTGAAGAAATCCATGGCTTCATCATTAGCCGGAAGTAACTGGGGCATGATGGTACGAAGTTCTCCAAAGTTATTCTGGAACGGAGTCCCGGATAGGATAATCTGCCTTTTGGTACAAATTTCAGCAAAGGCCTTCCAAATAGCGATATTCGGAAGGCTCTTGCTATACTTTGTACCAAAAAGCGAAATATCCTATCTAGGATCCCATTCCAGAATAACTTTGGAGAGCTTCGTACCATCATGCATGTTACTTTCGCCTAATGACGAAGACATGGTTTTGCTGAATCCTTTGACACTAGGCAAACGTGACATGAGGGAGTCGAGGGTCGGGAACTAGGGTAGAGGGTTGTGGATCGCCGAGCGGTCGAGGGTCGTGAACTAGCTAGGGTCGATATACCCCCTCTCCGATAACTTCGACGTGAGTGGGGGTCGATATATATACCCTCTCCACGATAACATTTTTTCTATGTATATGTCGTCGTTGTCGCTATACCCCCTCCCCGTTAACTTCGATATATCCATCTGTCATGTTTGTATATTAATTGCCATGTCGTAATATTTGCAGAAACTATGGATCATCAAAGAGACTTTGATCAAGAAGAGATATTGGGGGACATAATCCGCGACGGAGGTGATGTAGTCTTGTCGTTTCTCAACGACATTGAAGAAGGTCTGCAAGGAGAGGAAGCAGGCTGCGGTGATCAAACAATGGAGGAGGGTCATGATCGTGATGGTGGCTCTGGCAACCGTGATGACGTCTCCGATGACCGAACGGAGTCGGGATCAGGTGGCTACCTCAAAGCCCGGCCGTTGTAGGACAAGGCTGAGCAGGGCCTGATTGCTAAAGCGGTCGAACCAGAGACATTGCACTGGCCAGACCGTTGTAGGACTTGGTTCTTCGAGGCTGGTGGAAAATTGGACCCTGAAACAGGGAAGTGCTACTGGACGGACGAGCAACATGCAACACCCGTCACGAAGCTTCAAAAAGCAATCAACGAAGTGCGGGAAGGGAAGTTCATTCCCGACAGAGAGAACGACGAGCTCACAAGGGCCCTCGGGAATCCTAAGCACCCTGGACGAACACGAGGCATGCCAGGCTCTGTTGCATGGAAGGTTGGGTTTCCCGACACAGGCGGTTACAAAATCCAAGAGAGGAGGAGGAAAGTGGAGCAGAGCGAACTGCAGGAGCTTAAGGCAAGGGTAAGAAATCTAGAGGAACGAGATGTTAAGAACCAGCAGCTGCGAGATCCTGCCCAAGATGCTACCCCAGAAGCTACCCCACCATCTCAGCGAAGAAGCAGTGTGGCTTTCACCGAGCTCGTTCAGCAGCCTGACTTGACGGGTCCTAGCTACCCTGTGGATTTTTCACGGATTCACACCAGTGCCACCTTATGACGCAATGGGATCAGCTCAAATTCAAGGCGGTTGTCGGCTCTGTGTTCCCTCCTTCACCCGGAGCAACTTTTCACTGCCGTCCGATTCCAGAAGGCTATGTTGTTGTGATGGTGGACGAAATAACGGAGGGATTTGAGGAGCTCCAGCTTGACCACCATACAGGTGATGGGGAGACTCAGCTGGGTCTTGCTATGCATACTCCGTGTCTATGGGGGAAGGAGCACATCAAGCTTCTGAACTTCACGGCTCCTGCTAGTCAGCTGGGCACTCCGCCTCCTCCTCCTCCTCCTCCTCCTCCTCCTCCGGCGAGTGATCAGGGCACTCCGCCTCCTGCTCCGGCGCGTGAGGGCGCAGTACTCCGCCTCCTTCTCAGCCTGCTCCGGCGCGTCCGAGCAGCCCGCCTCCTCCTTCGCCCCCTCGTAAGCGACGGCGGAACACAGACGCCGCCGCTCCGGCTGCTCCGGCGCGTCGTAGTAGTCCGCCTCCAGCTGCTCCGCCTCTTAAGCAATGAAAGAAGACACCCGTAGCCGCTCCGCCTGCTTCGGCGTCTAGCAGTACAGCCAGAGGCGGGAGGCAATACAGATACGGTCCATCATCTCTCAAGCCTCTAGAGAAGTTACCATACGAGAGGAGCGACGAGGAAAACCAAAAGATCTGTGAAGGCCAAGTGAATGACTTCTTTGAATCGGTAAAAGCTAAGAAACATCCACCTCCGGCGGAGAAGATAGATCCGGTGAAAGAGAAGCGCACTTTGGATGCCCTATAGCGACCATCACCGCCTCCGCAACAATCCAACTATGGCCGCATCATTGAAAGGACATATAAGGAAGCGGAGCGGTCGGGAAGTACTTGCACTGATCAAAGGCTAGCAGAACAAAGAAAAGGGAAACAAATTCCCCAGCTCGGCGAACAAGCGAAGCAATCGTGCCCCCCGCTCAATGTGTCTAGCGATATCGTCGCTAATCTTCCGGGGATGCTGCCCGGTACCAATCCTGGAGATTACATGACCGACGATGATGCAATAATTTTTGGAACAATGGAGGTGGACACATTAAGATTCAAGCACGGGAAGCCTCTCGTCAAGACCTGCTACTTCCTAACAACGATGATGCGAAGATTCCATGATTGGTACATGGACATCTGCAGGAAGTCTGGGAAAAATACTTTGTCCCTATCGGTTAAAGAGGAGCACGACCTCGTTGGAATTGATCTGTTGTTAGTTCCATACGAGGAGTTCTTCTAGTTTTTAATAAAAAGGCCCTCAATAAAACAATCATCACTTGCTACTGTCTGTAAGTACTACTTCTCTGTAATTAGTTAAGTCTCATATATAGCTTAGCTCTTTCATTGCATGTATATATAATTATCCTCACTATATTATGCAGATTGTAGATCGCCGAATTGAAGAAAAGACAAATAAGTGATATTGGGTTCATTAACATAAATCTCATGGATGAATGGAGTGTTAAACATGATGCCAGACAAACCGAGGCCAACTTGCTCGCATCGTTACTTCGAAATCAAAACAAAGCTACAATACTCTTTCCTTAGGAATACAAGTGAGTGTTACTGTCTTGTGCATATTTAGTTTCTCTTATTACTTGAGGTTATAGTAATGTAATTGATGAGTTATGCATGCATGCACAACTTCCACTTTATTCTGCTAGAGATTAAGCTTGAGCAGGGACTAGTAACCGTCATAGACTCCAAACAAAAAATCCGGAGGAGTATGCGACCATGACTAAAATGCTTGAGAAGTAAGTTCATTCTATCATTATCGCACCATATCGGCAACTTTTTCATTTCCTGATATCAAGTAATTGTTTTCTTTGTCTGACAGGGTTTGGAAAAAGTTCACCGCAAAAGCTCCGGGACTGCCGGCACAACTACGATTTGACCACCCGAAAGTAAGTACTAGCTACTAGCTAGTTCCGTGCATCTCCCATTGATTCTAGCTAGTTTCATCAATACCATTTAGCATGCTTGCTTATCAATTTGATTGACCTCTATTTCTTGTAAAGTGGTTGTGGCAGGAACCCGGGAATGATTTGTGTGGATACTACATTTGCGAGTTCATCCACCACACCACCTGTGAGCGGGGCTACTCTAAACAACAATATGAAGTGTGTAAGCAATAATATTCATAATTTTATTTTATTACCACCATTTGTGTTCAGATTCATTCATATATATGTATTGACCCCCTTCTTGAAATTAGATGTGGCAGATGCGGGATGAACTCCTTCCACAAGATCGCATATGAGCAATTCAATAGGAATTTGCCGGATTCTTTCTTGACCACGTCATCGACAAACACGGAGAATACCATGTGGAAGTTGAGTTCAGATGTTAGGGGACGTAAGAGATCTTATATTGTGTGATATATATATATATATATATATATATATATATATATATATATATATATATATATATATATATATATATATATATATATATATATATATATATATATATATATATATATATAGATAGCGTCGGATAGATATACGAAAACTTGTTGTTCGACCAATCTATCTGAGAAGGAGAGGTCGATCACTTCTCTCTGTGTATATGTTCATGACGATCTTCTGTACTTAATGGTTTCCTTCATTTGCTTACTAGCTAGCTAGCATGTCGAGTCCTCTCTATACGTAGCGTCGACCAAGCACGGAGATAAGAGAGGATACTCCTCTCTATTAGCTAGCTAACAGAATATATGAAACCCCTAAATTAACCATACAAAACCCCAAAACACCCCAAACCACCCCCCTTTCAGAAAAAAAACAAAAAACCCAGCCCCTGAACTGCTGATGCGTGGAAGTCTTTTTGGTCCCGGTTAGTGGCACCAACCGGGACAAAAGGTCCCCCTGCCTGGGCAAGCCGCTCCGGCCATGTGGAGCCTCGTCTGTCCCGGTTCTCGATCGAACCGGGACTAAAGGTATAGGGCTTTAGTTACGACCCTTTAGTCCCGGTTCAGGAACCGGGACAAATGGCCCTCACGAACCGGGACGAATGGCCCTTTTTCTACTAGTGTTTAGAAATTCACCAAAACAGATTCCTGTCTAATCTTGTTTAAAATGTCTTGTTGACGAGCTGTATTGGAGCTTTAGGATCTTCCTTGGGTGGTGCTTCGTCACGAGCCTTGGTGTAGTTGAAGCAGTTGCACGAACAGTTGGTAGAGATGTTCTTTGCCTTGGCGGACAATGAGATGACAAAGGAGAGGCCCAAAGTGTATCCAACATTGGTCGTGGTCAAGGTTGTGATTGAAGCTGGTTTTAGATAGTTACTCAAGAAATTGATCTTTCGGACGCGCCCAAAACCAGACTAAGTTCTCATTGTTTATTTCATATCCATTTCCCATTGTTGAATCCCATGTTGAACTATTTGGCATGGTTAATCTTCATCCTCAACAACTATTTGGCATGGCTAAGTTTCATCCTCAACAACCGGTTTTAGATGGTTACTCAAGAAATTCGGTTTAACAAAACATATATGGCATGGCCTAGCATTTCTTCATTGTTTTATGTTGAACTATTTTACTTTTATAAAACTTATTTTATGGAAGTGTGATCACAACTATTATATTTTATCACTTAGATTCTATGCATGCTAGTGAATATTAACATGATTTTTGCGTTATACAATTAGAACTTCTTCAATTGATAATACACATCAACTCAACATAACCATATTATTGCATAGGAAATGAGTTTCTTACTTTTTCCCATCAATAACATTTTGTTAAACTGAATTTCACTATATTGGGAAAAAAACATCCATTGATTATTTTTTTCCCACATAGATGGATTTTAGGTACATATGCATATGATAGTATGTATGTTTTTGTATCCTGAAATATCTTTGGAGCTAGGTCTAAAACGTAAGCTCAAGCAAATATCAGGGCAAGTTGCATTTTTATATATCTTAGGTGTGAATATAATTTTCTAGGTACGGTAAGGTGTCTACAAGGGGTTTATACTTGGTATTGAATCGCATCGGTCAACTCAATAGGTATCTCATGGGTGCTTGGTAAAACAACACCTTACTTATATGTATGCATGATTTTTCTGTATATATTGTGCTTCTTAGTTTGATTTGTATTCAATTTAAACCTATATATAAAAGTGATTGTATCCATATATTTCATTCTTAAGAAAGTCACATCAAAAGATAGAATCACAACTTGTATATTCTATTGTGATACTATAGGAAGTTTTGGTTCCTTCTGTACACATCAGTTAGACCCTATAACTGAAAGGGCCAAGGTGAGTACCCTCACTGCTCTACTCTAGGGTTTGCTCCTCAAATTTTGATAGGGATGTTGATACTATTAGATACTAGTTCTAATACTGTCATTATCTATGCCAATCTTGATCCTCAATTATCCTTTTCTTTATGTCAAAAGGGAAATAAAAGTGGGTCATGATGTAGTAGTTGGTGTAGCAAAAATAAGTCCTCTTATAGCGGGTAATATCATAATTTAGTATCATGTATATGATATTGCCTCTATAGTCACAATACGCTTTCCGTCCAGGTTTAAAAGGTCATCTGGTCAAAATACAGAGGCTAAGGTGAGATTAATTCCATGTACCCCAGATTATCAAACTTGGAAAGCCACCCTCTCGTGGGGCAAGAGACTCGCTCTTGTTCGCCATGTGCAATGGCCATGCCAGTGCGCATTCTACTCGCCATGACCATAAACCCTTCAATCCTCAAGAAGATCACCACGGTGCTGCGTGACTTTTTTTGGCATGGTCGTAAGGACTCCAAGGCCTGTTGCTGCCTCATTAGTTGGCCGAAGATCTCTAGACCACTGGAGCTTGGAGACATGGCTGTGCGCGATCTTCACCGCATGGGCATCATGCTTAGGGCTCGTTGGCTTTGGCTACTGGTTGCGGACCCCAATCGCCCATGGAATCATCTACAACTCCCCAGAGACGAGGAGACCAACCAGTTCTTTCGCACTTCCATGACCCGGACCTCGGGGGATGGTCGTACTTGCCGGTTCTGGTCTGACCATTGGCTCTAGGGACAGTCCGTTGCCGAGATCATGCCTACACATCTACCCCATAGTCCACGCAGGCCGAGGCGCTACAGATCGGTGTGCGATGGGATCACCGACCGATCCTGGATCTGCGATATGCATGGTTCCCTGGGACTGGCCGCCACAATCGAATACTTTGGTCTATGGTCGCGTGTTCAGCAGATCGAGCTTTCTGACGTGCCCGACAAGATCTCTTGGAACTTGACCCAGAACGAGCAATACACGAATGGCTCCACCATCACGCTCAATTGGCGGCCCATATGGAAGTGTTGGGCACCGATGAACGTCAAGTTTTTCTCTTGTTAGCCTCCCTGGACCGCTGCTGGACTGCGGAACAAAGAGCGTGCGATGGTTAATTCACGACCCTCTATCCAAGTTGCACAACCAGGAGCTTGAGACCATTGATCACCTATTTGTCCAGTCCGTCTTCTCGAAGATCACCTGGCATGAGATATTATCCTGGCGTCGCCTTGCCGGTTCTTCTGCCAAGCACCGACGCGACCTTCTTCCCGTGGTGGTCTGCCTCGCTTGCCGCTTCTCCGGCAAGTTTGGTGAAGGGCCTCAACTCTCTTATAGCCCTAACCGCATGGAGTGTCTCGAAGCATCGAAACATCGCTCTCTTCAACGACCTTCGGCGATCTACCGGCGAGCTCGTCCGCCCAATCAAGGAGGAGGCTCGGCTTTGGGCAAAAGCTAGAGGTCAAGGACTAGCACTAGTTATTCATGTAGTCTAGAATGATTGTCAACATGCTCATGCTACATTTTCAAGCGTTCAAGAATAAGCATGGGAGTCGAATAGAGATGGCACTTGGAAACTACCGTTGGTATTTCAGGTTTTGACATTGTATAGAATGAAATCATCGATAGGGCTCGCCCCGAAGAGAGGATGCTGCGAACACCGGTTCGTGTACGCCCCCTCGAGATGAAACTTGTACGTTGAGCATATGGTCCCAATCACTAATGAACGTGGTTAGTTGAGTTGCAAAGTACAGTAAGTGATGATTCAAAGCCATTGTTACACTTTCGGCAATATCGTGGGTTCGCGAAAAGGATATACATGAACAAGAGTATCAATGGCCTCAGTCCATGCCTGTTTTGTATAAAAAAAATACCTTGTTGATTTGGCTCTCGTTCCTGAGAAGAAACATGATACAATGCCCACCATCTCTAGTGTCCGGCTAAAGAAGTGGGTACACCCAGAAGTTGAATGGGTGAAAATGAATGTCGATGTTGCAATCCCACGTAATCAGGACAGGGTAGCCTTTGCGGCAATTTGTCGAGATCATACGGGGTTGTTTTTGGGCGCCTCAGCTGTAACAGTGGATGATCTGTTCGATCCAGTAACACTTGAAGCAATGGCACGCAACGAAGGTCTGTTGTTGGCACTCGAGGTCGGTGTACAAAAGGTACAGATCACCACCGATTGTTCTGCAATAGTTAAACACATTCAAGAACCTTTCCTAACTCCAAGCAAGGTTGTGGTGGAGAAATCAAGACAAAGCTCTTGATGATACCTCTCGCGGAAGTGATTCACGAGAAAGTGCATGTAACACTGAATCATATGTGCTTGCGAAAGCTGCTACACTGGATCACATTTAATATGTGCTTGCAAACCTGTTTTTGAAAGTCATGAACAATCTTCAAACTGACTTTAAAAAAAAAAAACAGGATTTGTTTTTGAATTCATGAACATTTTTGAACCCGCAATCATTTTTCGGAATTAGTGAACATTTTACGAATTTGTGAACAACGGACATTACTTAAATTGGTGAACTTTTTTTGAATCCGCAAAAAAAAAACTAATTTGTGAATAGATTTTGAAATTCTTGAGAATATGTGAACATCGATTTGAATTCACAAACTTTTTTTCATATCCATGATTTTGATTGAATTTGCAATCTTTTTCGAAATTCATGAATTTTTTCCCAAGATTCACGAACATAATTTGAATTTATTTTGAAAATTAAAAGGAAAAGAAAAAAGAAAAAAAAGGTAATTTCATAGTAGTAGTATACTAGTAGTTTTTTGTGGACTTGCAGCGAAGCGACGGGAAACTTCTGGAGGTGGTGGTGGTGAGAGCGAGGCCGAGTCAGATAGGTGGTCGGCCCACTTGGCGGCTGGGTGCCTTAAAAAGGAAGGGGTAGGATCCGGCGTGTTGGGACACCATCGCTCGCGTGTTGGAGATCGAGAGAAGGAAACCCTAGCCGCCGTCGTCCAGATCTGCTTGGGTTGGTGGAGGGTATGGCTATGGCGCTGCGCACCATGGCCGCCAAGCTGAAGCAGAAGATCCCCGCCGCTGTCCAGCGGGTTCGCGTCTCTTCTCGTGCTCCGGTTCGTTCCCCATCTCGATTTTCTCGCCCCCTTCCGAGTCTTTGATTGATGCAATCGAATCGATCGATAAAGACAACATGTTGCGTTGCGCGATTAGTCGGATCCATCCGTCTCCCTCCCCTCCCCTCCGACGGGAGTTTGTTGCATGTTCTTCTACTAGTGATGGAGGCCCTGCTGCTTAGGTTGTTGGGTTAAATAAATAAATTTTGATGATATTAGCAATCGGAATCAACGTGTGCAATCCATCATCTTTCTGTTACCAGAGACACCACAGCCCGATGTTCTTAGCTATTTTCATTGATTATTAAATTAGCAATGTAGTTTCAATTGCTGGAATTTCTGAATGTTGTTCGAGAGTCCTGATGATGTTGAGATTTCGGACAGACTGATGATAGTTGCTGCCAAACTTTAAGTTGGTGTTAAACCTTGTATATTTAGCTTGGTGTTTTGAACTGAAAATACCAAACTTTACCAATGAAATTATCCATGCCATTTTGCATTCAGCGGCCCCAGTTTTAACGATTCAAACTCTACTGCATGTAGGCACCTGCTGATGCTAACTTCGACCGCTTCGGCTTCGGCCCAGAGTTTCGGTAAGGCACTAAAAACATGCAAGATTGTCGTCTGATTGATTCCTTCATTGCGCAACACGTCCTAACATTCATTCTCATTCCTCTTTGGAAGCCGGGCACTGGACAAGATTGTAGAGAAACACAGGAAGAGGCGCAGGGACGAGGCCTTGGCCTGTGGTGCTGGCTTCAGTCTTGGAGTACTCACCTTTTTGCTTGGGGTCCATAGGCTCGGTTGAAGGGAGATGGCTCAATGGTGAATGACTGGAATATCTATCCTGCACCTCTACTACTGCACCCGCAAGTTCTACTATCTACTAGTACTCTATATATCATGCATGTTTTAACTAGCCGGTGTACTCTGTAATTCCTGGCTTGTGTGTTATGTAAGATCACTACTGTATGTACAATGGGGATCCAGGTTCTGTGGGATCTAATTTCGGTGGTTGCATGTGGGATGTAAGAGCACTCTATCGCCACTCTTATCTGTTGTTATCAGAGATCTATATTCGGCCGTGTTGTTAATCTTCTGTGGTGTTCTCACCTTCGAGTAATGAATTGTATGCGTTTTGCTCTTTGTTCTGTCTGATTGCTTTGGCTGTGAAGTGTTGCTGTGGGTGTTGCGAAGGCCTCATATCCTTGGTAGAAGTTTTGACATTCATGGCTTTGAGTATGCAGGGTATAATCACTTATTCACATGCATATTATGCCTAACTCAATGTTGTTATGCACCTGGACCGAGGAAGTAGTGATGGAGGTGGGGATATGCATGGATAGGCCCTGCTTACGTTGTTGGGTGAAGTTTGATATTAGCAATCAAAATCAACGTGTGCAATCTATGATCTTTCTGTTACTACTAGAGACAGCACCCGATGGCTTTGAATTCCTGATGGCCTTGGTAATATAATGTCAATTGTTGGAATTTCTGATTCTTCTTCTGTACTTAGAAGCAATATAATGTCAACTGTTACTAGTGATTTTGAGATTTGGGATAGATAGTCACTGCCAACGTTGTTTAAACCTTCTTTATTTAGAAGCTTCAAGTTTTGAACTGAAGGAGAACCGCCTTTCTCTCCTTGTGACCCTTCCTTGCCCCAGGCCAGGAAAACCAAGATCTCTCTTGTAGTCGTCGATGGCAGGCCAGGCTCTCTTGTCCCTCGCGGGCTAGTTTAGGGCGTAGCCGGAATAGTTTCAAAGTGTGCTGGTTCTCTGGCGCCTGACGGACAAAACGGAGATGGGCCACATGCATTGGCGGCAGATCGAGGGCTGGCGTGCCGAATCCTTTCCGCTGGCGGCTGCTCCTCTTGTCGGGTCAGGTTGCATGGGTTCGGGCCTTGTGCTGAGATTTGTTTAAATCGGATGCGGTCGTTCCTTCTAGATTGGTGGGCGTCTCAATGGCGCTTCTGCCTCTTGCTCTCCTGGTTCAAGGGACTACCGCCAAGGAGAAATCCTTTGCCTGGATCTGTCGGAACAGATGATGCGGCGACGTCTACAAACGCCGCTAACCTCATTGGAGGGCATCATCACGGTGGCGGTCCCGTCGAGCTCCAATGGAAACAACAAGTTTGGCTTGCCGGACCAGACAGTGGCGGCGTGTGGCATCGTCTATCTTCTTGGAGGCACTGTTTTGGAGCTTATATCCGCCAGGGAGATCGCGGAGGTGTGGTGGCGTTGGATCACCGCGCATACTCGCCGGGAAGGGTCGTTGGCTTCCGGGGAAACCATGGATCTAGCCATCTAGGTATCCCGGAACGGATGATGGTGGCGTATGGCGTCACACACCCCCCATTTCTGTAGCAAGTGATGGCTGGAGGGCTCCAGAGGTGAAGCACGTCATATCTACCGCGTCGACGACGATGGTTCTTGGCGGCATGGTGTAGCCGAGTCTCGGCGGCAGATGTGTCTTGATGGACGAGCATAGGGCGGTGGCACTGTCTGGCGCAGTGGTGGCATCGAGGTCAGAATGATCTGGCAAGGTGAATGCGTTAATCGCTCCTGAAGGTGGGAGGGTGGAAGATGGCGGCGGCTAATTCTAGAGTGTGTGCATGCGGTGCGCACAGAGGGTCTGCTAGAGAGGTTGTTGCTCTTGGCTTGTCGGCGGGCAGCCTGGTGAGGCCACCGGATTAAATGGTGTGTGTTGATATGAGGTCAGGGCATCATTAAACTTGTAGGTGTAGCAACATTGGTTGCCACACAGGTGCCAAACTTTACCGGGTCGTGTTGAATAATATAATAAAAATGGATATGTGCTTTGCTTGATGCAGAGGCCGGGGTGCTCCTTTTTCTTGAAAAAATATCGAACTGAAGATGCCAAACTTTACCATTGAATAGCACTCATCCAAACAGGACGCAATACTTGTTCTTGTAATCATGATGTACCATCTCTCTTTTACCAGAGACAACAGATAAATGCAATATAATATACTCCCTCCATCCCAAAAAAGATGACCCAACTTTGTATAATACAAAGTTGAGTCATCTATTTTGGGACGGAGGGAGTATGTTTTTAGACGAAACTGTCAATGCAGTTTAAGTTGCTTGGTTGTTAATTTTGTACCAAACTTTAGCCTGAATTAGCTGGCATTCCATATTTTAACGATTCAGAGTCAACTACATACATGTAGGCACCAGCTGATGCTGAACTCGAGAGCTTGGGCCCAGAGTTTCGGCAAGCCACTAAACACGCAAGATCGTCGTCTTATTGATTCAAGTCATTGGTGGCACATCCCAACATGCATTCTCTTGATCCGTCTTCCGTGACAGACACGCCATTAACATATATCCATCTACATGTAGGGAAGAAGTCGGCTTGTGGCGAGTGATTTCATTTCGTAAGATCCACCATTAGACGTTGGTATAGCGTCCGGTGCCGACGATCACGAGTGCGTCCCTGACGAGCGTGCCCGGCTCGTCACGCGCGGTGACCAACTGGCCGACGTGGGCACGCCGGTGAGGACGAAGGAGAGCGGCCGGCTGACGCCGGTGCGCGCCACCACGCCCACATCCAGCTCTGGCTGCGGGCTTCAACAGCACATCATCCAGCTGATCGAGGCCGGAATTCTCGTCGCCATCGTTGGCGGTGGCGACTGGACAGGCAGAGGCGGCGCTCGAGGGTGGGGTCTGGGACGCCGGGGATGGCGAGGATCTTGGAAACGAGGCAATTAATGTGCTGGCGGGGAGCTCGGGTCGGCGGCGTCAAAGGCGCTAATGTCGCCGATCGGGATGAACGGAGTGCCCGGTTGTAGGGCTGATTACGTTACAGTTCATTGTCATGTAGGGCTGATTACGTTAACGAATCAAACTGACCTCGCGACCCGGCCCAGAGTTTCGGTAGGACCTCCTCATCGAACATGAAACCATTACCATTGAACGAAACAGATCAGGCAACACCCCGGACACATCATCAAACTCCAGATCTGGCATCCCCATATGATTAAGACGCCGAAGAAGAAATACATACCTATCATCCATCAACCACGAACCTAGCACACGATCCACCATCTTCCAGATGCCGTTGATGCATACCACAATCTACATCCACTCCTGGACTACCTCCCAAGCTCCGCACCAGCGTTGGAGCCAATGGCAGAGCCCGAGGATACATGTCCACCACGAGGATGCCACGACTGCTGCATAATCCTTGCTTGAATAGACTAATTTTCAAATTCATCCCCAATCATAGGACCGATCACCTCGTTGAAGAAGTAAAATCTAAAGAAACTTTATTCGACACCGCCATCACCACCGCCGAAGCAAAGACGATAAACAACCTAAAATCCTAAATTACGTGACACCGACGATCAACACCGGCGATAAACAACCTAAAACGATCAACACCGATGATCGAAGTCGTCGGACCAGGGGAGCCGCCAGAGGCCAGCGGTGGAGGCGAGTCCCTGGCGGCGGAAGGCGAGATCGCCTTTTCTTCTTATGGAGGATGAAAGAAAAGCGATATTTCTTTTTGTTGAGAATTGAAGGAATTTACAAGTTCTCACTTGATAGAAAAAATGAGGCACTACGGTTAGAGATGACCAAATGTACATTTTTAAAAATCCACTAGGTGAATGCCCTTGCGTTGCTACGGGACATCTAAGATACATACAGTGATCAATAACCAAAAGGTTATTAATTCTACTTCACAAACTTTGACAATGCATGCACATTTTAATTTTTGATCAAAAAACAGAGGTCACAAACTCCTATAACAGCGGATAAAATACAAGAAGTCAGTCTAACTGAAAATACCACGTCTACCTTAAAACGTCTATAATATCAATTAAGAAGTCGGCTACAAAACTTACTAACAGGTGGAAAAGGGGCAGCTAGTATCTCTCCAACAAACAAAATCATACTATACAAAATAGAATGCCTGCAGTCAATAAAACAGTAGTAGGACATCAGAACAAAAAAAATACATAGGGAAAATGAAACATGTCGTTAGGAAGATTACATTAATCCTATCAATGTTAACCACGATACTGAAGATGGGCCATAATGGCCACATGACCATCTGCATTGTACTGTACTGATAACTGAACTGCACAATGTCTTCATTGCTATCATTATAGATTAACATAATTAATTGTTTCAGCACAAAGGTTCCATAATGTCAGGGTAAGTTCAAGAATCCTCACACTCACTTAATAGACAATGTAATAGCCTGTTGAAAACTACGCAGGAAAAGCATGGTTCCGTCAGTCCAGTCTTACCACAAAAATGAAAAGACCATATCATGTCTGGTGCAGCACCCTATTCATCGGTAGAGAATCCTTCGATTTATTTACTTCAAGCTTCTTCAGAAAGAAGTGATATGTATTACTCCCTCTGTAAACTAATATAAGAGTGTTTAGATAACTAAAATAGTAATCTAAACGTTCTTATATTAGTTTACGGAGGGAGTAGCATACTTTATTAGAACAATTCAATCTGCAAATTAGCAAACATGGACATTCCAGTGCATAGTAGTACGAAAAAAAGTGAAAAGCAAGTGAACTGTGACACCATGTAACAGCTGAATCAACAAGGACAGGTTAGAATGCGAACATATTGGAGATGAGAATTCCATTAACCTCTTGTTGGACTCATCAAATCAGATCACTGGCGGCCATTCCAGTAGCGAGGCTTCCCCACGGCAAGGCATCTTTCTGGCTATTGTAGCTCTGGAGGAATAGGCCATCAGTATATAATCTACCAGGACCTAAGGCTTCTCCACCCGGCCACGGCCGCAGCCGCGTCCACATCGCCGTAGATGCTCTGCCATATCCGCCTGAACGAGCGCAGGCTCTTCATCATCAACCTCCTGTTTAGCCATGATGCCACGGTGGCCAGCAGGCGGCTTGAAGCCACAAACGACATGCTCGAGCACACATCGCGATGTTGGGGGCCACACCCGACAGCAACACCATGCAGCGCGTCATGGCGGCGTTCATGGAGGCGTTGGCGCGATGCATATCAGGCGGTCTCGCTTGAAGTTGCATTTTTGTTTCACTCAGAAAACTTCTCCGTTTTTAGATGGTGTAGCTGGCAAATCTTCAAATTCCCCAAGAAAGAAATCAAGAGCAGATCATGAAGTTAATATGCAGAGCTTCCAGAAATCACACATTCACCTACATCCAAAATGAAGCCTCCACCTGCAAATCACATGCCTAGTTCGAAAATGGATGTATCGAGATAGATACATCCATTTTTCATCTTGTCTGAGATCTCAATGTAATAGGCACGGGAAGAGAGGCTGGCGATCTAGTGGAGACCTCGCAGACGCAGAGTCACAGTACTGGCGCTCGTGGAACACCTGGCTGCTTATGATTGCTCCTCTTGATCGCCTTTCATGATAATGAACTAACATCAGTAACTAAGCTGTCGTTCTGTGAGCACACAAGAACCACAAACCATTTTCAGTAATCTTAGTAAGCCACCTAAGTGCGGTGTGAGCACGGCACTTTAATATCCCTCCGCCTAATATATACAACCAGTGTTTACTCCATCACACAGTCCTTATGTTCCAGCTTCTAATCTACAAATTGTACATCGGATGTAGCATTATCCACGACTTTGGTGTTCCTTTAGTAGCTGTAAACATCTAAAATCCACGACTTTGGTGTTCCTTTAGTAGCTGTAAACATCTAAAAGGTTAGATGCCAATACCTACAGGAACTTAAGCCAGGGATCAGAAATCTAAGTTCAGTAGCAACCCACAGGGCCTGGAGGAAAGTTTTCGATTATACCTGATGTGCTGGCGATATTTTAAGTCTCACACAGTCATTATTCTGTTTCAACGGGTGCCCTGGTTCTTATCAGTGGCAGGTCCTAGCACTGTAATCACCTGCGGCATGGTCATTCCTCCAGAAACAATTATTTCCGTAGAGAGCTAATAGCAGAAATTTAAGATTAGAAATTTAGGTGATATAGTAAGAATGCTATAAAAAGAATAACAAACTCAATGAACGCAAAGAGGCATGCCCTCAAAATAAGCTTATGCTGGATTGAGATGTTACAAATAAACTACCAGCAAGAGGATAACATGATATCTCAGTGACTTCTGGTAGAGAACCTAACAACAACAGCATATAGTATTCGAAGTGTTCACAGGATTTAGCAGTTGAAGGAACTGCTATAAAAGACATCAAATTATCAGACTAATGTGTGATGGCCCCATAAACTTTAAGAAGCTCTGGCTGGCCTTTTCAGTGCTTGCACAACAAATTTATGTAAGAGAGACTGATTTAAACCACCAGCCAGGATAAGATGACTAATAAGATGAACCCAGCCATGCTACATTAGGCTTAATCTTCAATTATGTTTGGTGAATCTTAACACTTTTGAGATTTAACGAGATGTCACAAATTACAACTAATGGATAACACTTTCCTGAAAGTTAACTATTTCATGAATGAGGTAACACAGAAAAAGAGCACACAAAAGTATGGTATGAATCTTTGTGTGTCTAATGAAATTATCAAATCAAATTTCTCAAAAGCATATAAATGAGTAAATTATATAGAATGAAGCATTCAAATGTGGTTGATGCCATAAATATCTGTAGAAAGCGATGTGCATAAACAAGTACCTGAAGAATCATGCTCGATGTTATAAATCCAAATGCGTATTCACCAGCACGGGGATGGCTAATTATTGCCACTTCTTTAAATGCTGCTGTACTTTGATCTGTCAAATGGATAAAATACATTATAAGAATTCTTTTCTGGTTGGACAGAAGGAACTACAAGTTGGAACATAAAGATTTTCAATTCCAAGTTTGTAGATGAGTAAACGTGATGCATAGAAAAATATGTTGACCTGTTGTCGCATGATTCATATGGTCTTCATGTGGATTATCCTATTAACTTCATAAGCTCATGTAACTTAAAGAAAAGTGGCCAATAAACGTGTTTCTTTGTGAAAGTACTGGTACTATGGAGATGGGAACCGTCCATGCTGGAGATTTCCTTGTTCGTTGCTACTTATTTTAGCATATAAACTTGCAAAATCGGAAGTTGATTACTTATAAGCAGAGGCGTTTCTGTTCAACTCTTGGGATGAAAACTACTGCTGTTAAAGCAGCTCAGGGGGCAGTTCAGTGCTCCTCTGAAGCTTTCTTTTCATCTTGAGGCTGATATTTCTGATTCTCTGAACGAGTGCTTCATTTACAGCTTCTGAGCTACAACATCGATGTCCTGGGTTGTCAACTGGCCTTGGTTAAAGTTTACACTTTGCAGGATAGAAAAAAAAAGAGAATGCTAAGCATAACTCTGTCATAGCTATAATTAGGAACAATGCATACTGTAAGCCTGTAACAATTCTGTTCTTCTTGTCCTGAAAGGATCTTACACATTTCCCTATTGCTTTTTGCGGACGATGTAGTTTGGCTTTTAGTTTTTTTTTTTTTTGAACTATCTTCCTAGCGTTTTTTATCTCTCGCTCTTTATCTCCCTCTTAATTTCCCTCTCACTTCCATGAGCATACCTACATTATGTTGTTTAGGCAGAAATAGAGCAGGCAATCGCAGGCATATACCTCTTACTCCCTGGAAGTAGTAAATCTTGCCTTCATCAATTACAGGGAGGAGCTTCCAACTGGACTTTAAAGACCATTTGTATTGTAATCTATCAATATCTTGAGAGAATATATTATTAGCATGTGCGTCATAGGACGACTGGAACTTACAACAACACAGAGTGAAACAAATATCATGTGCATCTCTAGGAAGGAGAGAAAAAATGCCTAACTCGTGTGATTGCTTTACTTAGACGAACATGGTAACACGGAACCTATCTCGTTAATGGTTACACTGCAAAATAATCATTTGGGTTTGGGCAGCGATAGACTGTTACCTAAATAATTGTATAATAATGACCGCACTCTCTGGCTAAAGAATGAAAATGCGTGGAGAACTGAAAAGATAAATCTTAAATGTCTATTATGGAAACATGGACGTCAAAGTTGATAATTCCTGACCCCGCAAAAAAATTGACAATTCCTGAAATCGATGATACTCCCCATCCATAGCAATGTTTCGACCCAGCAGGCAGAGCAACAAACAATTAAAAAGTGTGGGTGACCTTGAAAAAATATACCAGATGTAAACCAAACTAGAAGTGAAAAGCACGCCAAACAAATGATGCGGCGATTCCTACAGCCAAAACTATCGACCTCTTGAAATAAGTAGGCACTAAAGGGGAAAGAAAGGAAAAGACATGTACCTGAGGGATATGAGTGCGGAGCTAAGTATTTAGTAAACCTACAATCTAGTTCTATATTCCCTGGATCATGTGGTTTCCCAAGTCAAAAAGCTAGAATAGAAGGTGTGTTTGGGAACTTTGGGTTATTACTCCTTGTCTAATTAGACAGCTAAAACATGACGTCAGGTTATAACCAATGGCAAGTTCAGACCATATGACCACCTCCGTAGAGCATGTTCTTCTTCAGTAGAAATGGGGCTATCTAAGGCAGCATAAATCAATAGGTAGAAGTGTATTTTTTAAGACAATCTAATTTCTAAATAAATATTAGGGCACTGGAAAACGGATATATATACCTTTGTATTTCGCTAGTAGCACAATGTGATTATTAGTCGACCTCCCGATGATGATCAATATGTGCCAACAGTTTTGGTCAACCTTTCTAATCAATATAAATGTTCAAATCTGTTAGATTAAGATCATCCTTTCCCATCAATTAATATAGAATTGTAACTCCGTTGCTTATAGCAGAATACTTGCTGAGATAAAGAATGTGTTTCATGCAATCTGTATAAAGTAAGACACACAAACTAAAATTACAGAAGGGGTCATGAGAAACATGTGCATTAGTATTTAAGAGACCCCTTGCATACGACATGATTCAGAAAAGTACAGTGTGGGATGCATTATAATTTTAAGGTTGAGGTTGTTTTCCTGAGATAGAATCAAGAAATTGAGATATCCTCAGCACAAGCAGGAGAGAAAAAATCAAGGAGCCTACGATGACGACTTGAACTCGTACCTGCTGATGGTCCACAGCCTCCGTTGTCCACCCACCCGCGGACGTCACCAGTTGTGCCCTTGCCCAAGCCATGCTAGGGTATGCTACCGCCATGCATTATATACAATCCAAGGGTGGAAAAAAGGCCTTTGGTCGCGGTTCGCGACTGCCATTAGTCGCGGTTGCGCAACCGCGACCAAATAAGCGCGACTAAAGCCCCCCACCTTTAGTCGCGGCTGCTTAAGAACCGCGACTAACGGCCCGTCCACGTGGGCGCCAGGCGGCCGTCGGGGCGGAGGACCTTTAGTCGCGGTTCTTCTGGCCAACCGCGACTAAAGGCCGCCGCCGGTTTAGGGTTTTAGCCCCCCCCCCTAAACCTGTTTTCTGTTTAATTTGTATTGTTTTATTTCTTTTGTGCTTTATTTTAATTTTGAAGGAGTTTCATATATTCTACGGTACTACATACATGCATATGAATGTACAATTTCAAATAAATTTGAAATTAGAACCAAAAAGAATTCAAGTGGAATATACAATATATATTCAATATCATCGGATGACCATATACAATTTTGAACAAGTTTCCATACATGATTTAATCCATATAAAGTTCTACGTCCTCGTAATAGTGTTCTCCTTTAGGATGGAGGACTTCCCTGCTGAACCATCTAGCTAGTTCCTCTTGAAGTGGTCGGAAGCGAGCTTCGGACTAAGCATCCACGGAGGTTATTCCTCTGAGCATTGGTATCACTCGGAACCCGCTCAGAGGTGTATCTCCGGATCATCTCACAGACATAGTATCCACATAGATTGGTCAACGGTGGCTGAATATCCCCAGCATTCTTAGGCTTTACCATTTTGAATTCTAGCTCTTTTTGAATTCACCGACCTTTGTATCTACGAACCGTCTCCAAACCCTACGAGGCAAAGAAAATTAAATGAACAAGAGAGTTATTAGTTACTTGATATTAGGAAATGAGCGAAATAGGCCGATCGATATAGGCGCAAATGAATGAAAATAATTACTTCTGCAGCATTCTTCTCATGTCGCCCCAAAGCTTTGGATCCATATTCAGAGAGTCGTGGGCGAGACATTCTGAGGTGTTAACTTTAATTACTAGCAGAATCCAGTGGAACCTGCGGACACGATACATGCACAGTCGTCATGCATAACTCATCGATTAGCCGCCACATACCATGCATGGAGTAAACAAAAGAGAATGTGCTCAAGACAGAAACACTCACCCAAAATGGTAAGGAAATAGAATATCACTTTTGAGTTCCTGCTTTGTAAGAAACTACCACAGGTCTGCCTCCACGTCGGCGGGGTGACGCTCCAACACATGTCCATTAACGATGTGTGGGTCAATGAACCCAACATCATGGATGTTCTTTACTCTGCATTCCTTAATCTTCATTCTGCATGTATAATAGCGGACACAACAATATAGTTAGGACATATATATAGTGCAGGCAATATGAGCGAGATGGGGTAGAAATTAATAAATCACTTACGAGCGTAGCAACCGATGATAGATTTGTCGAGCTCGCGCAGATTGAAAAGCTGGAACAATTCACTCAATGCAATTTGTACATAGTAATGTTTGAAGTGATGCTCATGTCTAACTTCCGCATAAATATATTCTTTGGCGTTTTTATTTTTATGTAACCCTTGTACCAATTCAGCAGACCTTTCATTTGGTCGGGTAGATCCTTTTCTCTCGCAGGCTCGACGAGAGGCCCATTCTTGACATATGTAATTACTACCTCCTTCACTGGCGCCTCATCAAGGCCTAACAGTTCACGAAGAGTAATACCTAAGTTGGCGCTTGTTCTCGCACTCGTTATAGTCAATCCTGTGTTGCCGCAGCTTGTATGATCTCGGGTCATCCGGACAGAAGGCTTCCACTATAAGCGGGGCAACCGATTGTTTACTTTGTTCCCGAGCTGGGCAACTTGTTTCCGCTTTTTTACTTTCGGCCTTCTCCGCTCTTTGTTCTCCTTGAACATGAGTGCCTGCCTCAAGTTCACGTGCATAGTCGTTAGGCAGATTCTTGGCGGCTTGGGACGGTGTGCTCAAAATGACTTAGCCCACTTCTTTTGCTTATCGAAAATACTGGCTTGGGCTCGGGCTCTCTTTTCTTCTTGCAGTCCGCCTTCCATTTCTCCAAATCAGCAGCAGCGGCGCGTCGACTTCCTCGGCACTACGTTCCCAAGGCCTTGTGGGGAGAGGCTTCAGTGATGGCTCCGGTACCTTTGTGGTCTTAGGTACATAAGGGTCCGCGTTAATAATCCAGGACTGCTTCTGCCTCTTTGCCGTAGGTGGATTGGGGGGCGGCGTCTGATCACCCGCCGGACGAGGACTGGGGGGCGGCGGATGATCACCCGCCGGACGTTGTGGACTGGGGGGCGGCGTCGGCTCACGTGACGGAGGTGTAGGTGAACCGCCACCACCACCACCACCACCACCACCGCCACCGCCACCACCACCACCGTAGGGGGGTGGACTTGTTGTCCTTGGCGCCTCGCCTGGAAACTTGATAAACTTCTTTTGCCATAGAATGAAATGGCGCTTGACATCTCAAGTCTTTTCTCCCCTTGGTGTAGCAATGTCAATCTCCAGGTCCTCAAACCCTTGGACTATGTCCTCCACCGTGACACGAGCATAGCCATCTTGAATGGGGTTGTTGTGGTGGAGTGCTCCAGGTAAACATGGTAAAGCACTGCCGATGGCTACCTTCATGGACATGTTCCCGATAGGATAATACAGATGACATTCTTTCATCTCCTTTATATCGTCCACGGGGTAGCGAGGAGGCTCCGGTGCAGTAATTTCGATCGTCGGTGCATCTGCACCAGCCGGTGGGGCCTCCGTGGAAGCCACGCTGCTTCTCCGCTGCTGGCTTCCGAGATCCGCTGGATGATCTTCATGCTGCACCCGAGCTGCATCTCTTTCGGCTAGTAGTACACTCATGGTTTTCTTCATCACATCCATTTCCGATGCCAACCGCGCCACAACATCTGCTTCCCGATCCATCTTTCTCTTACGGCTTCAGAACGTCGGGTCATCGTTCGGGGAACCCTATTTTCCACGGAATGTGCCCCATGCCTCGTACACGTCCTCCGTGTTCAGGATTCGAGGGCTTTTGTCAGCCGCGTCGTTCTCTCTGTTGAACTTGATCTTCCCTGTTGAGCATCCTTCATTGCGTCAATAAGGGCTTGGGTGGGTTTAATTAATTTGCCCGGTAAACACACTCCCCTGTCTCCGGGTTCAGCGTTCCCCATGCCCGTACCACCAGCTTTTGGCCCTTGGGTCCCATCCTCCGTACTGGACGGATTCCTCGCGCCTCATCTCGTTCTCCATCTTCTCCAACCTAGGCACCCAAATGCGATACCCTCCTGGCCCCATAACATGATTGTACTCCTTCTTAGCCGCATTTTCCTTATTTTTTCGATATTTGAATGAACTGCTCCGATTTCTTTTGCTTCACAAATTCTGGCCAATCATGTTTCAGTTTCTCATATTGTCCTTTGAAATCCGAGTCTTGTTCTGCTTGACAAAGTCACGGGCTAGATTTTGCTTGAATTTCCGAATCGTCGGCCATCTTATGAAGAGCGAACTGTTTGACTAGCCTCCTCCTCTCCTTGTTTTCCTCAATCTTGTTACCCTCCTCATCGAATTTGTTGTATTCCGGAGGTAGAACGAAATGTTCCATAAGCTTCTTGAAGCAATCTTTTTGTTCTCTTATCGACAAAAGTGAAACCATCAATTCGTGCCTTCTTTGGCTCATTCCACTCCTGGGCGGTGATCGAGACGTTGTCTCTAACAATGGCTCCGCATTGGCTGACAAACTTGGTGGCGTTCTTGCGGGGCTCCAGCGGCCTGCGGTTGCCTTGTCGACAACCTCGATGGTGCATGTTTCTCCTTGTTTCATCGTCTTGGTTGCGCCACGCTTTGACGACGTACTCGATTGTTTCGACGATCCGGCCGAGGGCTAAAATAAGAAAGAGAGTCGCGCGCGTTAGTACACACATATTTATTCAAATCAGTTTGTATCACCAGAGGCTCAATGTATATATATACCTCGGCGCGGAGGTGGTTGCTACTTCCATTTGAAGATCGCTGCGTTTATCGGCGTTTCTTGACATCATCTTCTTGTGGCGCCCTTCATCTTCACCATCAAGGTTTAGATAAGAAGAGATATCATCTTCTTCTTCTCCGGTCGGCACATATTGAATATCGCCGTTTATGATGCGAACATATGTGCTTCACCGTCCGGATCATAGTTGTCCATAATCGGGTCAACTCTATCGTCCGCCATTATGTCAGTCCTGAAAACATGTAGTAAAAACAAATTAATTAAGTGAAGAAGGGGCGGTGGCGGTGGCGGTGGCGAAAGGCGGTGGCAAAAGGAGGCGAGGAAGGGTGGGAGAGGGTGTCGCGGTAGAGCGCGAGGCGGGCGGCAGACAGCGGCGTCACGGAGAGGGAGGCGAGACAACACACACGGAGAGGGAGGCGAGGACAACAGACAACCACGTCTTCACGAATGTCATTTTGTGAAGAAACTTTGCAAGCAATTAAACATTTGTCAACCATGTCTTCACGCGAGATGGAAGGATCACTCACATGAAGACAATACAGTAATGGGTCGACCCAGTAGCAGTACTAAAACGGGAGAAAAAGGAACTAAATGAGGCGCTTCCTAATTTAGGATGAAAGCCCGGAGTTGTTTTTATTTCTTCGTTTTTTTGTTTCTTTTTTGTGATTTGTTTGGTTTTTTCTTTCTTCTTCGGTTTTTTGGTATTCTTTTTTGTTGCTATATCTTGTTTTTTCGTTTTTCTTTTGGTTTCTCTTTGTTTCTTTCATGGTTTTTATCCATTTTCCTTTTTCAAATTTTCCTTCTTTTTCCTTTGGTTTTTGTCTACTTCTTAGTTTTCAGCGAGTTTTGTTTTTCTTTGTTTCTTTGTCGGTATTCATAGTTTTCTATTTTTTGCGTTTGTTTCTTTGCTTTTATTTTTCATTTTCATTTTTCCTTTAGTTTCCTTTTTGGATTTCATTGTTTTTCATTTTCCTCTTTCTTTATTTTGGTTTTCATTCTACATTTTTTTGTATCAAGAATATTTTTAAATACCGTTATACATTTTCATATATGAGTTTAACATTTTTAATACATGATCAAAAAATCAAGGAGGAGGGGGCAGGAGCTTGGGAGGCCGATCTTGGAGTTGTTCCTGGCGAGGAGGCAGGCAGGTCAGGGCAGCGTGACGAATCGCCCGGCGAGGGAAGACCGGGGCCAAGGGGGCGACAGGCGATTCTCTCAGGCGTGGAGGTCGAGGAACGAGGCGGAGGTCGGCGGCATGCCAAGGGAGGATCGGGAAGGTGGGTGGTCACATGGATGAGGGCCGACGGCGGGGTGGAGAGGGAGGGGAGGAGGAGGTCGGAGGTGGGCGGCTAGGGCTGGGGCGAGGGCGGAAACCCTAGGCGTCGGGCGAGGGGTTCTGGGCGAGGCGACGGCGGGCGCCGCGGCGAGGCGACGGCGAGGCGTCGTCGAGGCGAGGGCGACGGCGGGCGGCGAGGGCGCGGCAGAGACGAACAGGCGAGAAACGGCGGCGTCGAGGGCTTGTATTTATAGCCCCCCTTTAGTCGCGGTTGGCGACGAGACCATGACTAAAGGTGCCCTTTAGTCGCTGGTCGCCTGCCCAACCGCGACTAAAGGGTTTTAATGGGTTTTTATGTTCCGCCCCCACCTTTAGTCGCGGTTGGGAAGGCGACCATGACTAAAACCCACCTTTAGTCGCGGTTGGTCTGCCAACCGCGACTAAAGGCCGCCGCATGAGTTAGGGTTTTAGCCCCCCAAACCTGTTTTCTGTTTAATTTGTATTGTTTTCTTTTTAATTTGTATTGTTTTCTGTTTAATTTGTATTGTTTTATTTCTTTTGTGCTTTATTTTAATTTTGAAGGAGTTTCACATATTCTACGGTACTACATACATGCATATGAATGTACAATTTCAAACACAAATAATATGTCAAAATAAAACTAATTCAATTCAATATGTTAAAATACAAATAATATATCAAAAATTCAGAAAAATAGAACTAATTCATTTCAAAATTCTAAAAATACAAATAATATATCAAAAAATTCAGAGAAGTTCTTCCCGGCCGCCTCTGTCTTCCCACAAGTTCTTCCCGGCCAGTCTTCCCGCCAGTTCTTTCCCGCCTATGTCTTCCCGCCATTTCTTCACGCCTCTATCTTGGCGTGTCGATGCTCCTTTTATAGGCACGGCGCCGCTTCTGCTTTGTCTTGTTCCTCCGGCAGGCGTCGTCGCTACCCACGCGTCTGTCTAACCTTTAGTCCCGTTGCACCAACTAGCGGGACTAAAGGTTAGATGACCAACTCTGATTCCTCTTCTTCCGCCATTTCTTCCCTGTCTTCCGCCTCTTTCTTCCCGCCACTTTCTTCCCGCCTCTTGTCTTCCCGCTCCCATTTTTCCCGCCATTTCTCACTACATATATGTAGCCTGGCTTGGCCAGCATTATCACATCTCTACAATCTCTCATCACTCTCTCATGGCTTCCACCGCACCCACTAACCTACCAGCAGGTGGAGGAGCTTTGCGCCTCGAACTACCCTTGTCCACCGGGCTACAAGCGTCCCCACCGGCTGGAGCCTAAGCGCCCGGCGGCGTGCAGTTCCTCCGTCCCTCGGTACTGCGCGCGTCGGCGGCCATCACGAACCACTACTACCTCGACCTCACGCCGGAGCAGCGGATGAATCCCGCTGGCATCCCGATAACCAGCATACTTGGGGCGCCTTCTTCATCAATCGGCGTGAGAGGCGCTCGCCGGTATGAGGAGGACGGTCTGCCTCACGGGAACTTCCACGAGGCGGCCGTCGGCTATGGTGGTATGGCGGACTCTGCGAGCGTCATGGACTACATCACGGCGGCGATATCCCCGCCTGCGCTACCCTCGATTCGAACCACGGCGCCGCCCGATGACAGCGGCGACAGCAGCGACGACAGCAGCGGCGGCGCGGCGGCAACTTAGAAGGCGGCGACTACCGAGACAACGGCGGCGGCGGCTATGAAGACTACAGTATGCATATTATCGCCTAGGCAGGAGTATGACTAAATCACTCCAAATTTCATGTATCATCAGTGGTATCTCGAATCATTCAAAATGGACACCAAACACATCACGGGTAATATAACACATGATCCATTCAACAAAGTTTGGTACAATAAATTATTACACATCATTTCTTCCCTTGTGTCCCTGCTTGCTTACGATTGTGCCGTATCCATGGAGCATCCTCATCATTTAACTTAATGCTTGGGTCGGTGTTCACTTTGAAGGCGGAATTTCAGCAAACATATTATAATCTTCGACATGTCTGTCTTGTCCTCCACTCCCACGATGTTTCTTTTCCTGAAAGAACAATGTGGCGCTTTGAATCATCGCATGATGTACTGATCGTTTTCTTATCTTTCCGTTTCCTCGGTTTGCTACTCATGTCCTTCACATAGAAAACCTGAGCGACATCTTCGCTAGGACGAATGGTTCGTCAAGGTAACCAAGATTGTTGAAATCCACCATTGTCATTCCGTATTGCTGGTCCACCTTTACCCCACCTCCTGTTAGCTT
Source organism: Aegilops longissima (assembly GCA_021605205.1). Lineage (NCBI taxonomy): Eukaryota > Viridiplantae > Streptophyta > Magnoliopsida > Poales > Poaceae > Aegilops > Aegilops longissima. The sequence continues at coordinate 24,738,030 of CM038678.1, forward strand.
GAACCATTTGCACGGAACAAAGGGACCTTAAAGGAGGGTCCATAGTCAAGTTCCCATATCTCCTCTATGTAACCATAATATGTGACCTGATGCCCATTCTCGGTTGCTGCATCAAAGCGGACACCACTGTTTTGGTTGGTGCTCTTTTTATCTTGGGCGATCGTGTAAAATGTATTCCCATTTATCTCGTACCCTTGGAAAGTCGTTATAGTCGAAGATGGTGTCTTGGCCAACATGTACAGCTGATCTACAACATCATTGTCATTCATTAAATGTTTTCTCAACCAACTGCGAAAGTCTCCATGTGGGCCTTCCTAATCCAGGATTCAGGCTTCCCGGGTTGTCGAGCGTAAAATATTCTTGTGTTTCTCAAAGCACGGAGCCACCAAGCTGGAATTGGTCGATTACATTGTGATGTGCTTCAGATCGAGAATGGCCGTCCATACATATCGTTGATTTCCTTCCGATCGTGCCTTTTCCACTTAGTCTCCCCTCGTGCGCGATCGAGGAAGACCAATCGGCTTAAGGTCAGGAACAAAGTCAACACAAAACTCAATTACCTCCTCATTTCCATAGCCCTTGGCGATGCTTCCTTCTGGCCTAGCACGTTACTGAACATATTTCTTTAATACTCCCATGAACCTCTCGAAGGGAACATATTGTGTAGAAATACAGGACCGAGAACGAAAATCTCTTCGACTAGGTGAACCAGGAGGTGCGTCATAATATTGAAGAAGGATGGCGGGAACACCAACTCGAAACTGACAAGACATTGGATCACATCGTTCAGTAACCGTGGTAGAACTTCTGGATTGATTACCTTCGAGAGATTGCATTGAGGAATGCACATAGCTTCACAATGGCTACTCGAACATTTTCCGCAGGAGCCCCTCAAAGCAATCGGAAGCAATTGCGTCATAATCACGTGGCGGTCGTGAGACTTCAGGTTTTGGAACTTTTCTCCGCCATGTTTATTATTCCCTTTATATTGGGCGAGAATCCAGGCGGGACCTTCATACTGCTCAGGCATTCAAAAAGATGACCTTCTCTTCTTTGGTCGAGCGTAGCTGGCACGACCTTGAAACCATTCCGGATGCGGTCATCGTGGTCTTTCAAACGTTGCTGGTCCTGCCGTGCTTCCTTTGTATCATTTGTCTTCCCATACACGCCCAAGAAGCTTAGGAGGTTCACGCAAATATTCTTCAGAACGTGCATCACGTCGATTGCAGAGCGGACATCTAGGACTTTCCAATATTCTAGCTCCCGAATATAGATTTCTTCTTCCACATGGCTGCGTGCCGTCAGCTCCCTTGAACTGATTGTCCGCGGGACCCTTTCCAAAGATGACTTTCAAATCCTTGACCATATCAAATACCTCAGCACCGGTCGTTCCGCAGAGCTTGCCGGTGATCTGCCTTGCCGTTGTAATGCTTGCCTTTCTTTCTTCTTGGATGAATTTTCGAAGAAATCGGCGATGCCCAAGGTACACGTTCTTCTTACAATTTGGCAAATGTACACTTTCAGTCTCATGTAAGCAGTGCGTGCATGCATTGTATCCCTTATTTGACAGTCCCGAAAGGTTACTAAGAGCAGGCCAATCGTTGATGGTT